>CM061234.1:73997984-74347607 GCA_030844895.1 Ambrosia x helenae
TTGTAGAGATCTGAGTTGATTGTTTTGATTATATTTAACTAAGAATGATAAGAGTGATAAATGTGACACCCGGCAACTTTCGTAACTAACTTTTTAAAAACTTAGTAAGTCAACCTTAGCGAGTCGCGCATAACTTATCACATGGCCGAGTCGAGTCGCACATCATTAAGAGTTTAACATACACAAGTCTCCGGGTCCCCGGGAATTGGTGATCGGAGCGGGAAACGTGTCATTTATCATGTATTATATGTTTGCAATCATTATGTGGCTTGTCGGTATGTGAATAAGTGCTAACATGTGTTAAAACGGGGTTTAACCGCGCAAAACACACCAAAACAGGGGTTACAGGCGATTAGCCTGACCTAATCGCCTATAGGGGCGATTAGAGGGACTTACTAGCGATTAGGGGCTAATCACACAACTGTTCATGCGATTAGGCCCCAATCGCATGAACAGTCATGCGATTTAGGCACCCTAATCGCGTATAAATCTGCATACTCGCGTTGTAACACGCTGGACCAACCAAAAACGCCTATAAATACACCCTTGACCTCCAAAACATTATTTGTGCAACCCTAGCCGTCCCATAACATAAACCCAACACCCAAACACACCCTCTGGAACCCGTTTTTTGCATCAAAACCACCATTTCCAAGCTTATTCCATCATCACCTCTTCATTTCAAGGTGTGTTCTTCAAACCCAAACCTTAAATGATTATGTTTTGCTCCCTAAACTCCAGTACCAGACTTATAAATGTTTTTTCTTTGAAAATCAATCCATTTAAAACCGTTTTTAAACAAACCCACACCTTTACATGTGTTTATGATGCAATATATTGTTAAAGATAGGATTTTTAGGATTGAATCAATGGTTGTTCTTATGTTATATTTGATGTTTATTTGCTGAGATAAGTTAGTATGATGATGTTCTAGGGAGTTTGGATGGTTTTGGTGGTGTATTGTTGATATTTGATATTTTGACCCATTTGAAGGATTTTAGGCGAATAAGGATGATAGAGGCGTGTTAGTTGATTGCATATGTATAGGGTTTGCTTTTTCTATGGAATGCTAGAACAGTAGGATGCTATCGGACAACGTGATTATGTGGTTAAATCTAGAATATATGCTAGTTTAGGGTAAGTTCTTGCATGTTATGTGATTTTACATGCTAAGTAGCCATATTGGGAAAGTGCTCGCATTCGGGACTGATAGAATGATGGAAACTTAGGGGTTTTTGCTTGAAATATGTTTGTTAATATGTTAGAATGATTATTGGATGTTTTTTACATGTTTCGGATCTGATTTGGAGTGTTCGTGCTCGAAATTGCATTGTACAGCTACTACAAGCGAGTAGCCACCCTAAACGCATGACTGTTATGGGCGATTAGGGGTGTACTCGCCCCGTAGAGGAGCCCAATCGTGTATAATACAGGCGATTAGGCCCTATAATATCGCCTGTTGACCCCCTAATCACGTGTTGACTTTTCCCTAATTGCTAGTTTGATTCCTAATCGCGTGTAATGCTGTATTCTGTATGTATTATTTTAACATCCCGGAACATGATTTGACGCCTAGGAACATGATAGGAACCCGGGATTCACCCAATGACTTAGTAACACGTAATCGGACCTGTTTATGCGTTAAACGGATATTATGCTAGACTAGGTGAACTGTTGCGCGTATCAAGTGTTTAATTGCATATGTGGCATGTTGTCTTGTATTAACCTAACACGTGGAATGTCGGGTCACCAATGGGATGTCGAGTCTTGTCTTACGTAGTCTGGTTGTCGGTCAAACACGTTTTCGGAACTTAATGGTCATGGACTGGACTTAGGGACTAATGAACCCGACGGGTTATTAGCTAACTTAACACATATCTTATGATAGGTCGCCACTAGTTGGGGCTATCATATCATATAAACGGTTTACTCAGTTAACAAGAAGACGCAACCTAAGGTGAGTTTCACGGCCCCACTCTTTACTGTTTTCGTTTTCGGGGGAGAAACATGCTTAGTACCTTGCTTTGTAAAAGATCATGTTATACTGGGTTGGTTGTACGTTTTACTTATGTTCTATGTTCATATGGCTCACGTTGTGACAGTTCGTTAACCATACGGCGGTAGTTCGTTAATTGTGAATGCACAGTTCGTTGACCACGGAGTGACAGTTCGTTGGACATATTCGGATAGTTTGTTAGTCGTGGTAAACGACAGTGCGTTGGTCGCGGTAAACGACAGTTCGATGGTTGGTTCGTCTTAGAATCTGAACGTCAAACGAGTATTTTCCTCAGTCAGTAGTAGCATGATAGTTCTTTCAAAAGCTCGTGAAACATTTTCCTTAAAAACCTGTGAACTCACCAGCATTATATGTTGACTCTTTTAGCATGTTTTCTCAGGTCGCTAAGGTAGCAGCATATGGATAGGCGCACGTGGTCGCACTGGAGTCGTCTCGTGTCTAGGGTCTCGTCTGCACGTTTTGGGATTATGAACTTTTGAACTTATGTTTACTTATGCACGACTTTTGTAAACTTAAAAATGCTTCCGCACTATTTGAATGTCAGTTTTAAACTTATGCATGGATTTATTTACGTATGTTTTTTACATTTAGACGTCGTTTATTGTGACCGTTGACTTGGATCCTGGTATGTCACACGCCTCGCGGTAGAACTCCCGCAGGTGGAAATTTGAGGGTGTGACAGATTGGTATCAGAGCCAATGGTTATAGTGAACTAGGACTGCATGTAGAGTCTAGACTATAGCCGAGTCACACACACTAGACGGTCACATACATTTGAGTCGTGTCCTTTGGGCAAACATACTAACCTTGTCGGGGGTGTCGGTCTCCTTACCATACAGTGTCACATTACTTATCTCATTCCTGGCTATTTTTAGCTTCATTTTATTTTCATCTCTGGGTTACAGCCGAGGGGACTTACTTATCGATCTTTGGGTTAGTTATATCATTCTGGGATGTGGTTATCGGGTGACTTGAAGTTCTAGCTCGAAGCACGCCTTGGGGACCATGTAGAGCGATTTGTTATTTCGGGTGCACACGAAATCACAAATCGAAATGCATGAAAGTCTTGGTGGACTTTGTGTTCGGACTAACGGTCATGCTGTAACCGTATTCTGAGTCATTGGTCACTTGTAGCTTGGTTTGTTATTGGTACTGAGTGTCTCGTCTCATGTTTTGGCAGAACATGTCTGGTCGTACAGGTGGAACGCCGTGGTGGCGGAGGTGGACGCCGTGGTGGGGGTAGAGGTGGTGGTAACATTACTATGACGTATGATGAGCTTAATGAGATGATGCAGCAACAGTTGGGCGTTGCACTAGCTGCTTTTCAGGCTGCCCAGCAGACTTTCATGGGTGCTGCTGCTCCTCCAGTTCAGGCAGGTGTTGCCTATAAGCGGTTTAAGGATTGTCAGCCTCTCAGCTTCCAGGGTACGGAGGGAGCTGTGGAGTTACTCAGGTGGTTGGAGAAGACGGAGTCGGTATTTGCTTTATGTGAGACTCCAGCGGTGGATTGGGTGAAGTTTGCTTCGGGGACTTTTGTAGGAGCCGCTTTGACGTGGTGGAACTGCGTCACACAGACACACTTGGTCTTGGGGAGGCCAACGCCATGCCTTGGGCGGATTTTGTGCGTAGGTTGAAGGATGAGTATTGCCCGCGTGAGGAGATTAAGAGGTTGGAACAGGAATATGGGAATCTTAGATGGTTGGTTCTGAGGTTGAGGAGTACACGATCAGGCACAACGAGCTAGCAGTAATGTGTCCAGGTTTGTCTACACCAGAGTATAGGAGGATAGAGCAGTATCTTGCGGGTTTGGTGCCAGAGATTGCGGGATTGGTGTCTGCTAGGGATCCTACTACTATGTTAGAGGCTGTACGGTCAGCCACCAAGATGACCAATTTGAAGATTGCTGAGGGTGTCTTGCCTCCTAGAGGCTCTGCTTGCGAAGGCGCCGACTGAGAACAAGAGGAAGTGGGATAGCGTGGATAAGGGTTCGTCGGGGATTCAGCGACAACCGGCAGCAAAGAAGACTGAAGCTTTGGGATCGTCCTCAGGTCAGAGGCAGAGTGGGTACACGGGAAAGCTACCAGAGTGCAACCAATGCGGGTACCATCATCTCGGCAACTGTGAGAAGTTTCGTTGCAACCGTTGCAAGCAGGTAGGTCATGTTGCCAAGAACTGCAGGGTCAATCTTCAGACGGCTCCGGGTCAAGCAATTGCCCCTGCTCCTGTTCCTCAGGGAAACCGTGGGTGCTATCACTGTGGAGAGCTGGGACATCTCAAGCGCAACTGCCCGAAACTAAACCAGACTGAAGCTGGGGGCGCAGGTGGCGGTGGGAACAACGAGGGTGGTGGTCCGACCGCTCGTGTCTTTGTGATTGGTGCTAGGGAGAACCAGGCAGACCCAGACACTGTTACCCGTACGTATTCTCTCTTATCTCTTGTTACGCTTTGGTCATACTTTTATCCGCATTGTTGTGCGTTCGTGTTTCGGGTGTTTTCTTTGTGGTTTGGTCGCTGTTTCTCATTCTTTGGGTTGATGAGGGTCCTTTGGGGATGCTACTTGGACGGTACCAGTGGATTAGTTATACCGATCATAGTAGGCTCCAGTAGGCTTTCATCGGGGGTCTCTTGTCTCATACTCGTATTTGGGAAAGTGGTTTCCCGGTTGTTACTGTCACGTTTGATTCATGACCTTCACTTGTTGTATTTTGGGATACGTTACTCGGGCACCGGGGTCGACACTCATTACTGTTGAAGCCGAAAGAATCTTGGGACGAGATTCCTTTCAACAGGGGGATGATGTGACGACCCGAAAATTTTTCTTCTTATTTGTTTTCCTCTCCTCGCATTCGGGAAACTTTCGGGACGAAAGTTCTTTCAACAGGGGGATGATGTGACACCCGGCAACTTTCGGTAACTAACTTTTAAAAACTTAGTAAGTCTACCTTAGCGAGTCGCGCATACGTTACACATGGCCGAGTCGAGTCGCACATCATTAGAGTTTTAACATACACAAGTCTCGGGTCCCGGGAATTGGTGATCGGGCGGGAACGTGTCATTTATCATGTATTATATGTTTGCAATCATTATGTGCTTGTCGGTATGTGAATATGTGCTAACATGTGTTAAAACGGGGTTTAACGCGCAAAACACACCAAAACAGGGGTTACAGGCGATTAGCCTGACCTAATCGCCTGTATAGGGGCGATTAGAGGACTTACTAGCGATTAGGGGGCTAATCACACAACTGTTTCATGCGATTAGGCCCCAATCGCATGAACAGTCATGCGATTAGGCACCCTAATCGCGTATAAATGCTGCATACTCGCGTGTAACACGCTGGACGACCAAAACGCCTATAAATACCACCCTTGACCTCCAAAACATTATTTGTGCAACCCTAGCCGTCCCATAACATAACCCAACACCCAAACACCCTCTGGAACCCGTTTTTGCATCAAAACCACCATTTCCAAGCTTATTCCATCATCACCTCTTCATTTCAAGGTGTGTTCTTCAAACCCAAACCTTTAAATGATTATGTTTTGCTCCCTAAACGTCCAGACCTGACTTATAAATGTTTTTAATCTTTGAAAATCCATTTAAAACCGTTTTTAAACAAACCCACACCTTTACATGTGTTATATGCATTATATGTGTTAAAGATAGGATTTTTAGGATTGAATCATGGTTGTTCTTATGTTATTTTGATGTTTATTGCTGAGATAAGTTAGTATGATGATGTTCTAGGAGTTTGGATGGTTTTGGTGGTGTATTGTTGATATTTGATATTTTGACCCATTTGAAGGATTTTAGGCGATTAAGGATGTTATGAGGCGTATTGTTGATTGAATGATGTTAGGGTTTGCTCTAGGATGATGCTAGAACAGTAGGATGCTATCGGACAACGTGATTATGTGGTTAAATCTGAATATTTGCTATTTAGGGTAAGTTCTTGCATGTTGATGTGATGTTTACATGCTAAGTTGCCATTTTGGGAAAGTGCTCGCATTCGGGACTGTTAGAATGATGGAAACTTAGGGGTTTTGCTTGAAATATGTTTGTTAATATGCTAGAATGATTATTGGATGTTTTTTTACATGTTTCGGATCTGATTTGGAGTGTTCGGTGCGCGAAATTGCATTGTACAGCTACTACAGGCGAGTAGCACCCTAATCGCATGACTGTATGGGCGATTAGGGGTGTACTCGCCAGTAGGAGGAGCCCAATCGTGTATAATACAGGCGATTAGGCCCTATAATCGCCTGTTGACCAGCCTAATCACGTGTTGACTTTTTCCTAATTGCTAGTTTGATTCCTAATCGCGTGTAATGCTGCTGTATGTATATTTTAACATCCCGGAACATGATTTGACGCCTAGGAACATGATAGGAACCCCGGGATTCACCCAATGACTTAGTAACACGTATTCGGACCTGTTTATGCGTTAAACGGATATTATGCTAGACTAGGTGAACTGTTGCGCGTATCAAGTGTTTAATTGCATATGTGGCATGTTGTCTTGTATTTACCTAACACGTGGAATGTCGGGTCACCAATGGATGTCGAGTCTTGTCTTACGTAGTCTGGTTGTCGGTCAAACACGTTTTCGGATACTTAATGGTCATGGACTGGACTTAGGGACTAATGAACCCGACGGGTTATTAGCCTAACTTAACACATATCTTATGATAGGTCGCCACTAGTTGGGGCTATCATATCATATAAACGGTTTACTCAGTTAACAAGAAGACGCAACCTAAGGTGAGTTTCACGGCCCCACTCTTTACTGTTTTCGTTTTCGGGGGAGAAACATGCTTAGTACCTTGCTTTGTAAAAGATCATGTTATACTGGGTTGGTTGTACGTTTTACTTATGTTCTATGTTCATATGGCTCACGTTGTGACAGTTCGTTAACCATTACGGCGGTAGTTCGTTAATTGTGAATGCACAGTTCGTTGACCACGGAGTGACAGTTCGTTGGACATATTCGGATAGTTTGTTAGTCGTGGTAAACGACAGTGCGTTGGTCGCGGTAAACGACAGTTCGATGGTTGGTTCGTCTTAGAATCTGAACGTCAAACGAGTATTTTCCTCAGTCAGTAGTAGCATGATAGTTCTTTCAAAAGCTCGTGAAACATTTCCTTAAAAACCTGTGAACTCACCAGCATTATATGTTGACTCTTTTAGCATGTTTTCTCAGGTCGCTAAGGTAGCAGCATATGGATAGGCGCACGTGGTCGCACTGGAGTCGTCTCGTGTCTAGGGTCTCGTCTGCACGTTTTGGGATTATGAACTTTTGAACTTATGTTTACTTATGCACGACTTTTGTAAACTTAAAAATGCTTCCGCACTATTTGAATGTCAGTTTTAAACTTATGCATGGATTTATTTACGTATGTTTTTACATTTAGACGTCGTTTATTGTGACCGTTGACTTGGATCCTGGTATGTCACACGCCTCGCGGTAGAACTCCGCAGGTGGAAATTTGAGGGTGTGACAGATAAGAATATAGATGGAAAGTGCAGCGGAATGATAAACTATTAATCAAAACACGAGAGTATTGTTTTTTGATCGAATGCTTTCATTTATCTAAAAGATTACAATCATACAAGTACTCCCCCTCAGCCTGATCACACAGTGATTGTTTGTCTGAGAGAATGTTTGTGTGTGTGATGCAATAGAACAGTACAACACTGTTCTATTTATAGACAAACCTAAACCACTGATGACCTAGGCTGACGTCACCTTAAGACAGTGACCTCTAACAGAATAACAAACATAAAACATCTGCCTATTACAAACTACTGTTACATTGAAAACACTGAAGGTAAACTACTGTTGTAGGAAAACTCTGATGGTCTTGTATCCTCTGCTGGAGCCTAAGTGCTGTTGCCTCCAGCAGTGCTTTAGTCTTCAGTACTTGGATCAGCAGTTGTTCTTCATCAAACCTTTGGTCAGCAGTTGTTCTTCATCAGTGTTTATTCAGCAGTCCTTTGTATCAGCAGTTGTCATAGCAGCTGTTTGGATGGAATAGTTTGTTAGAGTCAGCAGTCTTTTGGGAGAAGTATGTTGTAAGGACTGTTTATTGTGTGGATCAACTGTTAGCATGTTTTGGCTTTTCAATCATCTGTTCTTTTCCAGGTCAGCAGACCCAACATAATCTAGACTATAACCTTAGGGACTTAAACAGTACTTGCTTCTCTTACTTGTAACCCTAATTGCTTCCTCAATCTTATCCCTATCCTACACCTTATATAACCCTAAGCCTACAAGTGACTACTCTTATTCGTCTACTGCAATCTTGATCCACCATTAGATTAATAGGACAAATTCCTCAGGTTTATCCTGAACCACCTTGAGATCTCGTCGAAGTTCTAGATTTTAATAACGAACACGTGCAATCTGGAAGGGTGAACGCCTGTATTCTGATTCTTCTGTCTAGGCTGGCATTGCGCATATATCCCAATCAGACGAGGGACCAGGATGCCTACCTGGGAATTCTCGGGATGAGTGTTCACTTATAGGCTAAAGCATGTCTTCATTATGTTATTGGAATCTAGAATCTTGATAAGTCAACGTTTTCGTTTATTCGTTTTAATTAATGAATAAATGATTACATTCCTTATATAACCTCATTCATTTTCATTGTGTCTCTTACAGATCATGCCTCCACGTCGCAGCACTAGCCTTAACAGTGGTGACAATCATGATGTAGGGAGTAACAACAACCACAACACCGACCACCAACAACAACAATAACAACAACAACAATGGTGTTGATGCTCAACTGGCTGCGATCATTTCTCAACAAATGGCACAACAAATCGCGACTCTGGTTCCTAACTTACTAGCTCAAGTCATCCAGATGAACGGAAACGGCAACAGAAACGGAAACGGAAACGGGAACGGTAACGGCAACGGAAACGGAAATGGAAACCACAACGGAACGGGAATGGTCTCCCAGCTTGTACTCTTAAGCACTTTAATTCCTGTAATCCCCCTAAGTTCAGTGGAGAAGAGGGAGCTACGGGACTTCTACAATGGTTCGAGGGTATGGAGAATACCTTCATTCACAGTGAGTGTCCCGATAAATTTAAGGTTCGTTACGCCATGAGTGTTCTTCACAAACGAGCACTCACTTGGTGGAAGGAGGAAAAGCGCACTCGAGGAACCGAAGCTGTTTTAGCTATGACCTGGGATCAAGTCAAAGAGGTTATTAAAGATGAGTTATGTCCCCGCAACGAGGTTAAGAAACTAGAAGATGAGTTCCACACCCTTGCTCAAGATAGTGGGGAAAACCTTGCTTACAATACCCGCTTTCACGAGCTTAGTTTATTGCTGCCCCATAAAGTCACTCCCTTGCCTGTAGCCATCGAGAAGTATATCGGTGGTCTACCCTTGCAAATCCAGGACACAGTATGGGAAGAAATCCTGCTATCTTGAAGGAAGCCAAACGTCTGGCGGCTACTCTCACCGACAATCATGTGAAGAACGGTACTCTCTTCCGCAAGAACACTAAGAAGACCGCTATTGAGGTTAAGCCTGAGACCTCAAGCAGCAGGAAGCGCAAGGCTAGGAACTACATGGTTGCTACCACTCCACCTGCAGCACAAAACCCAGCCAAGAAGCCGTATGGCGGGAACCACCCTCTTTGCAACACTTGTCAATACCACCATCTTCCTGGCAGACCATGCCGCCAATGTAATAACTGTAAGCGGTATGGACACTACACCAATGCTTGCCAAGCCCCTGCCACCCAAAATAACCCCGCCTGAAATGCCCAGCTCCTAACCAACAAAACAATAGACCTGCTCGTGGTCAGTGCTACGAGTGTGGCAGCCCAGACCACTATATCAATGCTTGCCCCAATCGCAACCAGAACCAGAACCAGAACCAAAACCGCAACCAAAACCAGAACCGCAACCAGAACCAAGGTGCTCGAGGTCGCGCCTACAATCTCAATGCTAACCAAGCCCGTGACAATAACGAGGTGGTGAATGGTACGTTTCTCGTTAATAACCACTATGCATCCATATTATTTGATTCAGGAGCTGATAAGTCATTTGTATCACTAAAGTTTGAACCTTTACTTAACTTACCCCCAAACTGACCTAGAGGAACCTTTAGTGGTAGAGGTAGCTAATGGGAAGTCTATCTCGATTGATTCTATTATTCGTAACTGTGTGTTGAACCTCGACGAACATACTTTCTCTATCGATCTCATCCCTATGCATACTGGAAGTTTTGATGTCATAGTAGGCATGGACAGGTTGTCAACCCATCGTGCTGAAATTCTATGTTTTGAGAAAGTCATCCGCATTCCTCTCGAATCTGGTGAGATTTTGAAGATCTATGGTGAGAAGCCTTGTGGCGAGCTTAAACTCATGTCGTGTACTACTGCCCAAAAATACTTACGAAAGGGGTATACGGCTTTCTTAGCTAACGTAATAGAAAAGAAGGACAAGGGCAAAGGTATCCAAGACATTCCAATCATTCGGGACTATCCTGAAGTCTTTCCAGAGGATTTACCTAGTTTGCCTCCTGCTCGACAAGTGGAATTTAGAATTGATCTTGTTCCTGGTGCTAATCCTGTCGCCAAAGCTCCTTATCGTCTTGCACCCTCTGAGATGCAAGAAGTTGCCAGTAAACTACAGGAACTTTCTGATAAAGGTTTCATTCGCCCCAGTTCTTCTCCATGTGGAGCCCCTGTCTTGTTCGTTAAGAAGAAAGATGGATCTCTCAGGATGTGTATCGACTGTCGCGAACTCAACAAACTCACCATCAAGAATCGTTATCCCTTGCCTAGGATTGATGACCTCTTCGATCAACTTCAAGGAGCAACCCACTTCTTGAAGATTGATCTTCGTTCTGGTTATCATCAGCTTAGAGTCCACGATGAAGATATTCCCAAGACAGCCTTTCGTACACGTTATGGTCACTATGGGTTCATGGTCATGTCATTTGGGTTGACCAACGCTCCCGCAATGTTTATGGATCTAATGAATCGGGTTTGTAGACCCTACCTCGACAAATTCGTGATCGTCTTCATCGATGACATATTGATTTACTCTAAATCAAAATCCGATCACGAGCAACATCTTCACTCCATTTTGGGTCTCCTAAAGAAAGAACAACTGTATGCCAAGTTCTCGAAATGTGAATTTTGGCTTAAGGAAGTTCAATTTTTGGGACATGTCATTGATATGAACGGAATTCATGTTGATCCTGCAAAGATCGAAGCTGTGAAGAATTGGAGTGTTCCTAAAACTCCAACAGAAGTTCGTTCCTTCCTTGGTTTGGCTGGTTATTATCGTCGATTCATTGCCAACTTCTCCAAGATCGCTGTTCCTCTCACTGCCTTAACTCACAAGGGTAAACCCTATGAGTGGGGACCAAAGCAAGAGGAAGCATTTGAAACTCTCAAGCTGAAACTCTGTGAAGCTCCTATCCTGTCTCTACCTGATGGTAATGATGACTTCATGGTCTATTGTGATGCATCAAACCAAGGTCTTGGTTGTGTTCTCATGCAACGAGGCAAGGTTATTGCTTATGCGTCTAGACAACTCAAGACTCACGAAAAGAATTATACCACCCATGATCTTGAATTGGGCGCTGTCGTCTTTGCTCTTAAGATTTGGAGACAATATCTTTATGGAACCAAATGCGTGGTTTTCACGGACCACAAAAGTCTCCAACATGTCTTCGACCAGAAAAATCTTAACATGAGGCAACGACGCTGGGTTGAGTTACTTAACGACTATGATTGCGAAATTCGCTACCATCCTGGCAAAGCGAATGTTGTGGCTGACGCACTCAGTCGTAAAGAGCATATCAAACTTCATTGTGCGAGAGTTCGTACTGATCTTCAGGATCGTATCCTCCAGGCTCAACATACTTCAGTCACCCAAGGTAACATGTACGACGAAATGTCTTGTGGTGCTGAGACTCAACTTGAAACCAAACCTGATGGTGTACTCTATTTTCTTAATCGACTTTGGATTCCTGACCGTGATGATCTTCGTACCTTTCTTATGAACGAGGCTCATAAGTCTCGTTATTCTATTCATCCTGGAGCTGACAAGATGTACCAAGATCTTCGTTATTCGTATTGGTGGCCTGGTATGAAGAAAGATATTGCTCTTTTCGTTGCAAAATGCCTCACTTGTTCAAAGGTCAAGGCTGAACATCAACGACCATCTGGTATGCTCGAACAACCAGAAATTCCTGTGTGGAAATGGGAGAGCATAGCAATGGACTTCATCACTAAACTCCCTCGTACACCCAAAGGTTTTGACAACATTTGGGTAATAGTCGATCGTTTGACCAAGTCAGCCCATTTCTTACCTATTCGTGAGAAGTATTATGTGGAAAGGTTGGCAAAGATGTACGTAAGTGAAATCGTATGTCGTCATGGTATACCCTTGGACATTATTTCTGATCGTGATGGTCGTTTCACCTCTCACTTTTGGGATTCCTTACAAGATGCTTTGCGTACCAAGTTGAACCTCAGTACTTGAGGATATGCTCAGGGCATGTGTCATCAATTTTGGTAGCGCATGGGATTCTCATCTTCCTTTGGTCGAGTTTCCATACAACAACAGTTATCATGCCAGCATTAACATGGCTCCTTTCGAGGCACTCTAGGGTCGTAAATGTCGTTCACCTGTCTGTTGGACTGAGGTTGGTGAAGCCCAGATCACGGGATCCGAACTAATCCAGGAAACCACAGACAAAATCCAACTCATTCAGGATAATCTTCTCAAGGCTAGAAGTCGTCAGAAGAGTTATGCTGATAAACGTCGTAAACCCTTGGAATTTCAAGTTGGGGACCTTGTACTTATTAAGGTATCCCCTTGGAAAGGGGTGATTCGTTTCGGTAGAAAGGGAAAATTAGCTCCTCGATATGTAGGCCCATTCAAAATTCTTGACAGAATTGGAAAAGTGGCTTACAAACTTGATCTTCCACCTAAGCTAAGCAATGTTCACCCAACTTTTCATGTTTCGAATCTCAAGAAATGCTTAACAGATGAGAACCTCCATGTCCCTCTTGAAGATGTGCAAATCGATGAAACTATGCACATTGTCGAGAAACTCGTCGAGATTGTAGACACTGGAGTCAAGAAACTCAAGCGCAGCCGCATTCCGATCGTTAAGGTTCGTTGGGAATCTAAACGAGGTCCAGAGTTCACTTGGGAACGTAAAGACCAGATGAAGTCTAAATACCCACATCTTTTTCCACCAGACTCTCCAACTCCAACTTCGGGATGAAGTTCCTAAAAGTAGGGGAGACTGTAACATTACGCATTAATACTTGTATGTTACTATCATTTTGAATAAAAACGTCAAGTTTCATTATTATTATTCGCTTTTAATTATTATTGAGACGCATTTGGAACCCTAATACTATACCATTTATATATAATATACATATATATATTGTATAATTGACAAAAAATAAAGTGCTTGGGCCGGGAATCGAACCCGCGCCCAAGCCGGGTCAACCAACACAACAAACCCAACCAACTGGGCTACACACCTTTTGTGATATTTCCCCAACCCGTTTTATATATATTATGTATTATTATACTAACAGTTGACTTAGAAAAGTCAACTGTGATGATCGATCACCATTATCACACCAATTTCACGCGTGTTTGATCTTATTATGGTATGTTTGACTGGTTATCTGACCGAGACGCGTTATACACACGAGCAATTATCATCAATCAGTCCCAAATTTTCGTCAATCAATCGCGTATTCATCAATGACGAGTCAACTTGCCAATTCAACGAACCAAACCTTCACACTATAAATTGGACCTCCCAAATCTTTCCCAACTCGCCGAAAACTCTCTCTCAATCTCCAATTTTCTGTGTTAATTCGTCTTTTGAAGCATTCTTGTTCGAGTTGACCTTTTCTGTTTGACCAACGATTCGAACACGATTCGTTTCTGTAAGTCCTTAATTTTTGATGGGTTTTGATCTTCGGCATACACACAACAATAACCCTATGATTAATTGGGTTATTGTTGTGTAATTTGATTAATTATAAAGCTAGGACACGAATGGTTTGATTTTGGGAAGAACACTCCTGAACATGTACATATATTTAAAACAAACAGAAACCAAACACAACCACTGATCTAGATCAAGTTGTTGTGTCTGGTGCTTTAGAGCCGGCCCACGCGGGTTCGATTCCCAGCATAACCAAGTATTTTTTTTACAACATTCAAATATATATAATTACTTGTATTTTAAAATTAGTTTTAAAATACTAAAACAACTTTATAAATTCTACAAAAAATATTTTATGTTAATCTAGTAAAAAGGTTTAACATACAATTTTTAGTTTTCCAAAAATTATTTATTTAATATATATAATAAATAATTCAAGTTTAATAAATTTTATATATAAAATTCTATAAAAATATCAAAACGATTATATAAATTTCGAAAAAAATTATTCTGAGTTTTTATAACATTAAGCTTTCCGGAAATAATTTTTATTTCTGAAAAATCATTTAGTTAATATTTTTAATCAATTTTTGTTAGTTTTAATCATAAATAAATCATAATAAATTCACTTTTCAATATTTTTGCACCAAAATTTTATATAAATTATTTCTGATTATTTGGAACAGAAATACAATTTTTAAATTAATAATTTTGTAAATTTAATATTTTTAAATATTAAAGTTATATTTTGACAATTTGTAATAAATAGATTTAATATTCTATTTTTAAGAAAATAATTTTATAAAAATTATTCTCATACTTAAAACTTTATATTGTGACCATCTTTAATATAAAATTTACAAAAAGACTTTTGTTTATTTAATTATCAAATTTCTCTTATTTATAAAACATTTTAATTATTAATCTAACAAATGTTTATCCCCAAATCGAAACCCTAGAAATTACTTGTAGACTAGGTAGACTTAGACTTATTTGTTACCTTATACATAGGGTAATACTTGGCAATCTTTGGGGCTACACTTATACTTTTTCTAAAGACCTAATACTTTGTTAAGGTGAGTTTACGTAACCATGTTTTTGCGATTCTTTATTCTTGCAACATTATACATAAGCAATTCTACATACATGTCTAGTTGTAAACTTTAATGCCTCATGATTTAGACAACAACAGTTTCAACGAGTTTCAACATTACATAATCATTAGCTATGGCCAAGCCGGCGATACTCAATAATAGATCTATTGGATTGACAATCCCACCTAGATTCGTTGACCATCTTTTATGGGGAGCGCGGGTGATTGTTATCGTTCCAACATATCATTAAGGTGAACTGTCACACCACGACAACGGCGGAAACACGTGGCGTGGACGCGAAAGAGAAATGTTTCATAGCCAAGATTAAACAAACACATAATAAACATTCATTAGACGGCGGAAAGTGTTTAGTTTAGGTACATGTCCCAAAATGTAGTTTTTAACAAAATAAGGATTTTCAACTATTTCCCAATCCCATATGAAATATTAGTAAATCCCTAACAAAAGTCCGTCTCGTCTTTATTTCGCCCGCCCTAGCCATTGCACACCTTCACACTCTTAGTTACCTGAAAGATATGTTAGGGAAAACGTCAATATATAAATATATTGGTGAGTTTCACAGGTTTTGACACACAAATAAATTAACATTCATTTGTATATAAGTGCGCATAACGAAATAAGAAATGTGCTACATATAACATTAGGGTAGCTAGTCCTAATACCGATGGGATCCCCATGAGCCCATAACCAAAACCAGACTACTTTACATTGCCCCGCAAGTTGTTTACATGGTAACAACTAATTTAGAATATCGTCGCACCCCGTGGTCCTTCCGTGTTGATCGCTAATCAACCGGGGTGGGTCTCGTCAAGAACCAATAGTACTATCCCCATATTCTATGGCTACATCACTTTGTATAAATGGTTACGGTTAACTGCGGAGACTTCACGTCCCATGTGACTTTACCGTTACCCATGTACCCATCTTATGTACCATTTCATACACATGTTACCGCACATTTAATACTTTCTTACTTACATATCTTTCCTCCGAGTTTAAAAACATTAAAACAGAAAAGGGGCCGTGAAAACTCACCTCAAGCGTGTCACAAAATCAGAAAATAGTCTTTGCCAAGTCCAATGCGAGACCACCTACATGTGTCCTAACTTAATAAGGCACCGGTCTCAAAGTGTGTGTCTTACTGGCAAGTTGTCTTTCCCCAACTCCCGACACCACGTTTATACTTATGGTTTAATTAGGAATATACCCTAGTCTTAGGTCTGTTGGTGATGATTTATCCCGTTACAAGTTTCACTTAACTTATATTATAACCGTTGCTATTAATTTCCAAGTTAGTTGGTTTCGTCACCGTGAACCCCGATCATTGCCCGTTTTCTTTACACGTCATGATCTTTAAACATATTTATCAATATGTATTTACTAACTTGTATTAATATTTCGTTATATCTTCCGACTCGACTCACTTTTATTATATATTTATTTCCCCATAAAAATAAATATACAAAGATCTTGTCGAACGAGATTTATTTTATGTTAAGTATTTATTTTTCATATAAGTATACATATACTTATAATTACATACTTAACTTATTTTATTTCTTACAAATTCTCCCATCTCACTTCCAACACTTAGGAAAGTGTTTATGTATATTTTTCACCCTTTATCATCCTTACATATATTTTGTTCACAAAATATATACATATTCTCTTACTTAGAATAGTTAAATTGTAATCGCCGCAATAACGTATACTCGTATCTTGTAGGAAGTTATACTCGTATACTTATCCGTCCGATTTACGCTTTTGTTCGATTTACACGTAGTCCGATAGCTCGCCGCATTGACATACATCCGCTTTCCCGATTTCTTAACTTATATATTTTTTTTTTGTAGGAAATCATACTACTTGCCGGTTTACGCATTTTCCTACCTTCGAAAATATATAAATATATTTATTGAAAATATATTAACTTGGATGTTTTATTCCTAAAAATTCTTACAACACTTTTACATCCCCATAAATGTAAAAATGCTTATTTTTATATAAAACATCACAAGTTGTTTACATTACCATTTTCTTACAAAAATGTTAGTGTTTATATTTTCCAACACTTATGGTAAATTTATATTTTTATAAAATACTTTTTATAAAAATATCATTCTTACAAACTAAATATTTGTATAAGTTTCCTTACTTTACAAAAACACTTCTTTTAGAATATAACTTTTCATTCTTAACCTTTTACTTTCCAAAGTTACATTTTTCAACATAAAGTTTCCAACATCACATTTTACACCCATGGACTTTTCAAAGTTACTTTCCAAACCTCTAACTTTACAAAAGTCACATATTATTCCCAAGACTTATAAAAATGACAATTTCCACTAAAACTAGTAAACTTTAACATGTCAAAATTTACAATAAGTGTTCTTTTCACCATCCAACACTTTTATTAGTCTCATATGGTCATTTTAAGCCTACTAACATGTTTGATTTAAGTCTTGGAGTCCATTTGTTCATACTTGTATTTTTAAAGTCTACAACTTTATTTTTGTGATTTTAGCTTCATTACGTTTTGTTACAAATATTTCATGTTCAAATGGTTCCATTAGTCATAATATAATGATCAAAACCATTTTTAGGTGTGTTAGGTGTTTATGTTTTTCATCCAAAACAACTTCTAAAAAAAAAAATACTAGAACATACAATATTTTTTTGTAACAAAATAACATCACCAACCATCCTAAAACTTATGTTCATGATCATCTTTGTGAACATTTTATTTCATTTTTAGAAAACACACAAAACCTTGTTTCAAAACTTTGGTTAAAAACACCCCAAAAACAACTTGCAAGTTAAACACATAAATAAATAAAACATAAACAATATGAGTTTTAAGAAACTTACTACTAGCACAAGGCTAGGGAAGTCACAAAAAAACTTGATTATGAAGGGGTTTTAGTGTGTCTTCCAAGGGTTAAGCTCCTAGCACTTGAACACACTTGATTTAAGGTTTTATGGAAATAATTTTGGAGTATTGAAAAAAAAAGAAAGAAATGAATAATGGTGGGGTGGTGTGTCCGTAGATTTAAGGAGAAGAAAAGAGGTTGTTTGCTTTGTTGAAGGGTAAGAGATTATGGCTTATAATGTGTTACTTCAACATGTGATTATAAGATTTATACTATAATATTATGAAGCATGCTAAAGGACATCATAATTAGTAGCATTTTTTTGAGACACAAGGGTGGCTAGAGCCACCAAAAAAAAAAAACGGCTCAAGGCCAAGGGAGGATCCCACCATTTTTCAAAAAAAAATCTCCTAACCATTTAGTTAGGATTCTATCGATTCGGTTAGGGTTTTCGGGTTTTAATCGCGTTCTTATTACGAGCCATTCTAGACATATAATTAGCTTTCAATTACCCTTATATATAGCCTAGTTTAAGTATTGGTAAGTTATTTAGGCTCTTACCGGGTGAAATTATATATTTTACGCGCATCGGGTGCGATACGCGAACTTTATTCGCTACCGGGAGATTTTAATTTGGAGTTTTCATTTATAGTTTTGGGCTTCCAAAACACTTTATATTTCATAAAAATAACTTTCATTTTATATCCCGGGCACTCGGGATCGTTTTCGGTTATTTATTTATTGCCGGGTAATCACCAACGTCCATTTCGGACTAGTTTATTCTTATGCAATTCCTTCGCACTTCTAATTAAACTAAGGCATTCCTATGCCATCTATTGGACTCCGCTATTTTCCGAATACTCAATTATATTTAATTGATATTAATTCTTGCTTAGAACGGTTAATTACATATATTAATTACGTACGAGTTTACCTTAATTTTGCCGAATGTCACATTCTCCCCCTGTTTAAGGAGTTTCGTCCGCGAAACTCGGCGTGAGCCCTTCTTTCGAGGATTTTTCTTTAACAAGGTGGGATACTTCTGCTTCATTTGATCTTCCCTTTCCCATGTGAACTCCGGTCCACGCTTTGCGTTCCAACGCACTTTCACCAACTTGATTCTGCTACGCCTAAGCTGTTGAACTTTCCAGTCCGTTACTTCTATCGGTTCTTCGATAAAATGAAGCTTATCGTCAACATGAATCTCATCAGCGGGGATGATCAAAGTTTCATCCGAGAGACACTTCTTCAGATTAGATACATGGAAGGTATCATGGACTCCACTAAGCTCTTCAGGCAACTTGAGCTTATAAGCAACGGGACCAATCCTAGCCAAGATTTCGAAAGGACCAACATATCTAGGATTTAGCTTCCCGCGCTTTCCAAAACGAACTACACCCTTCCAGGGTGAAACCTTCAATAAGACCTTATCACCGACTTCAAATTCTAGAGGCTTACGCCTATTATCCGCATAACTTTTCTGTCGGTCGCGAGCCGCTTTCAAACGATCTTTTATCAGAAAAATCTTGTCAGTCGTCTCTTGAATAATTTCTGGTCCGGTTAATTGCTTGTCACCAACCTCTACCCAACACAAAGGAGATCTACACTTACGCCCATACAGAGCTTCGAACGGAGCAGCTTGAATACTTGAATGATAACTATTATTATATGAGAATTCAACCAGAGGCAAATGTGAATCCCAGTTACCACCAAAATCAACTGCACAGGCTCGCAACATGTCCTCCAATGTCTGAATAGTCCTTTCACTTTGACCATCAGTTTGAGGGTGATATGCTGTACTCATATCTAAGCGAGTACCCAGAGCATGTTGCAATGTTCGCCAAAATCTTGAAGTGAAGCGGCTATCTCGGTCCGAAATAATAGATACAGGCACTCCGTGCCTAGATACCACTTCTTTGATGTACAAACAAGCCAATTTCTCCATTCTGTCGGTTTCACGAATGGGCATGAAATGAGCAGATTTCGTTAAACGATCAACGATTACCCAAATAGTGTCGTGACCACAAGATGTTTTGGGCAACTTTGTAATAAAATCCATAGAAATCTGCTCCCATTTCCATTTAGGAATTTCAGGTTGTCGGAGCAGTCCAGACGGTTTTTGATACTCGGCTTTTACTTTCGAACATGTCAAACAACGAGCCACATAAGCCGCAATGTCTCGTTTGAAGTATGGCCACCAATAAAATTCCTTTAGATCTTTGAACATTTTATCAGTGCCAGGATGAATCGAATACCTTGACTTGTGAGCTTCGTCCAAAACTAGCTTACGCAGGCCACCATACAGAGGTACCCATACTCGATCCATAAAATACAAAGTTCCATCCGTCTTAGACACCAACGAATCAACCATACCACGAAGATTTTCCTTCTTCACGTTTTTAGGCTTTAGCGCGTTACTTTGGGCTTCACGGATGCGATCGGTCAAATTGGTATGGATCGTCAAGCCCAATGCACGAACACGTAACGGCTTGGCCCTTTCTTTCCGACTTAAAGCATCCGCTACAACGTTTGCTTTTCCAGGATGGTACTTGATTTCACAATCATAATCATTTAATAATTCCACCCAACGTCTTTGCCTCATGTTCAGCTCTTTTTGATCATAGATATGCTGCAAAGACTTGTGATCAGTGAAAATTGTGCATTTGGTACCATAGAGATAATGCCTCCAAATTTTCAGTGCAAAAACCACGGCACCAAGTTCCAGATCATGTGTCGTGTAATTTTTCTCATGAACTTTCAACTGTCTGGAAGCATAAGCGATTACTTTATCACGTTGCATTAAAACACAACCCAAACCTTGATGCGAAGCATCACAATATGCCACGAAATCTTCCGTACCTTCAGGTAGAGAAAGAATAGGAGCATCACACAACTTTTGCTTCAACAATTGGAAAGCTGACTCCTGCTTATCGGTCCATTCAAACTTCTTGTCTTTCTGGGTTAGGATCGTCAATGCTTGTGCTATCTTAGAAAAATTCTCAATGAATCTTCTATAATAACCCGCAAGACCAAGAAATTGACGCACCTCGGTAGGGGTCTTTGGTGCTTCCCAATTTTTAATCGCTTCAACTTTTGCAGGATCGACATGTATACCCTTCTCATTAACAACATGGCCCAAAAAGTGGACTTCTAGAATCCAAAAGTCACACTTAGAGAATTTGGCATACAACTTTTCATTCCGCAAGAGCTCGAGAATTAACCTTAGGTGATTTTCATGCTCCTTTTTGGTTCGCGAATAAATAAGAATATCATCAATGAACACGATCACGAATTTGTCCAAGTAAGGTTTGCACACCCGGTTCATCAAATCCATGAAGACAGCAGGGGCGTTCGTTAGTCCAAAAGGCATGACAAGAAACTCATAGTGACCGTAGCGAGTTCGAAATGCAGTCTTCGGTACATCTTCTTCCTGAATACGCAACTGATGATACCCGGACCTTAGGTCAATTTTCGAATAATAACTAGAACCTTGAAGTTGGTCGAACAAATCATCGATTCTAGGCAAGGGATAACGATTCTTGATGGTAAGTTTGTTCAACTCACGATAGTCAATACACATGCGAAACGTACCATCTTTCTTCTTAGCGAACAAGACCGGCGCTCCCCAAGGTGAGAAGCTTGGTCGAATGAAACCTTTGTCCAACAATTCTTGCAACTGGTTGGACAATTCTTGCATCTCGGAGGGAGCTAATCGATATGGTGATCGCGCCACGGGAGCAGCTCCAGGAATAAGATCAATACGAAACTCGACTTGCCGGGGAGGCGGTAATCCCGGCAAATCTTCAGGGAAAACTTCAGGAAAATCTCTTACCACGGGAATATCTTCGAGCTTACGCTCTTTGGACTTCTTATCAGCAACATGTGCTAAGAATGCATAACAGCCTTTCCGCAAGCACTTCTGGGCTTTCATGCAAGTAATGATTCGCAAAGGCGTTCCACGCCTTTCCCCTTGAATAGAGAGAACTTCACCGTTCACTAGAGGGATTCGAATTAACTTTTCGTCGCATACCACAACTGCGCGGTTTGTTGACAACCAATCCATACCAATAACGACATCAAAACTAAACTCATGCCCACAAAGACCCAATTTACAATCTTTCGCTACTTCATTCGTTTCTATAGTTTTACCATTGGCCAATTCTATGGAGTAAGGTGTCTCTAGTTTACTAGTCTTTAAACCAAGAGAGTGCTTAAAATCAATAGAGACAAAACTAAAATCGGCTCCGGTATCGAATAGAATAGAAGCATAATGATTGTTAAGGAGAAACGTACCGGTGACAACATTGGGATCCTGACGTGCTTCACCGGCACCGATAACAAAGGCTCTTCCTTGGGCTTGATTTCTAAGCTTTGGAAAATTCTTCCTCCAATGGTCAGTGGATCCACATTCATAGCACGGACGCTTGTCACTAGGAACCACAGGCGTTCCTGTATAGCATTTCTCACCACTATGACCAACCCTTTTGAACTTCCAGCAAACAGTTTGGTTTCCACCACCATTACCTTGTGAATTTTGTCTTTTACCACCATTTTGAGTAGTGGCAACAAAACCTTTACCTTTTCGATTAGACCTAGATTTGTTACCAGAAGAGTTGTGGTTCTTGTTTCCCGAAAACTTTCTTTTACGACCAGAAGACTGACCTTCAACCGCAGTATTCTTAATCTCAGAAACTTTTACATCAGAAACATTACCACCTGTAGCCTTTTTTGACAACGTGCCGATACGGATAGCATCCTCTGTCAGGCTGAGAGCAAGATCAATTGCTTCGCGCATAGTAGCAGGCTTTGAGGAAGCGACCATGCCACGGATTTGAGGGGCCAAACCATAAAGATACCTCTCAATTTTCTTCGACTTAGGAGTGACAAGGCGGGGTACCAAACGAGAAAGATCGTGGAATCGGGAGGTATAGGTAGCAACATCCGCCCCGATCATGGAAAGGTTCCAGAATTCAGTTTCCAACTTTTGAATTTCGCTAGCTGGACAATACTCCTTAATCATTAGTTTCTTCAAATCAGGCCATGAAAGAGCATAGGCTGCTTCATCGCCCATGGATTGCACTTGACTGTTCCACCAAGACAGTGCGTTGTCCAGAAAAAGGTTTGTAGCATACATGACTTTTTGCTCATTAGTACACTTGCTGATACGAATCACAGCTTCGGTTTTCTCAAACCATTTCAGAAGACCAACGGATCCTTCAGTGTCGTTGAAGTTGATTGGCTTGCAATCCAGGAACATTTTGAAAGTACAGGGGGGAACAGGATTGCCAGATTCTGCAACATTACACAATAATGCCATCATAAGATAAGTCAATTTGGGACGTAACCCAACATATACGACATTTCAATGATATATACCTGACGTGGATCTTTCACGAGTATTGTCGCCTCGGCTACCAGTTCCGCCAGAGCCCCCGCTTTGAACGGTGCGGTTGGCCTCGAACTGGGCCAGGGCGGCAGCAATTTTGTCAGCAATTAGTTGGTCTAGTTGTGCCTGAGAAGTAGGCAACGGGTCTTGCGTTGTTTGTCTTGTCGCAGGCGGCATTTTTATACTTCAATATAAAATATCAAAGAATAATTAGACATATATTTAACCAATATTGTCATGCACGTCATACTCATAAAATAAACATCCCACAAGATTCGTAACTCATCACCAAATAATCATCACATCAGAATATGAGAATCACATGGCAAGGATAAATAATAGTTGTAATCATAACAATAATAACAACCATAATGGAAAATAACAACAATACAATAATATATTTTACCATAATACATCATGATTTTCATTCATTTTCATTAATAACGATTACATCATTTGTTCATACAACAAAAGGTGGTGATATCTAATCCCACATACATCGTTTGAAAATAACAAAATATCATAACATACTACGCTAGTCATAACTAGTCTAGCTAGGTAAAATACAAAAGATACAATATCCATCACTACTACAACCATCTCTAACAGCTACCACGATCCACCTTCAACTGGAAACTTGACTAAGGCTGGGAAGGAGGACGACGAGCGTACTGTGGAGCATTAAGCCGAATGGCTGCGTCCACGGCAGCAATGTGATCATAAATCCGCTGGGCGCGATCCATATGCTCACCAAAAGGAAGACCACGTAAGCTATCCACACGAAGTAGATCATCAGCGACGCGAGTCAGCATAGAGTTCGTCTCAATGATGCGTGCCCAAATGGACCGCATCTGTGCATCAACGTGGGAGACAGTGGAAGAGAACGTCTCTGTCAGGGTCAAAAAGTCTTGCTCAAGAGCGAGCAAAGAGGAAACAGCAATAGCAGGCATACGTGCCGCCTCACGAGGCGGACCGGGAGAGAAGCTAGCTGGTTGAGACGGACCTACTATCTCAGGGACACCAGGAATGACAGGAGCTGGCTGGGAAGAACCAACCTCAAAAGGTACACTGGGAACCACAGGGGTAGCAGGGACAACTGTAACAACAGGGACAACTGGGATAGCAGGAGCAACAGGGACATCAATGGGAATAGTATCCTCCGTAGGAACAACTGGGTCGACAATAGGCAACACGGGGGAGTGAGGTGGTGCCTCCACCTCGGGGCTGGCAGGGACAACATCCCTGGGAGCATCATCACTATCAGTAGCGTGGGCACGCATCCCAGCGCGTTTAAGCTCGCTACTGCGGGCAGGACTGCACTCCAGAATAACAGTAGGATGATCATTCTCCATGGGCTCATCCTCGTCATCCGAAACAAATGCACCATGAGGCGCTACCGGCACCTCACCAACAACAGAAAAAGGCTCGACAGGAGCCACGAGAGTAGGGGCAAGAATCGGCTCGATGGGAGCCTCTGACACGACAGGCACACTCGGGCTAGCCTGACCCGATGGCCCAACACGAGAAGATGGGGCGACCGAATCAAAGAATCCCGGAGGGAAGGTACGAATAGCAGGGACAGGGTAAACATGGAATATGGGTGTGGGAGCGACGAGTGGTGGGGAAGTGACTGACGCCTCAGACATCGCATCCTCCTCACTAGGGTCCTCCTCATCCTCATCCTCCTCATATTCACCGTCGACCATCATCTCGTCTGGCTTGACCTCATCGTCCGAACTCAATACCACAACCGCAGGGGCGTTGGGAACGTTCTCCACAATCTGAACACTGCTATCGGAGTCAGACATGTACTCGGATTCTTCAGAAGAAGACATTTTCTTTCCTGGCAAAAGTACCGTACTATATATGTATGAATATTTAATTAATTTAAGCAAGAATACCTATACTTCCGAAATTTTACCATCTACTTTTTGTTACTTCCCTTGGCGTGCTTGGCTAGGCGATTCGGGACTTCCTTTTCTAATATTTTTTTTTTCGTGTTTGTTTTTAAGAAAATATTTTTTTTTCTCTTTTAAACCAAAAACCAGTTATAGTCTAGATTTTTTTTTTCAAAATACTAGTTCGCTATAACCTTGGCTCTGATACCATTTCTGTCACACCACGACAACGGCGGAAACACGTGGCGTGGACGCGAAAGAGAAATGTTTCATAGCCAAGATTAAACAAACACATAATAAACATTCATTAGACGGCGAAAAGTGTTTAGTTTAGGTACATGTCCCAAAATGTAGTTTTTAACAAAATAAGGATTTTCAACTATTTCCCAATCCCATAGGAAATATTAGTAAATCCCTAACAAAAGTCCGTCTCATCTTTATTTCGCCCGCCCTAGCCATTGCACACCTTCACACTCTTAGTTACCTGAAAGATATGTTAGGGAAAACGTCAATATATAAATATATTGGTGAGTTTCACAGGTTTTGACACACAAATAAATTAACATTCATTTGTATATAAGTGCGGATAACGAAATAAGAAATGTGCTACATATAACATTAGGGTAGCTAGTCCTAATACCGATGGGATCCCCATGAGCCCATAACCAAAACCAGACTACTTTACATTGCCCCGCAAGTTGTTTACATGGTAACAACTAATTTAGAATATCGTCGCACCCCGTGGTCCTTCCGTGTTGATCGCTAATCAACCGGGGTGGGTCTCGTCAAGAACCAATAGTACAATCCCCATATTCTATGGCTACATCACTTTGTATAAATGGTTACGGTTAACTGCGGAGACTTCACGTCCCATGTGACTTTACCGTTACCCATGTACCCATCTTATGTACCATTTCATACACATGTTACCGCACATTTAATACTTTCTTACTTACATATCTTTCCTCCGAGTTTAAAAACATTAAAAAAGAAAAGGGGCCGTGAAAACTCACCTCAAGCGTGTTACGAAATCAGAAAATAGTCTTTGCCAAGTCCAATGCGAGACCACCTACATGTGTCCTAACTTAATAAGGCACCGGTCTCAAAGTGTGTGTCCTACTGGCAAGTTGTCTTTCCCCAACTCCCGACACCACGTTTATACTTATGGTTTAATTAGGAATATACCCTAGTCTTAGGTCTGTTGGTGATGATTTATCCCGTTACAAGTTTCACTTAACTTATATTATAACCGTTGCTATTAATTTCCAAGTTAGTTGGTTTCGTCATCGTGAACCCCGATCATTGCCCGTTTTCTTTACACGTCATGATCTTTAAACATATTTATCAATATGTATTTACTAACTTGTATTAATATTTCATTATATCTTCCGACTCGACTCACTTTTATTATATATTTATTTCCCCATAAAAATAAATATACAAAGATCTTGTCGAACGAGATTTATTTTATGTTAAGTATTTATTTTTCATATAAGTATACATATACTTATAATAACATACTTAACTTATTTTATTTCTTACAAATTCTCCCATCTCACTTCCAACACTTAGGAAAGTGTTTATGTATATTTTTCACCCTTTATCATCCTTACATATATTTTGTTCACAAAATATATACACATTCTCTTACTTAGAATATTTAAATCGTAATCGCCGCAATAACGTATACTCGTATCTTGTAAGGAAGTTATACTCGTATACTTATCCGTCCGATTTACGCTTTTGTTCGATTTACACGTAGTCCGATAGCTCGCCGCATTGACATACGTCCGCTTTCCCGATTTCTTAACTTATATATTTTTTTTTGTAGGAAATCATACTACTTGCCGGTTTACGCATTTTCCTACCTTCGAAAATATATAAATATATTTATTGAAAATATATTAACTTGGATGTTTTATTCCTTAAAATTCTTACAACACTTTTACATCCCCATAAATGTAAAAATGCTTATTTTTATATAAAACATCACAAGTTGTTTACATTACCATTTTCTTACAAAAATGTTAGTGTTTATATTATCCAACACTTATGGTAAATTTATATTTTTATAAAATACTTTTTATAAAAATATCATTCTTATAAACTAAATATTTGTATAAGTTTCCTTACTTTACAAAAACACCTCTTTTAGAATATAACTTTTCATTCTTAACCTTTTACTTTTCAAAGTTACATTTTTCAACATAAAGTTTCCAACATCACATTTTACACCCATGGACTTTTCAAAGTTACTTTCCAAACCTCTAACTTTACAAAAGTCACATATTATTCCCAAGACTTATAAAAATGACAATTTCCACTAAAACTAGTAAACTTTAACATGTCAAAATTTACAATAAGTGTTCTTTTCACCATCCAACACTTTTATTAGTCTCATATGGTCATTTTAAGCCTACTAACATGTTTGATTTAAGTCTTGGAGTCCATTTGTTCATACTTGTATTTTTAAAGTCTACAACTTTATTTTTGTGATTTTAGCTTCATTACGTTTTGTTACAAACATTTCATGTTCAAATGGTTCCATTAGTCATAATATAATGATTGTAGGTGCATATGTGCGACTAATGCTTTGGATTGGATAAACCATATGTTTTGTTTTCTGTCGAAGGTGCGAAGGAAAGTTTTGGTTGGTGCGAAGGAGAGTTTTAGAAGGTGCGAAGGAAGAAGTTTTGGGCGAATGAAGACTGTTTATTATGTAGTTTGGTTCGACCGTTCACAATGGGCGAACCTGCACATTCGCATGAACAAAATGGGCGAATGTGCAGTCTATAAATAGGCAAACTCAGTTTTTGTAGTTAAGTTTTGAGTCATTTATTTCCCGCCACTTTCTGAATTCTCTCTGTAACTTTTTATAAACTTGTTTTGCGTCTAATCCTTGATTGTAATCACTTTTCTACGTGTATTCAAGTTTGATTATTAATGAAAAGCTTTGAAAATGATGATTTGTGTGTGTTTATCTGATTAGTTATCATTTTGTGCTGGTTTTGGGGATTCCGCACCCAAAACTAAATTGTTTGATTGTCTTTGTAGCTTATCGATCCTTTCACGCGCATACAAAGTGGTATCAGAGCCATTCTGAATCAAACAACCACAAATTGATAGTTTCTCAGTTGATTTTGACCCAAATTTGATCAAAAATTTTCTGTTTTAAGTGAACAAACTGAAATGATGTGTTTTTGATTGATTTCACCTTGATTTCGTGTTTGAATTGGATAATTCACTTTATTAAAGTTGTTTCAAATTACATCCGATTCAAAACCTGATTAAGATCATCAAATTCCATCAACTTTTGATAAACATGATCAAATATAACTGATTTTCAAAGAATAACCGTTTTTGAAATCACAGGGGTCGAACGAGAGAATTCGGTCGAAAGTGGGAGTGTATTAGGTCGAACGAGTGTTTTTGTGGTCGAAAGAGTGTTTTTAGTGGTCGAACGTGAACCTTGATTGCTTATATTTTTCTTTCGCACTATTGTGTCTCATTCGTATAATCGTTCGGTCGAAGGAGATTAGAAGAACGGTCGAAGGAAGATTCAAGCGGTCGAAGGAGTTTTGATATTTGTTTTTCCACATTCGTATCAGATTATTTGGTCGAAGGAGAAGATTTTTCTCATTCGCACCTCCGTTTATACGAAGGAGCTTTCTGTTTTTGGAAAAATTTTAATCGTTTCGTGTTTGTTTGTTTGATTGTTTGCAGGATACAATGTGGAACTTTCCAACAACCCCTAGACCTACTCAAGCACCACAACAACAACAAGTCCAAGATCCATGGACAGTAGCGGCACAAAAGACTAGTCAAACATCACAGCCGATCAATTATATGGCTATGACTAGTTCGGCACCACAACAAGTTGTTCAATCAGTACAACAACCGATTGATAACTATTGGGGAGTCGCCGCAGCAGCAGTCCATTCCCAGACGACCAACGCTATTTCTACTCTCATTCATGATCTATCTTCTGGAAGCGGCAATCGTCCACCAAAGTTAATGGACATGAAGGAGTATAACACTTGGAAGACGAAGTTTAAGATTCACGTTGAGGGACAAGGACTTGAAGGAGCAGAAGCATGGCAAATGATTGTGAAGGGTTACGTTGCTCCCATTATAGAGAATACTGGAGAACCAATCCCTTTGGAGAATTTGGCGGATGACGAGAAGAAAAGGTTTGCTATAGAAAAGAAAGCATTTTCTCAGCTATCTCAGGCGATCAACACTGATCTATTACATCAGTTTGGATCGTGCACTACATCCAAACAACTTTGGGATGTGCTGAGAAATCGTCATGATGGAAATGAGAAGACCAGGAAGCTTAGGATGGAGGAGCTTCGAAAGGAGTTTGAAAACTTCAGTTATATGGGTAATGAGACCCTAAAAGAGTTGGTTCCAAGGTACTGCCATTTGCTCACCGAATTGTCGAGCTATGAAATTAGCATTCCAATGACGGAATTAGTTGATAAATTTGCTGATGCATTACCACCCTATTGGAATCAACATATTGAAGTGTTGAAGGAGAAGGATGCTTACCAGTATTGGACCATTAATGAGTTCATCCAAAAACTGGAGAACAAAGAGATGGAGGAAAAGAGAAAAGCTAAGAGAGCTCAGATTCCACAGAATCCTGATTTATATGTGAGTGGAACATCTAACTCTCTTTCTGCTTCAAGCACCACATCTACTGTTGCACCTCACATAGCATGTGTGTCTAATATTGTTGAACCAACAAAAGCACCCATTAACTACCTTGCTCAAACTTCATCTTACACACCATCATACCCACAACAACCATATCAATCACAAAACTTTATTCCACCATTTTCACCATTACAACAAGCCGCATGCTATACATCAAGTCAACAGCAACAACAACAATATCCTCCTCAAGTGAATCAGATGCAGATTACTCAAGCACAATCAAGTCTAAATCCGATTGTGTTAGAGACATCAAACCTTAACAATGTGACTGTTGAAATTGCTCAACAGCATGTTGCTCTAGTATCTGCCATGGTTGCTTCTTACAACGGCTTGGTAGCAAGTCAGATTGGTAACAATAATCTCACCAATGAAGACTATGCTCAAATCGATAAAGAGGAAATGGAGTTGATGGACATTCAGTGGGCTTTTGCAAGCATTATGAGGAGAGCCACTGATTTCATTCAGAAGACTGGCAGGACTGATCTCTCAACTTCTCCCAATACCACATATGGATTCAACAAAGCAAAGGTTACTTGCTTTAACTGTGGTGAAAAGGGACATTTTAAAAGGGAGTGCACACAACCAGCACAACAAGGTAACCGAAATCCTTTCAATTCTTCATACCAAAACCGACAAAACCAAAACCAGAATCAAGTGTCTTACAACAATCCAAACATATCAAGCTTTCAACCACAAAATCAAAACACTTACCAGAACCGTCAACAAAACAACAACACCAGACAATCCACAACACAAAATCAACCTCAACAAAACCCAAATCGAACTATTGTTCCTATTTCTACACCCAACACACAAAACCAAAACCAAACTGATACTCAAAACCAAGCACTTGTTATTCAAAAGGATGAAGGTTTTGACTGGACTGGTATGCAATTGGGGGTAGAGGAAATCACTGCTGGGAATGTTGCATGTGTGGCACAGCAGATGAAGTTGGATGAGAATGAGGAAGTTGAAGAAGAGGTTGTGATTGAAAAAGTGTCAGAGTTGAAGATTGAAGAAGTGAATGATGATGTGATTGAAGAAGTGAATGATGATGTGATTGTTGAAGGTGATGACAAGAGATCGGGAATGATTCTTGATTCTGTCACCGATGTTGGAGATCAATATGACTCAGCTTACTCGGATATGGAGAGCGAATCTGACTCAGAGACTAGTGTGAATTCACTAGATGATGATATTGACCAATTGCTAGCTGAAGCTGACTTCCTGATGACTCGCAAGTCATGTATGGTGGATGATGCATGCACCAAGATTGACTACTCCAAATTTTTTGCAGGAAAGGAAGCTCATTTTGCTCTAATGGCCATGACAGAACCTCCTAAACCGGTAAGTTCTGAAACTCAATCTTGTGTTAAATGTGATAAGTGTGCTGATTTTGAAAAACTGACTGATGAAAATAAGCTTCTCAAGGTTCAACTTGAGAGTGCAAAAATCAACTGTCAGATTTATCAAAAGGACTTAAAAGATTTCAACAAAGTTCTTGATGGTTATAAAAAGGATGTGTCAGAATTGAAAAAGACATTATCTATTAAACAACTTGCCATTAATAATTACATAAATGAAATGGAAAACACTAAATTAGAAATGGCAACCATCAAGTGTTTTGCGGAAAAAGTTAACAAGAAACTAGAAAGTTACAAGCATATTGCATACGTAGTTGATCATATCATTGAGGAACCCTCCCAGACAAATAGTGCAAACTATAAGTCAGTTCCATCTCCGGTATTGTTTGAGAATCACACTTTACATGCAATACCACCAGAGACTTTAATTCATCCTGATCCCACACCAGAAAATGAACCTAACACTTCCAGTGTCGGGGATCCATATTCTGATGTGAGACCAGTATTGGGAAATACAGAGGGTGTGGTCGCTACAGATGATTCAGATGAAGAAGATGAATCATCTGAGACGGTTGAAAGTGATAGTGATATCCCTGATGAAAATCATATAATCACTACTGAGCCAGTCTCACCGTCTCAGATAATCCATCCAATGGCAAATGCTCATCGCAAACATGAGAGTAAGAAAAATGATAAATTTGCTGGTAAAAGTTTTGAAAAGGAAAAGGTTAAGAATGTTAAAAAGAAAGTTGAAATTAAAACTGAGAAAAATATTGAAAAACCGGTTGAGAAGAAAAATGATTTAAAATCTGAGAAAAATAATAATGTGAGCAATAAAGTGTGTGATAAACCTGTCAAAATCTTCTATCGGATGCAAGGCTCCGATAAGATTTTGTCTGATGATGAGTTTCCGATTCAGTTTGTCAATTACACAAAAATCGAAAAGATCTGGCAGGAAAGTACGATTTGGTTCCCAAAATCTGAAAGGACCAACGACATTCCTCAAGAGATTTTAGACAAAATTAATTCGGAAAAGGATGCAAAGGTCAATGTCACACAGTTTGTTTTGCCTGTGCACAAAGAAAATAGTTTTATTGAACCGACTTACTCGAAGGATCCAGCTCCTGAGAGTTTAAGGAAACAATGCATGGTCGATCGATATCCCATTGCTAGTTTTTCCAAGTCGCCGATCAAGGAAAACTACGAGGAATACCGTGCGTGTTATAAGTGTGGGGAACGGGGACATTTACTTGCCGCCTGCCCATACGTACGACACAAAAGGCACGAGGTGGAAATGAGGCAATATCATGAGTATCCGGTTGACAATTATGGCTATCAACAGAGGCGGCATTTTTCCCAACAACATTTTTATAATCAAAACAATTTTTACAATAAGGGGGAAAATCGGCCGATGACGTATGATAAGCACAACCGGAAGATCACTGATAAATCTAGTAAGAAACCTCAGATGAACTCAACTGATGATACCAAAAAGGTTAATTCTAAACTTAATGGTACACAATCAGTTGGACCTGTCTCTGTTAAATCAGAGAAGGTAACCAAGAAGGTTGCGTTAAAGAAAGAAGTAAGAAACCGACTGAGACTTCAAAATCTCAGATTCGGATCTTGAAAAGATCTGAGCAATCTTGGTCATCTAAGGAATCTGAAGGAGCTTCTACTTCACAAAGCAAGAAGAATGAGAAAGAGAAAGTTGTTAGTAAGGAGAAAGGAGTTGAAGTAACTCAAGTTGTTTGTGATTCAAAAGACTCTTTGAAACAACCTGTTCAAAGACCCAAGACCAACCAGGCTTGGGTCCCCCGAAAGAACTAACTGATCTACTTTAAATGTGCAGGGAGCTCCAGCTGGCCCTGTTAGCAGTCTATGGATTGTTGACAGTGGAGCTTCTGGTCACATGACAGGGGACCTCGCGCTACTCTTTGACATCAAAAATATTAACGGAGGTTATGTGGCATTTGCTGGAAATAAGGGAGGCTACATCACTATGGAGGGGAGTGTAAGCAATGGGGTCGTAACATTTGAGCGGATTTCTTATGTGAAACAAATAGATTATAATTTGCTCAGTGTTAGTCAGATTTGTGATAAACAATTTTCAGTGTATTTTGATGACAAATCCTGTTATATCTTGAAACCTGGGTTTGAGTTACCAAAAGAGTGGGTGATGCTGAAGGCACCGAGAGTTAACAACTTGTATATTCTCGACATGTCTAAAGCAATGACCACCCATGGCCAAGTCACGTGTTTCCTCTCCAAAGCTACAGAAAAAGAATCCATTATGTGGCATAGGAGAATGGGACACATCCATTTGAGAAAGATGAATCAGCTTGTGAAGAATGAACTTGTCACGGGAGTGAATGTCAAACACTTCCATCTGAATGACAAGTGTATCAGTTGCAAGAAGGGCAAGCAACACAAACAATCCCATAGACCAAAGAAAGTTAATTCTGTTGAGCTGCCACTAGAACGTTTGCATATGGATTTATTCGGTCCAGTCAGACGTAAAAGTCATGCTGGAGAGTTATACTGTCTTGTGGTGACTGATGATTATTCTAGATTTTCATAGGTAATGTGTTTGCATCAGAAAAGCGACACTTTTGACAACTTGAAGGTTCTGTTTACACGTCTGGAGAATTTATATGGTTTGAAAATCAAAAGAATCCGGAGTGACAATGGGACGGAGTTTAAAAATGCTCAGATGGAGGATCTTTGTGCAAACAAAGGAATTCATCATGAATATAGTGCTCCGTACACACCCCAGCAGAACGGTGTCGCAGAAAGAAAGAACAGGACTCTTATAGAGACGGCGAGAACTATGCTTGCGGATTCAAATCTTCCAGTCATGTTCTGGAACGAAGCTATTTACGCGGCATGTTATACTCTTAACCGTGTTTTGACAGTGAAGAAGTTTGGCAAGACTTCTTATGAGCTGTTGAACCGTCGCAAGCCGAATCTTGAGTATCTAGAACCATTCGGTGCCCCATGTACAATGTTGAATCCTTCGGAAAAGTTTGCACCAAAGGCTGAAGAAGGTTATTTTGTTGGATATGCAACTCCATTAAAAAGGGTATTCAATAAAAGAACTAGAAAAGTCGAGGAGTGGGCTAATGTCGAAGTTCAAAGATATACACAAAATGTACAAGGTGGAGGACCAGATTGGATGTTTGATTACAAAGATTTCTTTGAATCATTCAATCTAGATAGCCTGGTTGAAGAAGCTGTACTTCGATTATACTACGAGGTCGAAAACGCCAGAACTTCACCGTTAGTGCGTCCGATCACGGTAAACCCCCAAGCAGCTTCTAATGATGCCACTGCTCCTGTATTGGAAGAAGAGGTGTTCCAAGAAGCTTCTACATCGCTTAATTCATCCGAATCAGAATATGAAGACGATGATGCAACAAGTGAAGCTATTCTGGACAATGCTACAGTGACACCACCAGTGAACCCATCTACTACAGATGCTTCAACATCGAATGTGGGTAATGATCTGGATTCTACAGAGAATTTGACAACTCAGACGGGAGTACAAGTACCTGATTATCTGGAATCTCGGATACATCGGATACACCCGCTTGAACAAGTTATTGGTGATCCTGGTAGCAGTGTGATGACAAGAGGACAGCTGAAGAATGCTCAAGCACCAGAAAACATTGGCAATCTTGCTTTATATGCCAAAATTCAGAAATCTGGTTTTCAAAATGACTGGTCATTTGCTTGTTATGTTTCGCAGGTCGAGCCGCGGACATACAAGGATGCTCTTTTGGATGACGCCTGGGTGGAAGCAATGCAGGAAGAGTTATTACAATTCCAGAAACTTGGTGTATGGACCCTGACTGATTTACCTCCTGGAAGGAAGAAGATAGGCACTAAATGGGTGTTCAAGTGCAAGAAAGATGATAGAGGAGTCATTGTGCGAAACAAAGCTCGTTTGGTGGTTCAAGGTTTTCATCAGGTTGAAGGAATCGACTACAATGAAATCTATGCACCGGTTGCACGCTTGGAAGCTATCAGAATGTTCCTCGCGTTTGCATCATGGAAGAAATTTAAGGTGTATCAAATGGATGTAAAGAGCGCATTTCTTTACGGTGTGGTCAAAGAGGAAGTTTACGTAGGTCAACCACCGGGCTTTGAAGACCCAATCCACCGGGATAAGGTTTATGTTTTAAACAAAGCACTGTATGGTTTGCACCAAGCTCCGAGGCAATGGTATGAGGAGCTGAGCACGTATCTTCTCTCGAAAGGATTCAAACGCGGACTGGTTGACTGCACCCTGTTCACGAAAAGATCAGGAGATGACTTGCTTCTAGTACAAATTTATGTTGATGATATTATTTTCGGGTCTACTAACGAACTTCTGTGCAGGGAATTTGAACAAGTTATGCAGGAGAAGTTTGAGATGAGCGCTATGGGAGAAATGCAGTTTTTCCTCGGCTTGCAGGTGGAGCAAAGACCAACGGGGATCTTTATTCACCAAACCAAATATGTATCTGAAGTCTTGAGCCGGTTCCAGATGGATGATTCCAAGCCGATGGATACCCCGATACAACCCAATCACGGGATTGGAGTTGACCTTAAGGGGGAGCTGACAGATCCATTCACATTCAGAGCAATCATCGGATCTCTGATGTACCTAACAGCGTCTAGGCCTGATATAATGTTCGCGACATGTCTTTGTGCTCGTTATCAATCGAAGCCGAAACAAAGTCATTTAGCAGCCGCGAAGCGTATCCTTAGATATCTGAAGGGTTGTCCATCAAAAGGACTATGGTACCCTCATGATGATAATTTTGACCTAATCGCTTTTAGTGATGCAGATTGGGGCGGCTGTGACAAGGACAGCAAATCCACAACGGCTGGATGTCAGTTTATGGGGAGCAGGCTCGTGACCTGGCAATGCAAGAAACAAACCGCAGTTGCACTATCCACATGTGAAGCAGAATACGTTTCAGCATCGAGCTGCTGCTCACAGGTTCTTTGGATCCAACAGCAGATGGTGGATTACGGTTTGCAATTTCTTAAAACCCCTATTTACTGTGATAATGAGGCCGCAATCGCATTAACAAAAGACTTAGTAAATCACTCAAAGGCTAAACATATTCGGATTAAATATCATTTTATCCGTGATTGTTATGCTAAAGAGTTGATCGATATGGTCAAAATCCACACTGATTACCAACGCGCAGATCTTTTTACCAAAGCTTTTGACAAATCCAGATTTGATTATCTTTTAAAAGCTAATGGTATTAAAGAAAAACAGGACTGATCACCACCTCAGTCTATCACTTTTTAGTTTAAATTTTTACTGCTTTTCAGAAAAATTTCGAAAATCCAAAAACATTGAAAAATTTAAAATCCATAAAAATTAGAAAATTTCTTTGCTGACTGCTATATCTTCTTCCCTTAGATTAATGCCGTCAGATTTCTGTGAACAAACGATATCTGGGCAGTCACATATTTGAAATGCTCCAGCTTATCCTTGGGAACAGTAAATTCGAAAATTTATAAAAATCAGAAAATTCTAAAATGATTTCCTGGAGAATAAAGGGAAATGATAGTACATCAGTGGGGATCTGACACATTCTAAATAATGTAATGCTATATAGGGCGTGTGTCTGAGTCTGTGCGATGTGCTGATAGGCTTCGTAGACCTATTACTGCGTGTCTGATACATACATATCAAACGATTTGTTGTGTGGATGAACTCCTCATGGGCATATGGTCTTAGTACCGTAATTTCGTTTGATAGGGTATCTGTACAAAACTCGGAGGTTTAGGGTCGTTATGTTATTAGTTGTCTGGGGATAGCCTCTCTGATCTTCTGCTGTAAGTCATTACGGACCTAGATCAGACAGGGTGTCTTTATAAAAGAGCTATATGCCAAATCCTAAAGTTACCGAATTGAGGAACTTTTCATGTTATATGATGATCAAAGATTATCTATTACATCGTATTGATCACTGATGCAAATCATGATTAATATCAGTCCTCAACCTGGTATAGTGCATATGTTACTTTGCTGCATTAATTTGCTGACCTGTATACCTCTATGCATTATATCTTGTACAATTACAGACAACAAAAGCATAATCACGCTTTACAATGAGTCTTTGTGCATTTACTTCTTGATACGGGAGTATGTCGTGTGCGTGGGAACCACAGACAATTGCGTTTATACTATAAATATCAGTATCAGTATAAAGCACTGCATAAAAGTCTGCATGTGAGTTTATGTGGATCACAATATCAGCAGTTGCCAGATCACACATTGTCTTTAATGATAATAATTTCAAAAAGATCAACGGTGTGATCAGATTTCTCATAAACTGATATGATCCCTTTTCCGGAATCACAAAAACATTTACAGTTTTTCATTTACATTTTCGCATTTTACTTTACTGTCAAAAATTACAAAACTCAAAAAGATTTTAGGTGTGTTTTAGCATAAACTTTAGAAAATCCAAAAAGATTTTGCTTTTTCATCTTATTTTTGATAACTGATGGTGGTTGATGTCGATTTTCTAAAACCTGGTACACCAATTGAGTTTTGTGATCTTTATAATGTGAAAATATGATGATTGGATGCTTAAAAGTTGAGAAATAATTGAATCGGGATTCGTTTTTGCAATTTGGAAAAATTTTCAAAAATTCCAGTTTACATTCGCCCATTCGATTGGTCGAATGTGGAATTTTACAGTCTCATTCGTATGTATTGATGGGCGAAGGAGAGTGTTCTTCATCAATTTTTCATTCGAACCCTTTTGCCTCATTCGAACCCTTTCAATAGGGTCGAAGGAGACAAAAGTTTCTCCTTCGTATGGTCAATATGGGCGAAGGAGGTTGTCTATATAAGTCCATCTGCACATTCGAACCTTCACTTATTTTTATCAGAATTTTTCATACTGTGTCACCTTGTTGCTCGTTTTCTTTACACTCTACCATTGTGTTCCCCTTGATCTACTGACTCTTTTGCCCCTATTTTTACAGGTAAACATCAAGTATTGAGGGTTTAATCGTCAGTTTTGTATCTCGAACCCTAGGATCTAATCTCAGTTCTATGATTGTTTTTAATTACAATTGATTGTGTCCGTTCATTCTTTGTATGTTTTAGGGGGAGAATCATCATCAAACAAGGGTTAAATTACATCAGATTGATGTGTTTGATAAAAACCCATTCGAACCCTTGTTTTGATCAGAAAACATACATAGAATGGTTAATAATGTTTGATGTTTGGTTTAAAAGTTTAATCGGTGTGTTTAGTATCTGTTCCAATCAAATGATCATGTTTTTAATGGTTAAAATTCATAATTGAAATTTTGAAAAGTTGTTTCACTTTCGTCTGTTTTCGAGTGGGCGAAGGAGACATTATGAACGGTCGAATGAAGTTAAATGGTCGAATGAAAAACTTTTTGTTTAACATTGTACATTCGTACCAAATATTCTCATTCGAACCCTGTAAAACACTCATTCGCACCCCCGTTTGGGCGAATGAGGAAGTTTTACCAAAATTTTCAATTTTTGAGATTTTACGATTTCTAACTTGTGTTTTTGATTTGTTTTGCAGATTCTAAACATGTCTGAACAGGAGAAAACCACAGAGCAAGCCGGATCTTCTTCCCAACCAGCTAAGACGAAACAGTTGGACTTTGAAAATGCACACAACTGTTGTGCGTATTTGGGAGATGTGAAGAAGCACGTTGAATTTACCGAGATCATTGATTACTTCAAGAGATGCCGAGTACTTGACGCAATTGCTACACCTGCCGTCATTTACAGGGATATCATGCAAGAGTTTTGGGAGAACGCCAAGATGGACTTCTGGAAGTGTCAATCTTGTTTGATAAGCAAAGTCCAAGGTCAGAGGATTATAGTTTGTGAAGATGATCTTAGAGAGGCGTTGAATCTTCATGATGAGAAGGATGACCCGAAAGAGTTGGAGTTTATGGATCAAAGGAAGTGTTTCTTGAGGATGAAGTATAATGGTCCGATCACCGATGGTTCTCTACATAAAGGAAAACTGTGCCCTCAGTTTAAATATTTGGCACATGTTTTAATTCACGTGTTTGGATCGGCTGCGGGTGGATTTGATTTAATGAGGAAAAGCATAAGCTCGATGATGGTGGCTTTAATATTGAACAAACCGTTCAATGTTTCTGGGATGCTTATGAATCATCTACTAGAGCCAGTTAATGGAACAAGGACACTAAAGTTTTTATTATATCCTCGGTTTCTACAGATGGTGTTTGATAATAAGTATAAAGACTTGAAGAAGGATCCAAAACAGATTGTGGTTCAAGAGCATATGACGTTGAACACACTTGCCAGGATGAAAGCATACAAAGGCTTATCTGCTGATGAACGTCCTCCAGTTAGGCGTTTATTTGGTCATTTGGCGAATATAGATTATGAGGATCCAGGAAAAGATGATCCAGGGAAAGGGAAAGTGAGACATGATGATAGCAATTCTGATACTGATGATCCTTTACATCATATTGATCCTGATGCAAAGCGAAAGAGACAGATAGTGAATGTGGGAGCTAAGGGTGGCAAGATGAAAAAGAAGGAGGTGACTATTAAGGTTGTTGAACCTGAGAAGGAGAAACAGAAGTCTGCTCCAAGGAGACAGAAGAGTAAAGCTCAAAAGGGTTTACATTTAGTAGATGAAGTGTCTGTCGATTCTGAAGAGACACAAGAAGACGAGAGATGGAATTCTGAGGCTGAAACAGTTGAGACCACCTTGCCCAAGGCCACTGAGGCTGGTGCGTCTGCTGGTGCTGAAGATGAAGGTGTTAGGAGTCCAGTTGAGGACGATTTTGTTTTGAATGTTGATGAGATTGAAACTGGTTCTCCTGTTCAAGCAAAGAAAAAGAAGAAACAGGAGAAACCGAGTTTGAAGAGAAAGAAAGAACTTGAAATGTTGATGGCTGGAAAGAATTTACCACCAGCTACTAGTTCAAAGTCACCGGTTGCTGAGCAGGCACAGAAGAAACAGAAAACCACAACAACTTCAAGCACACCACAAACAAAAGGAATTCCAATGGATGATGTGAATGAAGCATTGGATAATGTGCTGAAGAAAATGAGAAAAGGCAAGATGCAAGAAGTTGTTGAACAACCTGTTAAGAAAAAGGTTTCTGTTGATAGTGATGTTATGGATGCTGTTAATCAACGACTGACTAAAATGATGAATATCATTAACAAACAGCAGAGTGAGATTGAACAGTTAAAAACGACTGACAAAAAGATGTTAGAGGTTGTAGTCACATCAGCGGATGATAATACTTTGATGAAGAAAACCATTAAGAGGTTGAAGAGGGAAAACAAAAAGTTGCTAAAGCATGAGCAACGGAATACAAGAAGAATAATAGTTTTGAAGGAGGAGAACAAAGAACTGAAGAAGAATAACAAGAAGATGGATAATCTGATTCAAGACTTGTACAATCGAGCTCCTCAACTTCAAGCTGGTGAGGAAGACAAAGAGTTAGATGAACAACAGGTTGATTATGAACCATCAGATGAAGAGGAAGATGATGAATTAGATGAAGATGCTGGAAATGATTCTAAGAAGAAGAAGAAAGACGATAATGAATGATTCGAGTGATGGTTCAGGAGAAAGCGGCTCTGCTTCTGATGATAGTGATGATGATAATGATGACGCTGAACAGTTTTCATATGAAAAGCGTGAAACAGGTAAGGGTGGAGAATCAAGTTCGAAAGCTCCGGAGAGAATGTAGATGATGATGATATTTTCTGGAACGAAAAATTAAAGTCATTGTCTGAAGAAGATAAAACTAAGTATCGTCAGATGTTAACTGATCGAGTCTGGACGATAGACATGACTAGCAGGTTTCCTGAAATATTTGAATCTGACAATAAATTCTTCGAATTGGAATATGATGACCCTGATCTTGAAGATGGGGAAGTGTCTGCAGCTATTTCAAAAGAAATTTTGGAAGGTTTAGCAAAGCAAGTGGGGAAGACGTTAGAAGAATTACTTGCTGATAATTTTATTCCTCAGATTCCTGAGAAAGAAGCTGGAGATCACTCAGATGATCGTGATGTTCCTGCTTTCGAGGAAGTCGAGATGGAAGATATTACGAGTGATGAATATCCACAATATTTCAGAACAAATCAAGAATGTGGATTTTCATTCTCAGACGAATTGCTAAACCATGCTGAGAAAATAGCCAAAGAGAAGAGCAAAATGTTTGAAGATCAAATCTTTGAAGGGCATGAGAAGCCTCGGTTCGAACAAACAGACAGTTTAAGGAGTTGTTGAGGAAGCTAAAGGAGAAGGAGAATAACCGCCCTAAAGCTGATATTCAGGGAAGCTTTTACAAACTTCATAGCAGTATGTTCAAAGGCCGTGCTTTGGCCTGGAAGTTTGTCAAAGAGCTTAGGTGTTTTGCAGTGAAATGGGAGAAAGGTATTCTATACTTTGAGAAGTTTCATCATTTAAAGACTCTTCCTTACTGGGCAATCAGGGATATTTGTCGTCACCGTCTAACGGGAGCGCCAAATAGCCAGATTGAATATTTTGCTGAAAAGATGACCCGTGAAAGTCGAACCGAGTGGAATTTGTTTAGACCTCAGTATCCAAAGAGGATTGAACACAAGAAGGAGATTAACGAGATAACTGGGTTGCCCAAGGTTACTTTGAAGTATAAACCACCGCGAGTGCTGAAGAAAATTCCGTTGTTGCATATTCCTCAGCATTTCGCTAAAGATTTTATCTGGTGGTACTATGATTGGAAGAGAGCAGAGGCCGTGATTGTGTTAAAGGATGGTGAGAAGGATTATAAGAAAGTGCTTATTTTTGATCCTATGTGGCTAATCAATTGCTCACATGAGGATATCATTATGTTATTCTATAATCCTATCTACTCAGACGCAAAAGATGCTGAACAAGCAGGAAAATACCAACGTGTGGTATTTCTATGCTTTGCGTATGACATCAACGCTGGATGTGATTTTGAGCAGAAGTTGGGAAAGACTGTTGAGAAGGTTGTGCCTGTGAAGAAATCAAAGAAGAAGATAGTTCAGGAACCGGTACTGACTAGAGAACAAAAGATTATTCGACACATCAGAATTATGAACAAGCACATGGATGAACAGAGAAGATTACAATCCAAGCAATAGTCGAGGGGGAGTTTGTAGGTGCATATGTGCGACTAATGCTTTGGATTGGATAAACCATATGTTTTGTTTTCTGTCGAAGGTGCGAAGGAAAGTTTTGGTTGGTGCGAAGGAGAGTTTTAGAAGGTGCGAAGGAAGAAGTTTTGGGCGAATGAAGACTGTTTATTATGTAGTTTGGTTCGACCGTTCACAATGGGCGAACCTGCACATTCGCATGAACAAAATGGGCGAATGTGCAGTCTATAAATAGGCAAACTCAGTTTTTGTAGTTAAGTTTTGAGTCATTTATTTCCCGCCACTTTCTGAATTCTCTCTGTAACTTTTTATAAACTTGTTTTGCGTCTAATCCTTGATTGTAATCACTTTTCTACGTGTATTCAAGTTTGATTATTAATGAAAAGCTTTGAAAATGATGATTTGTGTGTGTTTATCTGATTAGTTATCATTTTGTGCTGGTTTTGGGGATTCCGCACCCAAAACTAAATTGTTTGATTGTCTTTGTAGCTTATCGATCCTTTCACGCGCATACAATGATCAAAACCATTTTTAGGTGTGTTAGGTGTTACTTTATGTTTTTCATCCAAAACAACTTCTAAAAAAAAAAAAAATACTAGATCATACAATATTTTTTTGTAACAAAATCACATCACCAACCATCCTAAAACTTATGTTCATGATCATCTTTGTGAACATTTTATTTCATTTTAGAAAACACACAAAACCTTGTTTCAAAACTTTGGTAAAAACACCTCAAAAACAACTTGCAAGTTAAACACATAAATAAATAAAACATAAACAAGATGAGTTTTTAAGAAACTTACTACTAGCACAAGGCTAGGGAAGTCACAAAAAAACTTGATTATGAAGGGGTTTTAGTGTTGTCTTCCAAGGGTTAAGCTCCTAGCACTTGAACACACTTGATTTAAGGTTTTATGGAAATAATTTTGGAGTATTGAAAAAAAAGAAAGAAATGAATAATGGTGGGGTGGTGTGTCCGTAGATTTAAGGAGAAAGAAAAGAGGTTGTTTGCTTTGTTGAAGGGTAAGAGATTATGGCTTATAATGTGTTACTTCAACATGTGATTATAAGATTTTATACTATAATATTATGAAGCATGCTAAAGGACATCATAATTAGTAGCATTTTTTTGAGACACAAGGGTGGCTAGAGCCACCAAAAAAAAAAAACGGCTCAAGGCCAAGGGAGGGTCCCACCATTTTTCAAAAAAAAATCTCCTAACCATTTAGTTAGGATTCTATCGATTCGGTTAGGGTTTTCGGGTTTTAATCGCGTTCTTATTACGAGCCATTCTAGACATATAATTAGCTTTCAATTACCCTTATATATAGCCTAGTTTAAGTATTGGTAAGTTATTTAGGCTCTTACCGGGTGAAATATATATTTTTACGCGCATCGGGTGCGATACGCGAACTTTATTCGCTACCGGGAGATTTTAATTTGGAGTTTTCATTTATAGTTTTGGGGTTCCAAAACACTTTATATTTCATAAAAATAACCTTCATTTTATATCCCGGCACTCGGGATCGTTTTCGGTTATTTATTTATTGCCGGGTAATCACCAACGTCCATTTCGGAATAGTTTATTCTTATGCAATTCCTTCGCACTTCTAATTAAACTAAGGCATTCCTATGCCATCTATTGGACTCGCTATTTTCTGAATACTCAATTATATTTAATTGATATTAATTCTTTCTTAGAACGGTTAATTACATATATTAATTACGTACGAGTTTACTTAATTTTGCCGAATGTCACATGAACCGTGGATGACGGGATGGACCTAAACTAGTCGGAGGTTTGATTATGTCCATTCAACATATCACGTTTATTCATGTAGACTTAACATTACGATAGACATATGAATGCTAAACTTTTATACTTAAACTATTTGCTTGACATGGCTTATGTATTCTCACCAACTTCTAGTTGACCCCCCCCCCCCCATTTTTACAACTCAACAGGAAATAATGATGCATGAAGACTAGAGTATTTACATGAGAAGACAAACTGAAGTCTATGCTTTTTTGGTTTTTGTGATGTATTAGATTTCCACTTAAAACTCATTATGTATTTTCATTTTTGGATATTTGCACTTTAAATTAATTTCAATTAAAATTTGATTACCATGTGCTACTGTATACTCATTCTTACGTGACACCTCGATGTTTCTGCCATCGGTTGGGGTGTTACAACAATTAGTTCATACTCAAACAAGCATGCATCCAAGTGTTATGATTATACAAGATAAATGACTCTCATGTAAAAGACAAAAATTTCGATACTTGGATCAATAAGTGTCAATACATAGGATTTTTAGAAAGCATATAACATCCAAATGGTGGGGCTAGCTGTTAAGTAGCTGGAGGGTCCCTAGCAGGATTATTTGGAGCAGCAAGGGCATTTGCAGCAGGAATTCGACAAACATTCGCAAGATGCCCATACCTTTGACAGTTGGTACACTGACGACAGGGCACTTGGGTTGGGTGGTGATACTGATAGGTGTCACACTTAGGTTGGTTCCCGGTATACTGTTTCTTGTTGGGTGGAGGAGTGGTATCTATTGCGAAATTCTTGGCCTGGCGCCTCCATTGGTTGAGGACTCAGTTTTAATCTCGACAGCAGGTTGAGGAGTATCATTCACAATAGTTTTCTTTTCCCTTTTCGAGTCAGGGTTCTTGTCTTCACATGGTTATCTGTTAGGGTAGCCGCCAAACGCTTTGCTTCCTCGAGAGTAGCAGGGTTCCTTCCCCACATCGTGTCCTGAATCTTCATGGGTAAGCCACCAATGTATTTTTCGATTGCAATAGGCAAGGGGGTGACTTTGTGTGGTAGCAGTAGACTAAGTTCGCGGACACGAGTGTTGTAGGCAAGGTTTTCTCCAATGTCTTGGGCAAGATCGTGAAACTCGTATTCTAACTTCTTGATTTCATTACGAGGGCAGAACTCTGCCTTCTTGATCCCAAGTTAAGGCCAGTGCGACTTCAGCTCCACGTGTCCGTTTTTCTTCGTTCCACCATGTGAGTGCTCGTTTGTGAAGAACACTCATAGCATAACGAACCTTAAGGTTATCGGGACACTCACTATTTATGAAAGTATTCTCGATACCCTCGAACCATTGAAGGAGACCAGTAGCTCCTTCGTCCCCGCTAAACTTAGGAGGATTGCAGGTGTTGAAGTGTTTGAGGGTGCAGACTGGGAGACCATTCCCGTTTCCATTCCCGTTCCCATTGTGATTTCCATTGCCGTTTCCATTTCCGTTGCCGTTTCCATTCATTTGGATGACTTGAGCCAGTAAGTTTGGAACCAGAGTTGCGATCTGTTGTGCCATTTGTTGGGAAATGATTGCAGCCAGTTGGGCTTCACCTCCATTGTTGTGGTTAGTGTCGTGGTTGTGGTTGTGATTGCTACTCCCTTCATCATGATTGTCACCACTGTTAAGGCGAGCGTTACGACGTGGAGGCATGATCTGTAAGAGACACAATGAAATGAATGATGTAATATAAGGAATGTAATCATTTATCCATTAATTAAAACGAATAAACGAAAACGTTGACTTATCAAAGATTCTAGATTCTAATAACATACTGAAGACATGCTTTAGCCTATAAGTGAACACTCATCCCGAGAATTCCCAGGTAGGCATCTGGGTCCCTCGTCTGATTGGGATATATGCGCAATGCCAGCCTAGACAGAAGACTCAGAATACAGTCGTTCACCCTTCCAGATTGCACGTGTTCGTTATTAAAATTCTAGAACTTCGACGAGATCTCAAGGTGGTTTAGGCTAAACCTGAGGATTTTGTCTTATTAGTCTAAGAGTAGATCCAGTGATGGAGAGCAATCTTCTTGTAGGGATTAAAGTAGGGATAAGTAGGAGGGAGATAAAGAATAGCAAGTAAAAGGAGCAAATACTGGTTATAATCCTATGGTTATAGACTAGATTATTTTTCTAATAACCTAATTCCCTATAACCAAGGCTCTGATACCAATCTGTAACACCCCAACCGATGGCGGAAACGTCGGGATGTCACGTATTGATGATTGTTTCAGTAGCACATGGTATTCAAGTTTTAATTGAAATTTTTTTAAAGTAAAATATCCAAAATTGAAAATACATAACAAGTCTTGAATGAAATTCTAATACATCAAAAAGCCAAACAAGCATAAACTTCAAATTGTCTCCTCATGCTAGCTCTAGACTTCAAGCATCATTATTTCCTGTTGTAAAAATGGGGGGGGGGGGGTCAACTAGAAGTTGGTGAGAATACATAAGCCATGTCAAGCAATTAAGTTTAAGAATAAAAGTTTAGCAATTCATATGTCTATCGTAAGTTTAAGTCTGCATGAATAAACATGAAGTATAGTATGCGCATAATCAAACCTCCGACAAGTTTAGGTCCATCCCGTCATCCACGGTTCACCTTAATATCACGTTGGAACGATAACAATCACCCGCGCTCCCCATAAAATATGGTCAACGAATCTAGGTGGGATTGTCAATCCAATAGATCTATTATTGAGTATCGCCGGCTTGGCCATAGCTAATGATTATGTAAGTTGAAGTTTAAGTCTAACAGTAGTTGTCTAAGTCATGAGGCATTAAAGTTTACAACTAGACATATATGTAGAATTGCTTAAGTATAAAGTTGCAAGTATAAAGAATTGCATAAACATGGTTACATAAACTCACCTTAGCAAAGTATGAAGTCTTGAGAAATAGAATATGTGTAGCCCAAAGTTGCCAAATATTACCCTATTTATAAGGTAACAAATAAGTCTAAGGGGCTGTTTGGTAGCCTCTTAATCAGCCTCTTAACCATTCAGGGTCTGAATCATTCAGCATTCAGACTGTTTGTTTCAGCATCTGAATGGAATGATTAAGTGCTGAACCATTAAGCTAATAAGGGATGCTGAATGATTCAGCTCTTAACCATTCAGAGCCTCTTAACCATTCAGACCATCTTAATGATTCAGCACTTAATCAACCAAACAGCCCCTAAGTCTTTCTAGACTACAAGTATTTTCTAGGGTTTAGAATTTGGGGATAATTATTCGTTTGATTAATAATTAAATTGTTTATTAAATAAAAGAAATTCGGTAAATAAATAAACAAAAGTCTTTTTGTAAACTTTAGATTAAAGATGGTCACATTATAAAGTTTTAAGTATGAAAATAATTTTTATAAAATTATTTTCTTAAAAATAGAATATTTAATCTATTTATTTCTATTTGTCAAAATATAACTTTAATATCTAAAAATATTAAAATTAAAGAATTTTTAAATTAAAATTTGCATTTCTGTTCTAAATGGACAGAAATAATTTATATAAAATTTTGGTGCAAAAATATTGAAAAATGAATTTATTATGATTTATTTATGATTAAAAAAACAAAAATTGATTAAAAATATTAAATAACTGATTTTTCAGAAATAAAAATCATTTCAGAAATGTTTAATGTTTTATAAACTCAGAATAATTTTTGTGGAAATTTATATAATCGTTTTGATATTTTTATAAAATTTTATAATTATAATAGAATAAACTTGAAATATTTATTATATATAAATAATAAATAACTTTTGGTAAACTAAAAATTGTATGTTAAACTTTTCTATTAGTATAACATAAAATAATTTTTGTAGAATTTATAAAGAAATATTTGTATTTTAAAACCATTTTTAAAATACTAGTGAATATGTATAAATCTAAAAAGATAAAAAAAAATGTTTTGCTCAAGCTAGGATTCGAACCCGGGTCTGGGACCGGTTCGTGTTTAATATAACAAGTCTAGACCATCTGGTCTAGACCCTGAGAACGATTATTCTAAGTTTAATTAATTATATAGTATAACTTGAAACTGATTTATAATTGTTATAAAAGTAAAGAATAAAAGGCCGTGTAGTGTGGGACTCGAACCCGCGTTCCCTTGTAAACAAACAGACAGACACAACCACTTGATCTAGATCAGTGGTTATGTTTGTTTTATTTCTGTTTTAAATAAATATCAAGACCTGCAGAATGTTTATCCCCAATTCGTGGCTTACGAGCCCTAGTTTCTTAATCATCAAAATTGATAACCAATAGCCCCTGATATGATGGGGCTATTGTTCGTAGGGTGCCGAAGATCAAAACCCAAAAACAAATTGAAAACATACAAATTGTATTCGTGATTTTTGGACGGTCAAACAGAACGTCAAGGTGCGAGCAATAGAAGCTTGTAGAAATTTTTAGCAGAAATTGAAGGTAGGGAAGAAGAGATCGGCGAGTATAGGGTGTAATGAAGGGTTCAATTTATAGAGGAAGGCTCGAGTGTTGCGAATTGGTAAGTTGACCCGCTTTAACCACGATGACGTGATAATTGGATTCAATTCTGGAATGTTTTGATGTTAATTGGCGTGTAATGGATGCGTTTAGTCAATAATTTACATAATTTACCATACTTGGATTCAAAAACACGGTATTGATTTGAATTCATGAAAGGGGTTCGTCGCAGTTGACTTTCCATAAGTCAACTGCACCTCCAAAACTTACTATATATTTAATTACATCCGGGTTATATACCAAGACATGTGGTAGACCAGCTGGTGGGGCTGTTTGTGTGAAAAAGAGAACCGGCCATGGGCTCGGGTTCGAACCCCGGCCCATGCCATTTTTTTAACAATTTTATTACTAATATATAGATATTATATGTTTATAATAGGGTACTAGGGGTCCAAATGTGTCGCGAAATATTTTTTAAAAAGGTGCGCTAATGATAAAAATTGACGTTTCATACAATAATAATCGTAACGTACATAGGATTAAATGCGAAATGTTACACTCCCCATAAACTGGTATCCAGCCGTTGTTGATTTGCTGTCTTTGTCACAGCCGCCCCAATCTGCATCACTAAAAGCGATTAGGTCAAAATTATCATCATTAGGGTACCATAGTCCTCTCGACGGACAACCCTTCAGATATCTAAGGATACGTTTGACAGCTGCAAGATGACTCTGTTTCGGCTTCGATTGATAACGTGCACAGAGACATGTAGCAAACATTATATCAGGTCTAGAGGCGGTGAGATACATCAGAGATCCGACGATTTCTCTGTATGTAAAAGGATCAGTTAGCTCCCCTTAGCGTCAAATCCAATCCCGTGATTAGGTTGTAATGGGGTGTCCATCGGCTTCGAATCATCCATCTGGAATCGGCTCAGGACGTCAGAAACATATTTCGTCTGGTGAATAAAGATCCTCGTTGGTCTTTGTTCCACCTGCAAGCCTAGGAAAAACTGCATCTCTCCCATTGCGCTCATCTCGAACTTTTCCTGCATAACACGTTCAAATTCTCTACACAGAAGTTCGTTAGTAGACCCAAATATAATATCGTCAACATAAATCTGGACTAGAAGCAAGTCATCACCTGTTCGTTTAGTGAACAGCGTGCAATCTACCAAACCTCGCTTGAATCCTTTTGAGAGAAGATACGTGCTCAGCTCCTCATACCATTGCCTTGGAGCTTGGTGCAACCCGTAGAGAGCTTTGTTCAATACGTAGACCTTATCCCGGTGAATAGGATCTTCAAAGCCTGGTGGTTGACCTACGTATACTCCTCCTTGACCACACCGTAAAGAAATGGGCTCTTGACATCCATTTGATACACCTTAAATTTCTTGTATGATGCAAACGCCAGAAACATTCGGATTGCCTCTAAGCATGCAACTGGTGCATAGATTTTGTTGTAATCGATTCCCTCTACCTGATGAAATCCTTGTACAACCAAACGAGCTTTGTTCCTTACGATCACTCCTCTATCATCCTTTTTGCACTTGAAAACCCACTTCGTTCCAATCTTCTTTCTTCCCGGGGGCAAATCTGTCAGTGTCCAGATGCCAAGTTTCTGGAACTGCAACAACTCCTCTTGCATTTCTTCCACCCAAGCGTCGTCCAAAAGAGCATCCTTGTAAGTTCGCGGCTCCACCTACGAAACATAACAAGCAAAAGACCAGTCATTCTGAAAAGCAGATTTTTGTATTTTGGCATATAAAGCAAGATTGCCAAGGTTTTCTGGTGAGTTTGCATTCCTCAATTGTCCTCTTGTCATCACACTGCTACCAGGATCACCAATAACTTGCTCGATCGGGTGAATTCGATGTATCCGAGATTCCGGATAATCAGGTACTTGGACTCCCGTCTGAGTAGTTAAGTTCTCTGCAGAAACCAGATCATTACCCACATTCGATGTTGAAGCACCATTTGTAGTTGGGTTCACTGGTGGTGTCACTGTAGCATGATCTAAGATAGCTTCGCTTGTAACATCATCGTCGTCATCTTCTGATTCTGATGAATTCAACGTTGTGGAAGCTTCTTGAAATACTTCTTCTTCAACGACAGGAACATTGGTATCATTAGAAGCTGTTTGAGGATTCACGGTGATCGTACGCACCAAAGGTGATGTCACTGCGTTTTCGACCTCGTAATATAAACGTAATACAACCTCTTCAACCAAGCTATCTGGGTTGAATGATTCAAAGAAATCTTTGTAATAAAACATCCAGTCTGAACCGCTTCCCTGTAAGTTCTGAGTATACCGTTGTACTTCAACGTTAGCCCACTCCTCGACCTGACGAGTTCTTTTGTTGAATACCCATTTGAGCGGGGTTGCATGTCACACCCCAACCGATGGCGGAAACATCGAGGCGAGACTTGTGGTAGATTGTTCAAAGACTTCATGACACTAGATATTGTGACAATATAGTTTAAAGATATAATTTCATTTATTGTCTAAAAATAGAAATACAAGTAGTTCATATAATGAAAAATACAACAACAAGTATATGATAACTTGAACTAGAGTGAGTTTCTATGTCCAATCCTAAGTAGTTTTCTTGAATGTCCTGCAATAAATATTTCCTGCAACATGTATAAAATATTCGTCAACACATAAAGCATTGGTGAGCATACTAGTTTTGACATACATACATAGTATAATAAAGTTTTGCTTATAGGCATATGCAAGAGAACCATACAAACGGCGACTAGCCATGAAGAATGTTGCTTAACATGACCCATGTAGGGGGCGGATAGCCAATCCAATAGCGCTATACATGCAAGGTGGGTTGTCAACTATATGAACATTTGTATGTTAGAGTAAATAATTCTACATAGCATAGCGTACAAGCATATAATAGACTTTAGATTGCGCATGATAGAATTTAGAATATGATAGACTTTAGACTAAGCATAATAGATTGTAGAGTTTAAAATCGTTTGAGTTTTGATAGTGATACATGTTGAGCCCCAAAGAATAAAGAATAAAAGGGGGACAAGTATGAACTCACCTTTGGGTGCGTTTTAGCAAGGTTCCAAAAGAATGAGTCTTGGGGGATTAGTTCCTTAGCCTTGGTTAACTAGAATTAAAAAAAAAATAAAGAGTCTTAGGTTCGAGTTTAGATTATAGATTCAAGAGAGTCAAGCAAGCCTTTTAGGCAAACCAAACACAAATTGCCTTTAGGGCAATCCGGATGGTCATGAGAGTCAAGTAGTGCCTTTAAGGCTAACCAAAACACAAACCACCATAAAGGTGATTCGGATGGTCAAGAGAGTCAAGTATTGGTAAGGTAGGGATGTATCCACAAACCTTCCAAGTTATTAGATTAGTAGAGTTTTGAAAGTATATATTTTAGTATTTACATAATATAACTATAGGGTTAAAATAGTGTATGGTGACTTAGTTTGGAAGAGCCTTGGCTTTCCTTTGTCAACCATTAACCATAGCACAAGTCGATTAAGTTGTTGGTGTACTTGGTTGGTATCACTTCAACTAACCTTCTAGTACATAAAAACAATAGAAGATGAACCACCTTTGAGGCCTCATTTTGGTGTCCTACTCATATTTATTTGCCATAGCAAACAAGAGCAAGGTCCTAGAGGTTTCCCCAAGGGGTTAGAAGAAGAGGAGAAATGAAGAAAGAAAAGGGAAGTGAGAGTTTAAAATGAGAAAACTCACTTAGAAGTGGGCTTCCAATATTACTTAGGATTTCTTGAAGAATTTAGATGTTTAGAGAGGATTTGAGATTTAGCAAGTGATTAAGGTGTAGGGAGAGGTTGTATTTATAGATGGGTTAACGTGGTTGAGTATTAAATAAAGTTAATAGGTTGGTTGGAAGGAGATTAAGTGGGGGTTAACTTGATAATTAAAGGCTGTCACATTTGAAATGCTACTGTTGACATTTTAAAAAAAAAAAAAAACGACGAACATTGTGATATGTTTGGAACACTTTTGTTCAAATTTTCATTTGAATTACAAAGTCAACCTCACGTTTTTATTATTATTTCTTTTTCTTTTCTAAATTAAGTATTAATATAATATAATATATATATATATATATGTTTTATTTAAATTAAATATATATTAAGATTTTAACTAAATGAGTTTCTTGTTAAAACGCCTAAATTGATTAGGATAAATTATAATGACGACGTTTCACGAATTGGTAAGAGTATAAAAGAAGTCAATAAAGGCGAACATGGAATTCGTTAAGTATAGAATTTAAAATACATGAAAAGTAAAACCACGCGATGTTACAGTCTCCCTACTTTAGAAAATTTCGTCTCGAAATTTAATTAAGAGTCAACCTTTTGAAAAATAGGTAAATGGTTTGATATGGGTTTAATAAGAACAAGACTAGTTAGTTTATTTTGTTTAAATCAAATACGTCACTTGTGCGATAATTATGCTCGTAAGAGAAGTAGTTTTAAAATTTTAACCCAAGGCTATACGTAGAAATTTGAAAACTTAACCGATAAAAGCATTTTTGTAAATAGCGAAATAGAGGAGTTCATATAAGTAGGTTTGTGTATGGAGTTAATGCAGCAAACTTTGGAAAAATAATTAGATATACGGTATGACATACATGAAATAGTAACGATCTTGGATAAATTAGTATTTATATTGTATAACATATATGAAGTAGCAATGGTTTGGAATGATAAGTAAGTATACGGTACAAAATAGTAAAAAATCGTGTGAAGATAGGTAAATATACTATGTATAAGAAATAGTTAGAATTTTAGAAAAAAAATAGTATTTATACGTTATGAGATTGTTAAAATTGAAGATAGGTAAGTATATTTGTATAACATATGGAAATTTTGGGAAAATAAGTAATTATACGGTGTATCATATATGAAATAGTAGAAATTGTTGGCTTGTAAAAGAGGTGTCATTGGGTAATTTGGGTGGAATAGTAAATATGTGAGCATAATAGGTGATTAGATGTGGGAATGAGTAGGTTTTAGTAAAAGATATTTGATTTGCACAAGGTCAAACATTTTAAAAAAAACTTTTTAAAAGGCGATTAAATAAACGAGAAATTAGACTATTTGAAAACAGCTTTTTGGCGAAATAAATAGTAGTTATTTAGTTTTGAAATCCAGTACATAATTAGTCAAGGAAATATATAAAAGTGAGAGACGAATCTCGTTTACATGTATAAATGCTTTTAGAAATTAAGGCCAGAGCTTACGGGACTTAGAACGAGATTCTTGATAATGATAAGATTGCTAATTAAGCAAGGAAAGGCAAGAGGAAGGAAACGAAGTTGATGGAGATTACAAGTATGGATTATTCTTAGCAAGAATGATGTTGCATAGTAGAGAGTGGGCTTCAAAACAAGGTTATAATATGCATAACAGATAAATAATGTGAGCGTAATTAGACTAGCAAACTATAACATAAACGGTATCGCAATTGATAGATAACGTAAGTGTTGGTCAAAATTTAAACTCGACACCCAAAACTTCTCATGGCACGAATAACTCTACTTTTGGTAGTATGACAGGACATTTATGTATAGGATGTACTAGCGGCGTATCCACCATGTCGTTATCATACCTCATCCGTGTTGTTATTCAAGTCATGATAGGTTACACACACTTGGACTTGTTATGTTTTCCATGGGCCCAATTTTTGTAATTAGGTGTGCACCCGTAATTAGTCCAATTGTCGTATGGTCCACATAATTTGTCTTAGTTATGTGTGGGTCACTAGTGGACACAAAGTAATTATACACAAAGGAAAAGACAATAGGCTAAGGCATTAAACAGTTTTGATGTTGTAAACATAGCAAGCAACGTGACATGCAAACACATAATGTGAAAAGGCATTAAGCAAGTTTTTGATGTTGTTAACCGTACATGTTTTTGGCGTAGATGTATTGTTTCATGACATAATGGTGTAGACTTGTGCATATGTAGTTACGTTCAAATGTATAAAATCAAACAAGAGAATGGACAATTGGATTCCTAATGGAAACGTGTAAAATGTTTTGACTGAGGGTAACATAAAATTCGAGGTCATTACAAATTGAGTTTATAAGTACGCGAGCAATTTTAGCTTTTCAAGATTAAGGGTCAAGTTTGATGGTAGAAGATTTTTGTCCGTCGGATGTTAAAGAAAAACATATTTAATTGAAGTGGGGAAATTTTAGTGTAAAAGTTTTCTCGAAGATTGTCGTTTGATTTATGAAAAATCCATTTTATTAAGCGAGAAAAATAGTTTATTGACAAATTTAGTTTGGCGTTGATGAATATTTTGACTCGTGATACGATTTCAAGAGAAAAGGTCTTGGGATTATAAAGAAGTTGATTTAGCGTGTCTTTGCTCACAAGTCCTGTTTACAAAAGAATTTTTTTTTTAAACACTTTTACCATTTAGAATCTTGTTTGTCACACAGACTCGACGCACACATTTGTTAGTGGTTTGAAAGTGAGGATTTTATAGAAGAATAGGCATCCTTTTAGAAATAGTAGGAAGAATTTTGTTCAAAAAATTTGAAAAAGATTGTGCACAAGGAGGAAAGGGTTCTGCGATGTTTGAATTTTGCCGATAAAAAGAAAGTTTCACATCCGAACAATTTTTTTTTTGAAAACGTTACATAAGGAAATTCTAATTTAATTTTTTTTTAAGAAAAGAAAGGTCAATCTTCTTTAGTGTGATGAGTGGGTCTTCCAGCATCATAGATCACCATGGCAAGTCTTGGACACTAGTTGCGTCCATGGGTCGGATCGTTGCACTCGGAGCATATCCATCCATTGGCTTTAGTGAATGAGGTAGTACTAGTAGGTTTTTCGGGTCGTAGTTTAGTGGTGTGGCGACAGGTTTTTGCTAAATGACCATATGCACCACAGTTGGCGCATATGCGGCATTGTGTGTGAGTGGGATGGTGGAATTTACAACTCTTGCATAATGGATGGGTTCCATGGTATTGCTTTTTGTTGGGGAGTGGAGTCTCAGGGGTTGTCGAAGTGTGGTTTCGTTTGTGGTTTTTGCGATTTCAGTTATCCTATTTCGTTTGTTTGGTAGGGGTATGGGTGGATGGTTTAGTGTCTACATGGTTTGTGCTGTCTTGGATGGTATCGCCAGGGTTCGAAGTTGGGTTTGTTGGCGTCTCTAGGTTAGGGAGAATCTTGACTAATTTTTGGGCAATAAGGCTCGCCAGTTGGTTGAGGTCGATGTTGTTGAGACGGGAAGACATCTACGAGAATCATAAGAAAATTTGCATAAGTGTTTTTAAACAGGGTGACTTTTGAATTTAGGAAATAAGTTACTAAAATTTTGGTTAACAATGAGAAGCTTGCGGGTAAGATTAGATCGGTGAAATTGATGCAAATTTAGATAAACAAAATACATAAGCTCAAGTTGTTCTCATAGATTTAGTATGCAAGTTCAAGTTACACGTATAGGACGCAAGTTTCACATTGTTCAAATAGCATAACACGTATGTATAAGAAAGTATAGTGCACTTAGTTAACATAAAGGAGTTTTGATTTACGTTGGTTGCGATTATTAGCATTGTTTGGAGATTGCTAGAGTACTTGAGATGCGAGTCTTGAGAGCCCTTGCGAGTAAAAATAAATCGAATATATATAGTGAAAAATAGCATGAAAGCAACATTGAAAGTAATATTAACAAAAAATGAGAGGCTTGCTTTAAACAAGCAATTGGAGTGTTCCGGAACGGAACTAAGACTAACCAAAGTAATTCGAATTTACCTTTGAGTTTGGAAACATGCTTTGGCCTAATAGGTGGAATACTCTCACCGAAACTTTCGGTTAACGGTATTCACCCTTCCAGTTACTACATGTTCCTTGTCATTAGTAAATTTGAGACTTTGGCGAGATTGAAAAAAAATCATGGATTGAAACTAATCGCTAAGTTGCGGAATTCACTCCTATCTTAGCGAGGTCATTTCTTTGAGTGTCGTTTGTACACTTTGTCCAACATGGTAAGAAAATTAATTCTAACCTTCGATTGGTAAGTGTCCACTAGAATGAGAATTGTGAAATTTCCACCAAGGTAAGGATATCACCCCTATCTTGGTGTAGTTTAAAAATACAAAGAATTTACGCGGATTGAAAGTTATCACCAAAGTGAGGGTTTCACGCCTATTTTGGTGATTTCCTTTCGTTTGTGTTATACGAGCGTCTTCGAGTGTAAAGAAATCCACAAATAGAAGGTAAATTTTAATGACCAAGAGAATGGAGTAGAAGCAAGATAGGGAGAACAAGTATTTTAAGCATGATAAAAGGAATTGTCAAAAAGGTACTTAACTATAGTCTAGGTCAAACATGGCAATTTTTCCTAGATCCCTATAGTCATGGCTCTGATACCAATCTGTCACACCCCAACCGATGGCGGAAACATCGAGGCGAGACTTGTGGTAGATTGTTCAAAGACTTCATGACACTAGATTTTGTGACAATAGAGTTTAAAGATATAATTTCATTTATTGTCTAAAAATAGAAATACAAGTAGTTCATATAATGAAAAATACAACAACAAGTATATGATAACTTGAACTAGAGTGAGTTTCTATGTCCAATCCTAAGTAGTTTTCTTGAATGTCCTGCAATAAATATTTCCTGCAACATGTATAAAATATCCGTCAACACATAAAGCATTGGTGAGCATACTAGTTTTGACATACATACATAGTATAATAAAGTTTTGCTTATAGGCATATGCAAGAGAACCATACAAACGACGACTAGCCACGAAGAATTTTGCTTAACATGAACCTTGTAGGGGGCGGATAGCCAATCCTATAGCGCTATACATGCAAGGTGGGTTGTCAACTATATTAACATTTGTATGTTAGAGTAAATAATTCTACATAGCATAGCGTACAAGCATATAATAGACTTTAGATTGCGCATGATAGAATTTAGAATATGATAGACTTTAGACTAAGCATAATAGATTGTAGAGTTTAAAATCGTTTGAGTTTTGATAGTGATACATGTTGAGCCCAAAGAATAAAGAATAAAATGGGGACAAGTATGAACTCACCTTTGGGTGCGTTTTAGCAAGGTTCCAAAAGAATGAGTCTTGGGGGATTAGTTCCTTAGCCTTCGTTAACTAGAATTAAAAAAAAAATAAAGAGTCTTAGGTTCGAGTTTAGATTATAGATTCAAGAGAGTCAAGCAAGCCTTTTAGGCAAACCAAGCACAAATTGCCTTTAGGGCAATCCGGATGGTCATGAGAGTCAAGTAGTGCCTTTAAGGCTAACCAAAACACAAACCACCATAAAGGTGATTCGGATGGTCAAGAGAGTCAAGTATTGGTAAGGTAGGGATGTATCCACAAACCTTCCAAGTTATTAGATTAGTAGAGTTTTGAAAGTATATATTTTAGTATTTACATAATATAACTATAGGGTTAAAATAGTGTATGGTGACTTAGTTTGGAAGAGCCTTGGCTTTCCTTTGTCAACCATTAACCATAGCACGAGTCCATTAAGTTGTTGGTGAACTTGGTTGGTATCACTTCAACTAACCTTCTAGTACATAAAAACAATAGAAGATGAACCACCTTTGAGGCCTCATTTTGGTGTCCTACTCATATTTATTTTCCATAGCAAACAAGAGCAAGGTCCTAGAGGTTTCCCTAAGGGGTTAGTGTGAGTGTTGGATTTTAGCTAAAACAGGATTATATGATCATACAAGTCACAAATCTAGGTGCGGAAACCCTAGATCTGAACAAATTGATAAAACACAAATCACGACACAATCAAGATCATTTTCAATATCATTTTCATAGATTAACTTCAATCAATAAGCATTTACAACTGTTTATGTTAATCTAGAATCACACAGATAATCTCTCAAAAACACTCCTAAACCTGATCTGAACCTGGACACAAATGACAACTCTCTTTCATAATCAAAAACTCAAAAACTATATATAGACACTGCACATTCGCCCCTTACAGATGGTCGAATGTGAGCTTTTTCCACATTCGCCCACTAAGAGTGGTCGAATGTGTCTTCATTCCATGTCCAATCTTCCTTCGTCCAGATCACATCTACCTTCGCCCATTCTTGATTACCTTCGCCCATACTGATTTACATTCGCCCAGTCAGAAACACCTTCGGCTATCTACTAACACATGTTAATTATAGTATATCCAATCCTTAGTCGCAAAACGCATCAACAAACTCCCCCTCGACTATTGATTGGATAGTTTTCTCTGATAGTCCATCGTCTTGTTCAACAGTTTGATTCTAAGCTGCTTCTTCTGCTCAGAAGTCATTGGCGGCTCGAATGTTTTCTTCACAGGCTTTGACACATTGGCGATCTTCACAGTCTTGCCCAGTTTACCCTCCAAGTTGCTTCCAGCATTTATGTCATATGCAAAACAAACTCCCACAACTTGAGTATACTTTCTTGCTTGAGCAAAGTCGTTGGGTTCATAGTAAATCGGATTAAAGAACAACATGATGATGTCTTCGAATGTGCAATTAATCAGCCACATAGGATCAAATACATGCACATGCTTGTATTTATCCTTTCCATCCCTCAACACGATCACCGCTTCTGCCTTCCTCCAATCATAATACCAAAAGATGAAATCAGCACTGAAATGCTGTGGCATTGGCATCAATGGTATCTTCCTCATCACATTTGGTGCTTTGTAGATTAACGTAACACGCTTCATATTGGTTTGTGGATCAATATCCCTATGCTCTTTTCTTCTGGGATATTGAGGCATGAACCTGTTCCATCGTGTACGACTTTCCCAAACCAATTTGTCTGCGCACCAACCGACATGCGATCCATTTACCTCGGCACCTGACATTGGGAATCTGCATAAGTCTCTCACCGCCCAATACGGTAGAGTAAGCAAGTCACAGAATCTGTTGAAATACAGAATTCCGGTTTCCCATTTCGCAGCGATACACTTCAGTCTGCCTAGATAAGTCCACCCAAGAGCTCTACCTTTGAACTTGGCATTATGAAATCGATAAAAGTTACCTTGAGCTTCAGGTTTAGGTCGGTTCTCATCCATTTCCTTCAACTTCTTCATGTAATTCTTCAACTCATCAGACTGGTTAGAAGAATCTTTCTTTTCAGTTCCAAATACTTTCTCAACAAACTCTTCGCTTCTTTTCCTTGCTTTCTGTTTCGCTGACTTATTTGGTATTTCAGTGAAGTCAGGAAATACTTCATTCTCATCTTCTTGTCGGAAATACTGGGGAAACTCTTCATGAGTAATGTCTTCTACTTCAACTTCATTGTTTTCTGGAGTATGCGTATCATCTGAATGACTTCCCATATCCTTTTCAGGAATATCAGGAATCGATTCATCCATCATAAACTCCTCAAACGTCTTCCCTACCCTCTGTGCGAGACCATCAAGTATTTCTTTCGCCACAGATGCAGGTAGTTCCCCTTCTTCAAGATCTGGATCTTCATATTCCAACTCATATCTCAAATCATCAGTCTGGAATATTTCAGCGAAGCATCCTGTGAACTCAATGGTCCACTCTCTCTTTTCCAACATATTCTTGTATATCTGTTTAGCATCATCAGACAGAGATCTCACCTTCTCGTTCCAGAAAATACTTTCATCCGAATCAACATTCCCACCTTTCTTCTTGGAACTCGATTCTCCAGTATCTTTCTTCTTCTGTGGTGGTCTCTTCTCATAACTAAACTTAGAAGTATCATCTCCTCCATCATGATCACTTCCACTGCTAAACTCATCACCTTTCTTTTTCCCTGTACCTTCAGCATCATCATCATCATCATTGTTGTGACACCCGGCAACTTCCGGTAACTAACTTTTGAAAACTTAGTAAGTCTACCTTAGCGAGTCGCGCATACGTTACACATACGTTACACATGGTCGAGTCGAGTCGCACATCATTAGGGTTTTAACGTACGCAAGTCTCGGGTCCCGGGAATTGGTGATCGGGCGGGAACGTGTCATTTATCATGTATTATATGTTTACAATCATTATGTGACATGTCGGTATGTGAATATGTGCTAACATGTGTTAAAACGGGGTTTAACGCGCAAAACACACCAAAACAGGGGTTACAGGCGATTAGGCTTGCCTAATCGCCTGTATAGGGGCGATTGGAGGAACATACTAGCGAGTAGGGGACTAATCACATCACTGTTCATGCGATCAGGCCCCAATCGCATGAACAGTCATGCGATTAGGCTCCCTAATCGCGTGTAATTCTGCATACTCGCGTGTAACGTGCTGGACGACCAAAAACGCCTATAAATACCACCCTTGACCTCCAAAACATCATTTGTGCAACCCTAGCCGTCCCATAACATAACCCAACACCCAAACACCCTCTGGAACTCGTTTTTGCATCAAAACCACCATTTCCAAGCTTATTCCATCATTACCTCTTGATTACAAGGTGTGTTCTTCAAACCCAAACCTTTAAATGATTATGTTTTACTCCCTAAACGTCCAGACCTGACTTTTAAATGTTTTTATCTTTGAAAATCCATTCAAAACCATTTTTAAGCAAACCCACACCTTTACATGTGTTATATGTGTTATATATGTTTAAAGGTAGGATCTTTAGGATTGAATCATGGTTGTTCTTATGTTATTTTGATGTTTATTGCTGAGATAAGTTAGTATGATGATGTCCTAGGAGTTTGGATGGTTTTGGTGATGTATTGTTGATATTTGATATTTTGACCCATTTGAAGGATTTTAGAGGATTAAGGATGTTAGGAGTTGTGTTGTTGATTGAATGATGTTAGGGTTTGCTCTAGGATGATGCTAGAACAGTAGGATGCTATCGGACAACGTGATTATGTGGTTAAATCTGAATATTTGCTATTTAGGGTAAGTTCTTGCATGTTGATATGATGTTTACATGCTAAGTTGCCATTTTGGGAAAACGCTCGCATTCGGGACTGTTAGAATGATGAAAACTTAGGGGTTTTGCTTGAAATATGTTTGTTAATGTGTTAGGATGATTATTGGATGTTTTTACATGTTTCGGATCTGATTTGGAGCGTTAAACGCGCGAAATTGCATTGTTCAGCTGCAACAGGCGAGTAGCACCCTAATCGCATGATGCTAAGGGCGATTAGGGGTGTACTCGCCAGTAGGTGAGGCCTAATCGTGTGTATAACAGGCGATTGGCCTTGTAATCGCCTGTTGACCAGCCCTAATCACATGTTGACTTTTCCTAATTGCTAGTTTGATTCCTAATCGCGTGTAATGCTGCTGTATGTATATTTTAACATCCCGGAACATGATTTGACGCCTAGGAACATGATAGGAACCCCGGGATTCACCCAATGACTTAGTAACACGTATTCGGACCTATTTATGCGTTAAACGGATATTATGCTAGACTAGGTGAACTGTTGCGCGTATTAAATGTTTAATTGCATATGTGGCATGATTGTCTTGTATTTATCAAACACGTGGAATGTCGGGTCACCAATGGGATGTCGAGCCTTGTCTTGCGTAGTCTGGTTGTCGGTCAAACATACTTTTTGGACACATAATGGTCATGGACTGGACTTAGGGACTAATGAACCCGATGGGTTATTAGTCTAACTTGACACATATCTTATGATAGGTCTCCAATAGTTGGGGTTATCATATCTTACAGACGGTTTACTCATATCACGCATACGGTTTACTCTTAAACGGAATACGCAACCTAAGGTGAGTTCACGGCCCCACATTTTACAGTTTTTACTTTCGGGGTGAGAAACATGCTTACAAACTCTTTTATGACTTATGACTTGTTAAACTCTTATGACTTATGACTTGTTATCACGTTATACTATGGCTTACTTATCTTACTATACGGTTCATCGAAAATCCCTAGAAACCACTAACATGGGTATATGGCGGGGAAATGTGGATAGCGCTATTGGGAACTGACAAGCCCCACTCGACGGCTGGAGGCCGTGCGGGTGCATATTGTCTCTAAACAACACAAGGTCTACCGGCGATGACGGTAGCCCATAGGAATAAGGGTAACACTCGGCTTAGTCAGCAATGGTTTCACCCGTATGAGTATCTTATTCTGCGCCTAGCTAGCGTTCTTATAAAGCATAGTAGTAATTGTGATGGTAACGGTTTTTGAAGGATCACTGTAAACATTTAATTAAAACCTGTGAACTCACCAGCATTATATGTTGACTCTTTTAGCATGTTTTCTCAGGTCGCTAAGGTAGCAGCATATGGATAGGCGCACGTGGTCGCACTGGAGTCGTCTCGTGTCTAGGGTCTCATCTGCACGTTTTGGGATTATGAACTTTTGAACTTATGTTTATTTATGCATGACTTTTGTAAACTTTAAAATGCTTCTGCACTGTTGAATGTTGGTTTTAAAACTTATGCATGGTTTTGTTTACGTATGTTTTTACATTTAGACGTCGTTTATTGTGACCGTTGACTTGGATCCTGGTATGTCACACGCCTCGCGGTAGAACTCCGCAGGTGGAAATTTGAGGGTGTGACAGATTGGTATCAGAGCCAATGGTTATAGTGAACTAGGACTGCATGTAGAGTCTAGACTATAGCCGAGTCACACACACTAGACGGTCACATACATTTGAGTCGTGTCTTTTGGGCAAACATACTAACCTTGTCGGGGTGTCGGTCTCCTTATCACACAGTGTCACATTACTTATCTCATTCTTGGCTATTTTTAGCTTCACTTTATTTTCTTCTCTGGATTACAGCCGAGGGGACTTATTTATCGATCTTTGAGTTAGTTATATCATTCTGGGATATGGTTATCGGGTAACTTGAAGTTCTAGCTCGAAGCACGCCTTGGGGACCATGTAGAGCGATTTGTTATTTCGGGTGCACACGAAATCACAAATCGAAATGCATGAAAATCTTGGTGGACTTTGTGTTCGGACTAACGGTCATGCCGTAACCGTATTCTGATTTCGTTTGGTCACTTGTAGCTTGGTTTGTTTTGGTACTGAGTGTCTCGTCTCATGTTTTGACAGAACATGTCTGGTCGCGCTGGTGGACGTACAGGTGGACGCCGTGGTGGCGGAGGTGGACGCCGTGGTGGGGGTAGAGGTGGTGGTAACATTACTATGACGTATGATGAGCTCAATGAGATGATGCAGCAACAGTTGGGTGTTGCACTAGCTGCTTTTCAGGCAGGTGTTGCCTATAAGCGGTTTAAGGATTGTCAGCCTCTCAGCTTCCAGGGTACGGAGGGAGCTGTGGAGTTACTCAGGTGGTTGGAGAAGACGGAGTCGGTATTTGCTTTATGTGAGACTCCAGCGGCGGATTGGGTGAAGTTTGCTTCGGGGACTTTTGTAGGAGCCGCCTTGACGTGGTGGAACTGCGTCACACAGACACTTGGTCTTGGGGAGGCCAACGCCATGCCTTGGGCGGATTTTGTGCGTAGGTTGAAGGAGGAGTATTGCCCGCGTGAGGAGATTAAGAGGTTGGAACAGGAATATGGGAATCTTAAGATGGTTGGTTCTGAGGTTGAGGAGTACACGATCAGGCACAACGAGCTAGCGGTGATGTGTCCAGGTTTGTCTACACCGGAGTATAGGAGGATAGAGCAGTATCTTGCGGGTTTGGTGCCAGAGATTGCGGGACTGGTGTCTGCTAGGGATCCTACTACTATGTCAGAGGCGGTGCGGTCAGCTACTAAGATGACCAATTTGAAGATTGCTGAGGGTGTCTTGCCTCCTAGGGGCTCATCTGTGAAGGCGCCGGCTGAGAACAAGAGGAAGTGGGAGAGCGTGGATAAGGGTTCATCGGGGACTCAGCGACAACCGGCAGCGAAGAAGACTGAGGCTTCTGGGCCAGCCTCGGACCAGAAACAGGGGGGCTATGCTGGGAAAAGCCCTAAGTGTGGACGTTGTGGGTTTCATCATTTTGGTACTTGTGAGAGCTTTCGCTGTGAGCGTTGTCAGAAGACGGGGCATCTTGCCAAGAATTGTAGGGTCAACCTTTCCGGGACGACTCAGACTGCTGCTATTACTACCCCTGCTCCACAGGGGAATCAGGGTTGCTATCATTGTGGGGAAGCGGGGCACTTCAAGCGAAGCTGTCCCAAGTTGACTCAAGGGGGCACAGAGACTACAGGGAAGGACGGGGACAAGGACGGCGGTGGCCGGTGGACTCGTGCTCATGCTTATGTGATTGGTGCTAGGGAGGACCAGGCGGACCCAGACACTGTTACCCGTACGTATTCTCTCTTATCTCTTGTTACGCTTTGGTCATACTTTTATCCGCATTGTGTGCGTTCGTGTTTCGGGTGTTTTCTTTGTGGTTTGGTCTCTGTTTCTCATTCTTTGGGTTGATGAGGGTCCTTTGGGGATGCTACTAGGACGGTACCAGTGGGTTAGTTATACCGATCACAGTAGGCTCCAGTAGGCTTTCATCGGGAGTCTCTTGTCTCATACTCGTATTTGGGAAAGTGGTTTCCCGGTTATTGCTAGCACGTTTGATTCATGACCTTCACTTGTTGTATTTTGGGGATACGTTACTTGGCGCAGAGGTCGACACTCATTACTGTTGAAGCCTAAAGAATCTCGGGACGAGATTCCTTTCAACAGGGGGATGATGTGACGACCCGGAAAATTTTTCTTCTTATTTGTTTTCTCTCCTCGACTTCGGGAAATTTTCGGGACGAAAATTCTTTCAACAGGGGGATGATGTGACACCCGGCAACTTCCGGTAACTAACTTTTGAAAACTTAGTAAGTCTACCTTAGCGAGTCGCGCATACGTTACACATACGTTACACATGGTCGAGTCGAGTCGCACATCATTAGGGTTTTAACGTACGCAAGTCTCGGGTCCCGGGAATTGGTGATCGGGCGGGAACGTGTCATTTATCATGTATTATATGTTTACAATCATTATGTGACTTGTCGGTATGTGAATATGTGCTAACATGTGTTTAAAACGGGGTTTAACGCGCAAAACACACCAAAACAGGGGTTACAGGCGATTAGGCTTGCCTAATCGCCTGTATAGGGGCGATTGGAGGAACATACTAGCGAGTAGGGGACTAATCACATCACTGTTCATGCGATCAGGCCCCAATCGCATGAACAGTCATGCGATTAGGCTCCCTAATCGCGTGTAATTCTGCATACTCGCGTGTAACGTGCTGGACGACCAAAAACGCCTATAAATACCACCCTTGACCTCCAAAACATCATTTGTGCAACCCTAGCCGTCCCATAACATAACCCAACACCCAAACACCCTCTGGAACTCGTTTTTGCATCAAAACCACCATTTCCAAGCTTATTCCATCATTACCTCTTGATTACAAGGTGTGTTCTTCAAACCCAAACCTTTAAATGATTATGTTTTACTCCCTAAACGTCCAGACCTGACTTTTAAATGTTTTTATCTTTGAAAATCCATTCAAAACCATTTTTAAGCAAACCCACACCTTTACATGTGTTATATGTGTTATATATGTTTAAAGGTAGGATCTTTAGGATTGAATCATGGTTGTTCTTATGTTATTTTGATGTTTATTGCTGAGATAAGTTAGTATGATGATGTCCTAGGAGTTTGGATGGTTTTGGTGATGTATTGTTGATATTTGATATTTTGACCCATTTGAAGGATTTTAGAGGATTAAGGATGTTAGGAGTTGTGTTGTTGATTGAATGATGTTAGGGTTTGCTCTAGGATGATGCTAGAACAGTAGGATGCTATCGGACAACGTGATTATGTGGTTAAATCTGAATATTTGCTATTTAGGGTAAGTTCTTGCATGTTGATATGATGTTTACATGCTAAGTTGCCATTTTGGGAAAACGCTCGCATTCGGGACTGTTAGAATGATGAAAACTTAGGGGTTTTGCTTGAAATATGTTTGTTAATGTGTTAGGATGATTATTGGATGTTTTTACATGTTTCGGATCTGATTTGGAGCGTTAAACGCGCGAAATTGCATTGTCCAGCTGCAACAGGCGAGTAGCACCCTAATCGCATGATGCTAAGGGCGATTAGGGGTGTACTCGCCAGTAGGTGAGGCCTAATCGTGTGTATAACAGGCGATTGGCCTTGTAATCGCCTGTTGACCAGCCCTAATCACATGTTGACTTTTCCTAATTGCTAGTTTGATTCCTAATCGCGTGTAATGCTGCTGTATGTATATTTTAACATCCCGGAACATGATTTGACGCCTAGGAACATGATAGGAACCCCGGGATTCACCCAATGACTTAGTAACACGTATTCGGACCTATTTATGCGTTAAACGGATATTATGCTAGACTAGGTGAACTGTTGCGCGTATTAAATGTTTAATTGCATATGTGGCATGATTGTCTTGTATTTATCAAACACGTGGAATGTCGGGTCACCAATGGGATGTCGAGCCTTGTCTTGCGTAGTCTGGTTGTCGGTCAAACATACTTTTTGGACACATAATGGTCATGGACTGGACTTAGGGACTAATGAACCCGATGGGTTATTAGTCTAACTTGACACATATCTTATGATAGGTCTCCAATAGTTGGGGTTATCATATCTTACAGACGGTTTACTCATATCACGCATACGGTTTACTCTTAAACGGAATACGCAACCTAAGGTGAGTTCACGGCCCCACATTTTACAGTTTTTACTTTCGGGGTGAGAAACATGCTTACAAACTCTTTTATGACTTATGACTTGTTAAACTCTTATGACTTATGACTTGTTATCACGTTATACTATGGCTTACTTATCTTACTATACGGTTCATCGAAAATCCCTAGAAACCACTAACATGGGTATATGGCGGGGAAATGTGGATAGCGCTATTGGGAACTGACAAGCCCCACTCGACGGCTGGAGGCCGTGCGGGTGCATATTGTCTCTAAACAACACAAGGTCTACCGGCGATGACGGTAGCCCATAGGAATAAGGGTAACACTCGGCTTAGTCAGCAATGGTTTCACCCGTATGAGTATCTTATTCTGCGCCTAGCTAGCGTTCTTATAAAGCATAGTAGTAATTGTGATAGTAACGGTTTTTGAAGGATCACTGTAAACATTTAATTAAAACCTGTGAACTCACCAGCATTATATGTTGACTCTTTTAGCATGTTTTCTCAGGTCGCTAAGGTAGCAGCATATGGATAGGCGCACGTGGTCGCACTGGAGTCGTCTCGTGTCTAGGGTCTCATCTGCACGTTTTGGGATTATGAACTTTTGAACTTATGTTTATTTATGCATGACTTTTGTAAACTTTAAAATGCTTCCGCACTGTTGAATGTTGGTTTTAAAACTTATGCATGGTTTTGTTTACGTATGTTTTTACATTTAGACGTCGTTTATTGTGACCGTTGACTTGGATCCTGGTATGTCACACGCCTCGCGGTAGAACTCCGCAGGTGGAAATTTGAGGGTGTGACAATTGTCATCATCACTTTTATCCGATCCATCATCATCATTATCATCATCATCTTCTTTCTCAGAATCAGATTCCTCATAATCTACTTTCTGTTCATCATCTTCTTCATCTTCTTCACCCTCTTTCAACTGGGGTGCTCTGTTATAAAGCTCGTCAATCAAACTACTAAGGCGTTTGTTTTCCTTCTTAAGTTCTTTGTTGTCAGCCTTAATCAGTTTGATCTTGTTCTTGTTTCTATCACATCTTCTTTCAAGCTTCTCATTCTTAGCTTCTAACATCTGAATCTTTTCATTTATCTCATCCTGATTCGATTTTGAAGCAACTACAATCTGGAGCATCTTCTCCTCATTCTGCTTGAATTTAGTAATCTCAGCTTGTTGAGCAATCAACATTTTCATCATGTCCTCCATCTTCTTATTAACCTGTTTCATAACATCGTCATCAACAGTCATTTTCTTTGACTTTGATCTGGAGGGCTCAACTTCAACAGCTTTCTCCTTTTGAGGCTTTCTAAACATATCGAGCACTTTATCCATATCGATATTGAACTGATCGATCGGTAAAGTCTCTGCCTCTTTCCCTTTCTTCTGCTTCTTAGCAACTGGTGAAGATAACTTGGAAGGTGTACCAGCATCAGGTAATCTCTTTCCTTTCAGCAACTGAGCCAACTCTTTCTCTCTCAGTTCTTTCACACTTGATTTCTTTGCCATAGTCTTTTGTTTCTTTGTCTTCTTAGGCAAATTCACAACTACAGTTTCTCCAACACTCAACTCAGCTAGGTCAACACCTAAACCTTCATCTTCAACCGATTTCTTTCTCCTCTCAGACTCTTCTATCGACTGATTCAAGGATTCAGACTCACCAACCATAGTGGCCTTACGTTTGGTGGTCCTCACGTTCTCATCATCAGAATCCCACTGCTCATCAACCTCAGTCTCTTCTGAATCTACAGACTCTTCATCCACCAAACCCGATCCTTTCTTCGCCGTCGATTTCTTTCTAGCAGCCTGTTGCTTTGTGCTTCCCTGATCTATAGCCTTTCCCTTGCCCTTCCCTTTGGCTCCAGGATTGACTACTTGACGCTTCCGCTTAGTGCTTGAATCAGCATACACTAAGGGATCATCATTATCTGAGTCACTCTCATCATGTCTTGCTTTGTTCTTGCCAGGATCAATGTAATCCGGACGAGCCAAAGCACCAAACAATCTCCTGTTAGGTGGCTTTTCATTGTCAGCTACACCTTTGTAACCTTTCATCCTCATCAAGGTTCTAATATTCATGTGATCTTGACCTAGGATCATAGTCGGATCCTTTTTCAACATTGGATACTTGTAATCAAAGATCATCATTAGAAACCTCGGATACAACATGAACTTCTTAAACTTTATTCCTTTCAGCATCTCCAGCATGTGGTCAAGGATCATCCCAGAAACATTAAATGGTTTGTTTAGTGTTAATGCAACCATTAATGAACTCAAACTCTTTCTCATCACGTCATAACCACCACTAACACATCCAAAGACATGAATCAGAACATGTGCAAAGTACTTGTACTGCACTCCCAGCTTCCCTTTATACATCGATCCGTCAGTGATTGGACCTTTGTATTTCATCCTTAAGAAGCACGCCTTCTGTTCTGTCCACGACAATTCCCTGGGATCTTCTCTGTCTTCGAACTTAATCTGTAAAGCTTCCCGAATGTCGGCTTCAGTCAAGAACATATCTATCTCCTGAATCTTGCTCTTGATGATCGTCTGATTCTCCCAGTAATCATACTTAGCGTTCTGGTAAAAGTCTTCAATTATGTCTTTGTAAATGATGGTTGGTGTAGCTAGAGCATGTACAATCCTGCTTCTTTTCAGAAATTCTATAATCCCTGTAAACTCCGTGTTCTTCTCAACGTCTCCAAGGTACGCGCAACAGTTGTGCGATCGTTCAAAAGGCCAACTGCTCGGAGTAGATGTTTCAGCTACGGGGACTGGATCTTGAACTGTGATCTCTGCTGGAGTCTCAACATTCACTGCTGGTGATTCAATATTCTCGGGTTGTTCAACCATCTGCACATGAAAATCAATAAAACGCGTCAAAACACTAAAACGACAAATTATAAAAATTTTGGTCAAAAACTGATCTGCACATTCGCCCCTTTTGGATTGGCCGAATGTGAGATTTTGTGGTCGAAGGTAGATAATTATGGTCGAAAGTGAAAAAAGTTCTTAATAAAAGTCACATTCGTCCACATTGTTCCACCTTCGTCCACCCGTTCCACCTTCGCCCGGTTTTATCAACCGAAAGTGGATAGGTTTTCCCCCAAAAATTCAAAATTTTGCCATTGTATGTTTTAATCTGCAATTTTGATTCTAATGTATACTAAAAAGGCCGACTAACACTCGTTTATAATCAATTTTATCAATTAATCATTTTACATAGGTTTTCAAGTGGAATTAGGGTTCTATGTGTTCAATCGATCAAAAATATCATCTAAACATGTTTTTATCCTAATTCCATCCATATTCTCCCCCTAAAACCTATGTTAAATGATCGGCTATCAAAAACAAACATGAAACAACATCAAAAATCCCTAGAACAGAAACCCTAGGTCCCGTTCTTTGAACAGTCAATTCTGATCTGTTTTGTTGTCCATTACCTGCAATATTGGTGTTAAAATGATAAGCAATGATCAGGGAACAAATCAAGGGAACTTAAAATTCACAAGCAACAAGGTCTGGTTAGGATGCAATTTCTGAAAAAGTTTGTGAATGAGGGGTTCGAAAGTAACAGACGTATTTATAGGGTTCCACGTTCGACCGGTTGAAGTGGACGAATGTGGTTAAATCCACATTCGCCCCTAGTTAAAGACACGGATGTAGAAATAGGCCACCTTCGCCCCTTTTGAAGACCCGAAGGTGAAACCTTACACCCGGAAGTGTAAATATCCACCTTCGCCCAAAACAAAAACGGTCGAGTGTAATGATTTTTCCACATTCGACCCAATTAAGGGGCGAATGTGAAATGGAAAAATCTGAAAATTTCGCCAAATCACGAATTCGAATCCCGTTCAACATTTTTCAATCCGTTAAGCTTCCAAAACTCAAATTTTCACATTTTTGAAAATAACAAAGTCCAGATGGTGTTATCAAATCTCAGAAATTGACCATCAAGCATCCCCGGATATCAAAAATAAAGCAGAAATGCAAATCTTTTGAATTTTCTGAAATTTTGATTAAAACACACCTAAAATCTTTTTGGATTTTGTAAATTTTTGACAATAAAAGTAAAATACAACAAAGTAAAATGCACTAAAGTAAATGAAAACAGTAAACATTTTGGGATTTCCGGTAAGAGGATCATATCAGTTTTCTGAGAAATCTGAACACAGCGTTGATCTATTTTAATATTATCATTAGAAACAATATGTGACACGGCAATTGCTGATATTGTTGTCCACATAAGCTCACATGCAGACAATTACGCAATGCTTTAAAATGATACGAATTAGATGTATTAGACTAACACATTGTGGTTCCCACACACACGACATACTCCCGTATCAAGAAGTAATTTGCACAAAGACTCATTGTAAAGCGTGATTATGCTTTTGTCGTCTGTAATTGTACAAGATATAATGCATAGAGGTATACAGGTCAGCAAATTAATGCAGCAAAGTAACATATGCACCATACCAGGTTGAGGACTGATATTAATCATGATTTGCATCAATGATCAATACGATATTATAGATAATCTTTGATCATCATATATCATGGAAAGTTCCTCAATTCGGTAACTTTAGGTTTTGGCATAAAGCTCTTTTATAAAGACACCCTGTCTGATCTAGGTCCGTAATGACTTACAGCAGAAGATCAGATAGGCTATCCCCAGACAACTAATAACATAACGACCCTAAACCTCCGAGTTTTGTACAAACACCCTATCAAACGAAATTACGGTACTAAGACCATATGCCCATGAGGTGTTCATCCACAAACGCGTAGTTTGTTATGTTTGTATCACTAATGCACGCAATATATAGTCTACGAAGCCTATCAGCATATCACACGTAATCAACATACGTCGCATTAAACTATACAAATCTTTAGCCTGTGTCAGATCCCCACTGATGTACTATCATTTCCTCTTATTATCCAGGAAATCATTTTGGGTTTTTCTAATTTTTAGGTATTTTGAAAATTTTTCAATGTTTTTGGTTTTTCTGATAAAATGACTCCCCCTAAAATAAAGAACATATTTTTGGGTTTTTAATTTTTCTGAAAAACAAAACAAAAAGAATTTGAAAGAAACAATCCACTTGAAAGCATCAACTTCTTTGAGGATTAAACAACCCCCTCGAAAGCATCAACTTCTTTGAGGATTATGATAGTAAAGAGAAATTCCCAATTAGCAAAGAGAAATTCCCAATTAGCAAAGATTTAAAACTAAAACTAAAAACTTAAAAATGATAAACCGAGGAGCCGATTAGTCCTGTTTTTCCTTTATATTGTTTACTTTCAAAAGATATTCAAAGCGGGATCTGTCAAAAGCTTTTGTAAACAAATCTGCACGTTGGTAGTCAGTATGGATTTTGACCATGTCAATAAACTCCTTAGCATAACAATCACGGATAAAATGATATTTAATCCGGATATGTTTAGCTTTAGAATGATTTTCAGTATTTTTAGTTAATGCAATTGCGGCTTCGTTGTCACAGTGTATAGGGGTTTTAAGAAACTGCAAACCGTAATCGACCATCTGTTGTTGGATCCAGAGCACTTGCGAACAGCAACTCGAGGCTGAAATGTACTCGGCTTCACATGTAGACAGTGCGACGGAAGTCTGTTTCTTGCATTGCCAGGTAATTAACCTGCTCCCTAAAAACTGGCAACCGGCTGTGGTTGATTTGCTGTCTTTGTCACAGCCGCCCCAATCTGCATCACTAAAAGCAATAAAATCAAAATCATCATCATTAGGGTACCAAAGTCCTTTTGATGGACAACCCTTCAGATATCGAAGGATACGCTTGACCGCCGTCAGATGACTTTGTTTCGGCTTCGATTGATAGCGAGCACAGAGACACGTTGCATACATAATATCTGGTCTAGACGCTGTCAAATACATCAGAGATCCGATGATTGCTCTGTATGTAAATGGGTCTGTCAGCTCCCCCTTAGCGTCGACTCCAATCCCGTGATTGGGTTGAATCGGGGTATCCATCGGCTTAGAGTCCTCCATCTGGAATCGGCTCAAGATGTCGGCTACATATTTCGTCTGGTGAATGAAGATCCCGTCGGGTCTTTGATCCACCTGTAAGCCGAGGAAAAACTGCATTTCCCCCATAGCGCTCATTTCGAACTTCTCCTGCATAACAGTTTCAAATTCCCTGCACAAGAGTTCGTTAGTTGAACCAAAAATAATATCATCAACGTAAATCTGTACTAGAAGCAAGTCATCTCCCGTCTTCTTCGTAAAGAGGGTGCAATCGACAAGGCCGCGCTTGAATCCTTTGGAGATGAGGTATGTACTTAGCTCCTCGTACCACTGTCTTGGAGCCTGGTGCAAACCATATAAAGCTTTGTTCAGCACGTAGACCTTATCCCGGTGGATTGGGTCCTCAAAGCCTGGTGGCTGCCCGACATAAACCTCCTCCTTGACTTTACCGTACAAAAATGCGCTCTTGACGTCCATTTGATAGACTTTAAATTTCTTGTACGAAGCAAACGCTAGGAACATCCGAATAGCTTCCATTCGTGCTACTGGTGCATAGATTTCGTTGTAATCAATTCCTTCAATCTGATGGAAACCCTGCACAACCAATCTGGCTTTGTTCCTTACAATAACTCCTCGATCATCCTTTTTGCACTTAAACACCCACTTAGTGCCAATCTTCTTTCTTCCCGGCGGCAAATCTGTGAGCGTCCAGACTCCCAATTTCTGGAATTGCAATAACTCCTCCTGCATTGCCTCAACCCAGGCATCTTCTTGCAAAGCGTCTTTGTATGTTCTAGGCTCTACTTGCGACACATAACATGCAAATGACCAATCATTTTGGCTACCAGATTTCTGAATTTTGGCATACAATGCTAAAGCACCAAAACTCTCTGGCGTATTCACGCTTTTAAGCTGCCCTCTAGTCATCACTCCACTACCAGGATCACCGATTACTTGCTCCAGCGGGTGAATACGATGAATCCGAGATTCTGGATTAACAGGTACAATCACTCCCGTCTGAGCAGTCAAATTCTCTACAGCATCCTGATCATGACCCGTGTTAGACGATGAAGCAACATCTGTATTTGGAGTTGGGTTCACAGTTTGCTCCTCTAAGTCTTCTGCATTTTCAAGAACGGCTTCTTCAAATTGTTCATCTTCAGATTCTGAAGTGTCTAATGAAGTTGAAGCTTCTTGAAATAACTCTTCTTCTTGTGTAGGAACACTGGTATCATTAGAAGCTGGTGGGGGGTTTACGGTGATTGGACGCATCAATGGTGAAGTTGCCGCGTTTTCACACTCGTAAAGTAATCTAATCACAGCTTCTTCAACCAGGCTATCTAGATTGAATGATTCAAAGAAATCTTTGTAATCAAACATCCAATCAGGGCCCGTGCCTTGCAAATTTTGTGTGTATCGTTGAACTTCCATGTTTGCCCAATCCTCCACTTGACGAGTTCGTTTGTTGAATACCCGTTTGAGCGGGGTTGCATATCCAACAAAATATCCCTCTTCAGCTTTAGGACTAAACTTCTCGCTTGGATTCAACATCGTACATGGCGCCCCAAATGGTTCTAGATACTCTAAATTGGGCTTTCGTTGGTGTGTAACAGCTCATAAGATGTTTTTCCAAACTTCTTCACTGTCAAAACCCGATTTAATGTATAGTTTGCTGCATAAATCGCCTCATTCCAGAACATTACTGGAAGATTTGAGTCAGCGAGCATTGTTCTTGCAGCCTCAATTAGAGTCCTATTCTTTCTTTCAGCAACACCGTTCTGTTGCGGGGTATACGGAGCTGAATATTCATGATGTATCCCTTTGCTATCACAAAGTTCATCCATCTTTGCATTTTTAAACTCCGTTCCGTTGTCACTCCTGATCCTTTTGATCTTCAAATTGTAGATATTCTCCAGCCGAGTGAACAGAACTTGTAAGTTGGTAAAAGTGTCGCTTTTGTTCTTCAAACACATCACCCACGAAAATCTTGAGTAGTCATCAGTGACGACTAAACAATAAAGCTCTCCAAGATGACTTTTGCGCTTGACCGGTCCAAAAAGGTCCATGTGCAATCGCTCAAGCGGCATCTCAACAGAGTTAACTTTCTTCACTTTATGGGATTGTCTGTGTTGTTTTCCTTTCATGCAGCTCACACACTTGTCGTTTAGATGGAAATGTTTCACATTAACTCCATCGACAAGTCCATTTCTCACTAACTGATTCATTTTCCTCATATGAATGTGCCCCATTCTGCGGTGCCACATTATCGATTCTTTTTCGGTCGCCTTGGATAGAAAGCATGTTATCTGTCCCTGTGGTGTCATTGCCTTGGACATATCAAGAATGTAAAGATTGTTGACTCGAGGTGCCATCAACATAACCCACTCCTTTGGAATCTTGAAGCCCGGTTTAAGTATATAGCAGGATTTGTCATCAAAATGCACAGAGAATTGTTTGTCGCATATTTGACTGACGCTCAACAGATTATAGTCTATCTGCTTGACATAAGATATCCGCTCGAAAGTCACAATCCCATTACTTACGCTTCCTTCCATCGTGATGTAACCTCCTTTATTACCCGCGAACGCAACATATCCTCCATTAATATTCTTCACATCAAACAGCAACGCCAAATCCCCCGTCATGTGGCCTGAAGCTCCACTATCAACAATCCAGAGACTGCTAATAGGGCCAACTGAAGCTCCCTGCACACAAAAAGTAAACATTTAGTTCTTTCGGGGGACCCAAGCCTGAGTCTTGGGCCTTTGAACTTTGGCTTTCAAAGAAACATCCTCAACAACTTTTTCAACCACTTTCTGTTTTGAATCAATCGATTTCTGATTTTTCAAAAAATTTTCACTTTTCTCACTCACCTTTGAAGTAGAAGCTCCTGAAGTACCATTAGGTGTCCAAGATTGTTCAGACCTTTTGAGAATACGAATTTGAGATTTTGGTTTCTCAATTGGTTTCTGAACATTGTTACTAAAAGTAACTTTCTTAGCAACCTTATCTGAATTAACAGACTTAGGTCCAACATTTGACTTGACAATTGGTTTTTGTGGAACCTTTTGTCTATCAGCTGTTGTGTTCACCACTGGTTTTCTCCAAGATTGTTCCATTGCTATCCGATTCCTTTGATCATAATGAAATGGACGGTTGTTCCTCATTTGAAAATTGTTTTGATTATGAAAATGTTGTTGTTGAGGAACAGTCCGTCTATGCGGTGGGACATAATGATCAATCGGCTTTTTCATGGAATTCTTAACCTCAACTTCATGTCTCTTGTGCCTTACATATGGACACTGAGCAAGTAAATGCCCGCGTTCTCCACATTTAAAGCATTTTCTATATTCCTCAAACACATAATGAGCATTTGCTGAAGCAAATGATCTGACAGGAAATTGATCATTATATTGTTGATTTCTTAAACTCTCAGGAAGTGGTCCTTTCGAGTAAGAAGGTTCATGAAAACCATTTGCTTTATCATCTGGTCGAATGAACTCAGTGACATGAATTTTTGGCTCTTGAGGAACTTCTGAAAACAGTTTCTTTAAGATTTCTGGTGGGATTTCATTGGTTCTTTCATGTTTTGGAAACCATATTGTGCTTTCTTGCCAGATTTTATCAAGTTTAGAATAGTTAACATTTTTAATCGGAAATTCCTCATCAGCAATGATCTTATCGGATCCTTCCATCCGATAAAACACCTTTACAGGTTTGTCACTTGGTTCATTCAGCTCATTCTTTTCAACCACATTCTTAACATCATTCTTTTTCTTAACATCACTCTTTTCAGACTTTTTATCATGAATAGCCTTTGCCATTGGATGAACATGATCAGATGGTGATACTGGTTCAGTAGTAATAATGTGATTTTCTTTTGGAATCTCACATTCATTAACAGATTTATCACTACCAGTATCATCATCTTCTGAGTCTGAACTATCACTCTCAGCATAAACACCCTCATTGTTCAAGCCCAAAATCGGTCTCACATCGGAATATGGATCACCAATACTCGAGGTATTAGATTCCATATCTGATGATGAGTCTGATTTCACCGAACTCTCCGGTATCACTTGGTGATAGTTATGGTTTTCAAAAAGAACCGGAGATGGTACAGACTTGTAGTTGGTGGTGTTATCATCAATGATATGATCCACAACATAAGCAACATTCTTATAACTTTCCAGTTTCTTGTTAACTTTTTCAGCAAAGCATTTAATGGCGGCCATTTCCAACTTGGTGTTTTCAATTTCATTGATATAGTTATTTATGGCCAATTGTTTCAATGACAAAGTATTTTTCAAGTCAGAAATGTCCTTTTTATAGCCATCTAATACTTTGTTAAAAGCATTTAACTCCTTGCGAGTAGATTGATAGTTTTGAATAGCACTATCACGTGAAATTCGGAGTTGTTTGTTCTCCTCTGTCAATCTATCACAAGTTCCACAGTATTTATCACTCATAACATCAGTGCTAGATTCAGAACTTACAGGTTTTGGCGGTTCGGTCATGGCCATCAAAGCAAAATGAGCTTCCTTTCCAGTGAAAAACTTGGAATAGTCGATCTTGGTGAAAGCATCATCAGCTATGCACGACTTCCTCGTCATCAAAAAGTCAGCTTCTGCCAGCAACTGGTCAATATCATCATCCAAAGAATCAACACTTCCCTCTGTGTCTGATTCGCTCTCACAATCTGAATACACTGATTTACACTCTTCGGGAACATCAGAAACTGAATCAATCACCATCCAGAACTCTTCTCCTCAGCCTTAACCTCAACAGGTTCATTCTCCACTTCCATCTCTGTCTCAGAATCATCACTTTCACTCTCCTCAGTTTCTTTCTTCTCATCAACTGCCACCGACTCCTCCAAATCAACCTGATAGGCAACACAAGCCACATTCCCACCAGTAGTTATTTCTTCAACTCCTATTTGCATACCCGACCAGTCAAACCTCTCATCCTGCTGAGTTACCAAAGCTTGGTTCTGACTTGCATTCTGTTGAGTCTCAGTAGGTGTAGTGATAGGTACAACTGTTCGGTTTGGGTGATTAGGAGATTGGTTTTGAATCTGGTTTTGAGTGTTTGGTTGTCTGTTTTGGTTGTTAAAGTTTCGGTTTTGGTAGTTGTTGTTATTTTGGTAAGAAACTTGGTTTTGTTGACGGTTCTGGTAATTTGCATTGAAAGGGTTTCGGTTACCTTGTTTAGGTGGCTGAGTGCATTCCCTTTTGAAGTGTCCTTTTTCTCCACAATTGAAACATGTAACCTTCTCCTTATTGAAACCATAGGTTGTGTTGGGAGAAGTTGCCAAGTCAGTCCTTCCAGTTTTCTCTATGAACTCTGTTGCTCTCCTCATTATACTCGCAAAAGCCCATTGAATGTCAATGAGTTCCATCTCTTCTTTATCGATCTGTGCGTAGTCTTCGTTGGTCAAGTTGTTGTTCCCAATCTGACTAGCAACCAATCCATTGTAGGATGAAACCATTGCTGAGACTAAAGCAATGTGTTGCTGAGCAACCTCCACAGTCACATTTCCCAAGTTGGATGTATCCAAAACCACTGGTTGTTTATGTTGAGTAACTTGGTTTGCTGGTTGTTGTGTTTGGTTAGCGGTGTAAAAACTAGCTTGTTGCATTGGAGAGATTGGTGAAATATAGGAACTATATTGTGGTGGTGTGTATGATGGTTGTGAGTAGGAATTGTATTGTGGTGGTGTGTAGTTGGTGGTTGGTTTTGATGAATCCATGACATTGGAAATACATGCCACATGTGGTGCAATGCTTCCAGAGCTCGAGTTTCCAGCTGAAACTGAAGTGCCTCCAAAATACAGACTTGGATTCTGAGGAATCTGTGACCTCCTAGCTTTCCTCCTGTCCTCCAACTCTTTGTTCTCTAGCTTTTCAATAAACTCTGAAATGGTCCAAAATTGATAAGCATCCTTCTCTCTAAGTACCTCCACATGCTGATCCCACTGTGGTGGTAAAGCATCTGCAAACTTATCCACCTGCTTAGTCATTGGAATCTGTACACCATAGCTAGACAATTCAGACAATAAATGCATATATCTCGGAGTTAGTTCTTTCAAAGTTTCATTATTAATAAAAGAAAAATTATCAAACTCTTTAACTAATTCCTCCATTCTCAGACTCCTGGTCTTCTCGTTACCATCATGCTTCCTCTTCAGCTTATCCCAAAGCTGCTTTGACGTAGTACATGTCCCAAACTGATGCAACAGGTCACTTGTGATCGCCTGTGTCAGTTGAGAAAACGCCTTCTTCTCCACCACGTATTTCTTCTTTTCATCCTCAGTCAAGCTCTCCAGAGGAATCAACTCACCGGTATTCTCCAGAATCGGTGCTGTGTATCCTTTCACAATCATGCTCCACGCCTCAGCTCCTTCAACTCCCATGCCTTCCAGATGTATCTTGAACATGGTGTGCCACTGGTTATACTCTTGCATATCCATGAGCTTTGGTGGCCGAGTTCCACTACCTGTAGACAAATCCTTGATCAAGGTAGAGATAGCATTAGTGGTTTGAGTATTTACCGCCGCTGCAGCTACTCCCCAATAATCTGATTGTAGTGCTGGATGTGCTACATTCTGAGGCATCGTGCTCGTTGTTGTCATGTAGTTAAGTGGTTGTGAGGATTGTGTGTTCGTCTTTTGCGCTGCCACTGTCCATGGGTCCATTGTCTGCTGTTGTGGTTGTGTTGTCGCTGATCCCTGAGTAGTCTGAAAACGCCACATGATCACAATCTGAAAATATCAACACTTAGAAAAATTTTCAGCAAAAAATCCTTAGGTTCGCCCAAAAATAGTACTTTCGTCCAAACTATCCTTGGTTCGTCCACTATTTCTCACTCTCGTCCAAAATGATCTCACTCTCGTCCCTTCTATCTCACTTTCGTCCAAACAGTATCAACCGAATGTGAAAATGACCAGAATGTAAATCACACTAACACACTTTCCACTTTCGCCCGAAATGAAACGGTCGAATGTGGAATTTACCACCCGAAAGTGAAAAATTTCTAGACAAATTTTCAGGTTCGACCACTTTTTCCTCAGGTTCGCCCACTTTTAGTCACTTTCGACCACAACTCTCAGTCCAGGTTCCAGGTTCGCCCAAAATCAGCAGATCTCATTTTTGAAAAACGGTTATTGTTTGAAAAACGGTTATTTTGATCTCAGATTTTCAAAAGTTCATGGATTTGAATGATCTCAATCAGGTTATGTTTCGGAATTGATTTGGAACAACTTTAAGTCTTGGAAAACTTGAATTCGACCACAAATTCACCTTTAAATCGATCAAAAACTATGTTTTTAAGAGTTTTTGTAAAAACAGATGATTTTATGTCAAAAACATGTCCAAATCAGTTCTGATCTTATCAAATTTGTTGTTGTATGATCCTCTATGCTCTGATACCACTTTGTGAGTGTTGGATTTTAGCTAAAACAGGATTATATGATCAGACAAGTCACAAATCTAGGTGCGGAAACCCTAGATCTGAACAAATTGATAAAACACAAATCACGACACAATCAAGATCATTTTCAATATCATTTTCATAGATTAACTTCAATCAATAAGCATTTACAACTGTTTATGTTAATCTAGAATCACACAGATAATCTCTCAAAAACACTCCTAAACCTGATCTGAACCTGGACACAAATGACAACTCTCTTTCATAATCAAAAACTCAAAAACTATATATAGACACTGCACATTCGCCCCTTACAGATGGTCGAATGTGAGCTTTTTCCACATTCGCCCACTAAGAGTGGTCGAATGTGTCTTCATTCCATGTCCAATCTTCCTTCGTCCAGATCACATCTACCTTCGCCCATTCTTGATTACCTTCGCCCATACTGATTTACATTCGCCCAGTCAGAAACACCTTCGGCTATCTACTAACACATGTTAATTATAGTATATCCAATCCTTAGTCGCAAAACGCATCAACAGTTAGAAGAAGAGGAGAAATGAAGAAAGAAAAGGGAAGTGAGAGTTTAAAATGAGAAAACTCACTTAGAAGTGGGCTTCCAATATTACTTAGGATTTCTTGAAGAATTTAGATGTTTAGAGAGGATTTGAGATTTAGCAAGTGATTAAGGTGTAGGGAGAGGTTGTATTTATAGATGGGTTAAGGTGGTTGAGTATTAAATAAAGTTAATAGGTTAGTTGGAAGGAGATTAAGTGGGGGTTAACTTGATAATTAAAGGCTGTCACATTTGAAATGCTACTGTTGACATTTAAAAAAAAAAAAAACCACGAACATTGTGATATGTTTGGAACACTTTTGTTCAAATTTTCATTTGAATTACAAAGTCAACCTCACGTTATTATTATTATTTCTTTTTCTTTTCTAACTTAAGTATTAATATAATATATATATATATATGTTTTATTTAAAATAAATATATATTAAGATCTTAACTAAATGAGTTTCTTGTTAAAACGCCTAAATTGATTAGGATAAATTATAATGACGACCCGTCACGAATTGGTAAGAGTATAAAAGAAGTCAATAAAGGCGAACTTGGAATTCGTTAAGTATAGAATTTAAAATACATTAAAAGTAAAACCACGCGATGTTACAGTCTCCCCTACTTTAGAAAATTTCGTCTCGAAATTTAATTAAGATTCAACCTTTTGAAAAATAGGTAAATGGTTTGATATGGGTTTAATAAGAACAAGACTAGTTAGTTTATTTTGTTTAAATCAAATACGTCACTTGTGCGATAATTATGCTCGTAAGAGAAGTAGTTTTAAAATTTTAACCCAAGGCTATACGTAGAAATTTGAAAACTTAACCGATAAAAGCATTTTTGTAAATACCGAAATAGAGGAGTTCATATAAGTAGGTTTGTGTATGGAGTTAATGCAGCAAACTTTGGAAAAATAATTAGATATACGGTATGACATACATGAAATAGTAACGATCTTGGATAAATAAGTATTTATATTGTATAACATATATGAAGTAGCAATGGTTTGGAATGATAAGTAAGTATACGGTACAAAATAGTAAAAATCTTGTGAAGATAGGTAAATATACTATGTATAAGAAATAGTTAGAATTTTAGAAAAAAATTAGTATTTATACGTTATGAGATTGTTAAAATTGAAGATAGGTAAGTATATTTGTATAACATATGGAAATTTTGGGAAAATAAGTAATTATACGGTATATCATATATGAAATAGTAGAAATTGTTGGCTTGTAAAAGAGGTGTCATTGGGTAATTTGGGTGGAATAGTAAATATGTGAGCATAATAGGTGATTAGATGTGGGAATGAGTAGGTTTTAGTAAAAGATATTTGATTTGCACAAGGTCAAACATTTTAAAAAAAACTTTTTAAAAGGCGATTAAATAAACGAGAAATTAGACTATTTGAAAACAGCTTTTTGGCGAAATAAATAGTAGTTATTTAGTTTTGAAATCCAGTACATAATTAGTCAAGGAAATATATAAAAGTGAGAGACGAATCTCGTTTACATGTATAAATGCTTTTAGAAATTAAGGCCAGAGCTTACGGGACTTAGAACGAGATTCTTGATAATGATAGGATTGCTAATTAAGCAAGGAAAGGCAAGAGGAAGGAAACGAAGTTGATGGAGATTACAAGTATGGATTATTCTTAGCAAGAATGATGTTGCATAGTAGAGAGTGGGGTTCAAAACAAGGTTATAATATGCATAACAGATAAATAATGTGAGCGTAATTAGACTAGTAAACTATAACATAAACGGTATCGCAATTCATAGATAACGTAAGTGTTGGTCAAAATTTAAACTCGACACCCAAAATTTCTCATGGCACGAATAACTCTACTTTTGGTAGTATGACAGGACATTTATGTATAGGATGTACTAGCGGCGTATCCACCATGTCGTTATCATACCTCATCCGTGTTGTTATTCAAGTCATGATAGGTTACACACACTTGGACTTGTTATGTTTTCCATGCGCCCAATTTTTGTAATTACGTGTGCACCCGTAATTAGTCCAATTGTCGTATGGTCCACATAATTTGTCTTAGTTATGTGTGGGTCACTAGTGGACACAAAGTAATTATACACAAAGGAAAAGACAATAGGCTAAGGCATTAAACAGTTTTGATGTTATAAACATAGCAAGCAACGTGACATGCAAACACATAATGTGAAAAGGCATTAAGCAAGTTTTTGATGTTGTTAACCGTACGTGTTTTTGGCGTAGATGTATTGTTTCATGACATAATGGTGTAGACTTGTGCATATGTAGTTACGTTCAAATGTATAAAATCAAACAAGAGAATGGACAATTGGATTCCTAATGGAAACGTGTAAAATGTTTTGACTGAGGGTAACATAAAATTCGAGGTCATTACAAATTGAGTTTATAAGTACGCGAGCAATTTTAGCTTTTCAAGATTAAGGGTCAAGTTTGATGGGAGAAGATTTTTGTCCGTCGGATGTTAAAGAAAAACATATTTAATTGAAGTGGGGAAATTTTAGTGTAAAAGTTTTCTCGAAGATTGTCGTTTGATTTATGAAAAATCCATTTTATTAAGCGAGAAAAATAGTTTATTGACAAATTTAGTTTGGCGTTGATGAATATTTTGACTCGTGATACGATTTCAAGAGAAAAGGTCTTGGGATTATAAAGAAGTTGATTTAGCGTGTCTTTGCTCACAAGTCCTGTTTACAAAAGAATTTTTTTTTAAACACGTTTACCATTTAGAATCTTGTTTGTCATACAGACTCGACGCACACATTTGTTAGTGGTTTGAAAGTGAGGATTTTATAGAAGAATAGGCATCCTTTTAGAAATAGTAGGAAGAATTTTGTTCAAAAAATTTGAAAAAGATTGTGCACAAGGAGGAAAGGGTTCTGCGATGTTTGAATTTTGCCGATAAATTATGATTATAAACTAGGATAATGATGGTATTTCATAAAAAGAAAGTTTCACATCCGAACAATTTTTTTTTGAAAACGTTACATAAGGAAATTCTAATTTAATTTTTTTTTTAAGAAAAGAAAGGTCAATCTTCTTTAGTGTGATGAGTGGGTCTTCCAGCATCATAGATCACCATGGCAAGTCTTGGACACTAGTTGCGTCCATGGGTCGGATCGTTGCACTCGGAGCATATCCATCCATTGGCTTTAGTGAATGAGGTAGTACTAGTAGGTTTTTCGGGTCGTAGTTTAGTGGTGTGGCGACAGGTTTTGGCTAAATGACCATATGCACCACAGTTGGCGCATATGCGGCATTGTGTGTGAGTGGGATGGTGGAATTTACAACTCTTGCATAATGGATGGGTTCCATGGTATTGCTTTTTGTTGGGGAGTGGAGTCTCAGGGGTTGTCGAAGTGTGGTTTCGTTTGTGGTTTTTGCGATTTCGGTTATCCTATTTCGTTTGTTTGGTAGGGGTATGGGTGGATGGTTTAGTGTCTACATGGTTTGTGCTGTCTTGGATGGTATCGCCAGGGTTCGAAGTTGGGTTTGTTGGCGTCTCTAGGTTAGGGAGAATCTTGACTAATTTTTGGGCAATAAGTCTCGCCAGTTGGTTGAGGTCGATGTTGTTGAGACGGGAAGACATCTACGAGAATCATAAGAAAATTTGCATAAGTGTTTTTAAACAGTGTGACTTTTGAATTTAGGAAATAAGTTACTAAAATTTTGGTTAACAATGAGAAGCTTGCGGGTAAGATTAGATCGGTGAAATTGATGCAAATTTAGATAAACAAAATACATAAGCTCAAGTTGTTCTCATAGATTTAGTATGCAAGTTCAAGTTACACGTATAGGACGCAAGTTTCACATTGTTAAAATAGCATAACACGTATGTATAAGAAAGTATAGTGCACTTAGTTAACATAAAGGAGTTTTGATTTACGTTGGTTGCGATTATTAGCATTGTTTGGAGATTGCTAGAGTACTTGAGATGCGAGTCTTGAGAGCCCTTGCGAGTAAAAATAAATCGAATATATATAGTGAAAAATAGCATGAAAGCAACGTTGAAAGTAATATTAACAAAAAATGAGAGGCTTGCTTTAAACAAGCAATTGGAGTGTTCCGGAACGGAACTAAGACTAACCAAAGTAATTCGAATTTACCTTTGAGTTTGGAAACATGCTTTGGCCTAATAGGTGGAATACTCTCACCGAAACTTTCGGTTAACGGTATTCACCCTTCCAGTTACTACATGTTCCTTGTCATTAGTAAATTTGAGACTTTGGCGAGATTGAAAAAAAATCATGGATTGAAACTAATCGCTAAGTTGCGGAATTCACTCCTATCTTAGCGAGGTCATTTCTTTGAGTGTCGTTTGTACACTTTGTCCAACATGGTAAGAAAATTAATTCTAACCTTCGATTGGTAAGTGTCCACTAGAATGAGAATTGTGAAATTTCCACCAAGGTAAGGATATCACCCTTATCTTGGTGTAGTTTAAAAATACAAAGAATTTACGCGGATTGAAAGTTATCACCAAAGTGAGGGTTTCACGCCTATTTTGGTGATTTCCTTTCGTTTGTGTTATACGAGCGTCTTCGAGTGTAAAGAAATCCACAAATAGAAGGTAAATTTTAATGACCAAGAGAATGGAGTAGAAGCAAGATAGGGAGAACAAGTATTTTAAGCATGATAAAAGGAATTGTCAAAAAGGTACTTAACTATAGTCTAGGTCAAACATGGCAATTTTTCCTAGATCCCTATAGTCATGGCTCTGATACCAATCTGTCACACCCCAACCGATGGCGGAAACATCGAGGCGAGACTTGTGGTAGATTGTTCAAAGACTTCATGACACTAGATTTTGTGACAATAGAGTTTAAAGATATAATTTCATTTATTGTCTAAAAATAGAAATACAAGTAGTTCATATAATGAAAAATACAACAACAAGTATATGATAACTTGAACTAGAGTGAGTTTCTATGTCCAATCCTAAGTAGTTTTCTTGAATGTCCTGCAATAAATATTTCCTGCAACATGTATAAAATATCCGTCAACACATAAAGCATTGGTGAGCATACTAGTTTTGACATACATACATAGTATAATAAAGTTTTGCTTATAGGCATATGCAAGAGAACCATACAAACGACGACTAGCCACGAAGAATTTTGCTTAACATGAACCATGTAGGGGGCGGATAGCCAATCCTATAGCGCTATACATGCAAGGTGGGTTGTCAACTATATTAACATTTGTATGTTAGAGTAAATAATTCTACATAGCATAGCGTACAAGCATATAATAGACTTTAGATTGCGCATGATAGAATTTAGAATATGATAGACTTTAGACTAAGCATAATAGATTGTAGAGTTTAAAATCGTTTGAGTTTTGATAGTGATACATGTTGAGCCCAAAGAATAAAGAATAAAAGGGGGACAAGTATGAACTCACCTTTGGGTGCGTTTTAGCAAGGTTCCAAAAGAATGAGTCTTGGGGGATTAGTTCCTTAGCCTTCGTTAACTAGAATTAAAAAAAAAAATAAAGAGTCTTAGGTTCGAGTTTAGATTATAGATTCAAGAGAGTCAAGCAAGCCTTTTAGGCAAACCAAGCACAAATTGCCTTTAGGGCAATCCGGATGGTCATGAGAGTCAAGTAGTGCCTTTAAGGCTAACCAAAACACAAACCACCATAAAGGTGATTCGGATGGTCAAGAGAGTCAAGTATTGGTAAGGTAGGGATGTATCCACAAACCATCCAAGTTATTAGATTAGTAGAGTTTTGAAAGTATATATTTTAGTATTTACATAATATAACTATAGGGTTAAAATAGTGTATGGTGACTTAGTTTGGAAGAGCCTTGGCTTTCCTTTGTCAACCATTAACCATAGCACAAGTCCATTAAGTTGTTGGTGAACTTGGTTGGTATCACTTCAACTAACCTTCTAGTACATAAAAACAATAGAAGATGAACCACCTTTGAGGCCTCATTTTGGTGTCCTACTCATATTTATTTGCCTTAGCAAACAAGAGCAAGGTCCTAGAGGTTTCCCCAAGGGGTTAGAAGAAGAGGAGAAATGAAGAAAGAAAAGGGAAGTGAGAGTTTAAAATGAGAAAACTCACTTAGAAGTGGGCTTCCAATATTACTTAGGATTTCTTGAAGAATTTAGATGTTTAGAGAGGATTTGAGATTTAGCAAGTGATTAAGGTGTAGGGAGAGGTTGTATTTATAGATGGGTTAAGGTGGTTGAGTATTAAATAAAGTTAATAGGTTGGTTGGAAGGAGATTAAGTGGGGGTTAACTTGATAATTAAAGGCTGTCACATTTGAAATGCTACTGTTGACATTTAAAAAAAAAAAAAAAAACGACGAACATTGTGATATGTTTGGAACACTTTTGTTCAAATTTTCATTTGAATTACAAAGTCAACCTCACGTTATTATTATTATTTCTTTTTCTTTTCTAACTTAAGTATTAATATAATATAATATATATATATGTTTTATTTAAAATAAATATATATTAAGATCTTAACTAAATGAGTTTCTTGTTAAAACGCCTAAATTGATTAGGATAAATTATAATGACGACCCGTCACGAATTGGTAAGAGTATAAAAGAAGTCAATAAAGGCGCACGTGGAATTCGTTAAGTATAGAATTTAAAATACATGAAAAGTAAAACCACGCGATGTTACATTGCATATCCAACAAAATATCCTTCCTCAGCCTTCGGTGCGAACTTCTCAGATGGATTAAGCATAGTACAAGGAGCTCCAAACGGTTCTAGATACTCTAAATTCGGCTTGCGACGAATCAACCGCTCAGAAAAAGTTTTGCCAAACTTCTTCACCGTTAAAACGCGATTAAGAGTATAACAAGCTGCGTAAATAGCTTCGTTCCAGAACATTACTGGAAGATTTGAGTCCGCAAGCATTGTCCTCGCCGTTTCAATTAGAGTCCTGTTTTTACGTTCCGCGACACCGTTCTGTTGTGGGGTATACGGCTCACTATATTCATGATGATTTCCTTTGTTTTCACAAAGATCGTCCATCTGTGCATTTTTAAACTCCGTCCCATTGTCACTCCTAATCCTCTTGATCTTGAGATCATAGATATTTTCCAGACGAGTGAACAGAACTTTCAAATTATCAAATGTGTCGCTCTTCTTGTGTAAGCACATCACCCATGAAAATCTTGAATAATCATCAGTCACCACAAGACAGTATAACTCCCCAGCATGACTCTTACGCTTGGCCGGTCCAAACAGATCCATGTGCAAACGTTCAAGTGGCAGTTCAACGGAACTAACTTTCTTTGGTATATGGGATTGTTTGTGCTGCTTACCTTTTTTACAACTCACACACTTGTCATTTAGGTGAAAATGTTTAACGTTCACGCCTGTGACAAGTTCATTCTTCACTAATTGATTCATCTTTCTGAGGTGAATGTGTCCCATCCTCCTGTGCCACATAATGGATTCTTTTTCTGTAGCCTTGGAGAGGAAACACGTGACTTGGCCTTGGGTGGTCATGGCTTTTGACATATCGAGAATGTACAAGTTGTTCACTCTCGGTGCCTTTAGCATCACCCACTCTTTCGGTAATTCAAAACCCGGCTTGAGTATGTAGCAAGATTTGTCGTCAAAGTACACAGAAAAAATTGTTTGTCGCATATCTGGCTGACACTCAAAAGATTGTAATCTATCTGCTTCACATAAGAAATTCTCTCGAAGCTCACAATTCCATTGCTCACACTACTCTCCATGGTAATATAGCCTCCTTTGTTCCCGGCAAACGCTACATAGCCTCCATTGATATTTCGAATATCGAACAGTAGCGAAAGATCCCCAGTCATGTTGCCAGAAGCTCCACTGTCAACAATCCAAAGACTGCCCACAGGGCCAGCTGAAGCTCCCTGCACATATCAAGTAGAAAAGTTAGATTTTTCGGGGGACCCAAGCCTATTTGGTCTTGGGTCTTTGAACAGATTGTTTCAAAGAATCAGTTTTCTCACAAACATCTTGGATTTTATCAACCTTTTTCTTTTCACACAAATCCTTCTCAATCTCAGATTTCACATTTTGTGAAGTTGAAGCACCCTCAGAACCCTTTGATGACCAAGATTGTTCAGTCCGTTTCAAGATCCGGATCTGAGATTTTGGGGTCTCAGCCGGTTTCTTTACTTCATCCTTGAACGATACTTTCTTTGTTACCTTCTCTGATTTAACAGAGACAGGTCCAACTGCTGGTTTGACACTAGGTTTAACATGAACCTTTTTGTTGTCAGCAGTTGCGTTCATCATTGGTTTCTTAGACGGTTTCTCAGTGGCTATCCGGTTGCGTCTATCATAAGTCATCGGACAATTTTCCCTCCTTTTGAAATAATTGTTTTAGTTATAAAAAGATGCTGGATGAGGGACAAACCGTCTCTGTGGACAACAGTGATTATCAACCGGACAATCATACCTTTGCTTCATCTCCACCTCGTGCCTCTTGTATCGTACATACGGGCAGTTGACAAGTAAATGCCTCCTCTCCCCGCACTTAAAACACGCACGGTACTCTTCATAGTTTTCTTTGATGTTCGACTTAAAATAACTAGCAATGGGATATTGATCAACCATACACTGTCTTCTTAAACTCTCAGGAGCGGGGTCCTTTGAGTAAGTCGGCTCAATAAAACTATTTGACTTGTCTGCTGGTTTAACAAATTGTGTGACATTGACCTTTGGGTCTTTAGTATTATCCAAATGAATTTTCTTTAAAATGGCTGGAGGAATATCATTGGTTCGTTCATGTTTCGGGAACCAAATTGTACTTTCCTGCCAGATCTTTTCAATTTAAGAATAATTTGCAAATTGAATCGGATATTCTTCATCAGACATGATCTTATCGGAGCCTTGCATCCGATAGAAAACTTTCACAGGTTTATCACACGATTCATTTTTCTCATCATTTGGCTTTTCAATTTTCTTTTCAGACTTAACCACATTCTTTTCAACATTCTTAACCACTTTCTTTACAACATTCTTAACAACAGGCTTCTCAACTTTCTTACCGACATTCTTTACTGATTGATTCTTTCTGTGAGCATTAGCCATGGGATGGACAATCTGAGATGGTGAAACCGGTTCAGTAGTGATGATGTGATTTTCATCAGGAATATCACTCACTTTTTCAACAACCGTCTCAGACTGTTCATCCTCTTCATCAGAATCATCAGCAGCAACCACACCTTCATTGTTTCCCAGAACTGGTCTAACATCAGAATACGGGTCTCCGACACTGGATGTGTTGGACTCGTTATCCGATGTAGAGTCAGATTTGACTAAACTCTCCGGTGCTATTGCATGCAAATTATGGTTTTCAAACAACACCAGAGCTGGGACAGCTTTGTAGTTTGCACTACTTGACTGTGAAGGCTCTTCTATAATGTGGTCAAAAACATAAGCGATGTGCATATAACTCTCAAGCTTTTTGTTAACTTTCTCTGCAAAGCACTTGATGGTGGACATTTCCAATTTTGTGTTTTCTAAATCATTGATATAGTTATTTATGGCCATTTGTTTTAACGACAAAGTCTTTTTCAATTCAGACACATCTTTCTTATACCCATCAAGTACTCTGTTAAACTCTTTTGATTCTTTCTGATATAATTGACAATTGATTTTTGCACTCCAAGTTGAACCTTGAGTTGCTTATTTTCATCTATCAATTTATCACAAGTTTTGCATTGTTTAACACAAGTTGAATTAGAATTAACAGTAGATTCAGTACTTACCTATTTGGGAGGTTCTGTCATGGCCATCAGTGCAAAGTGTGCTTCCTTCCCAGCGAAAAACTTGGAATAGTCAATTCTGGTGCAAGCATCATCCACTATGCATGATTTCCTTGTCATCAAGAAGTCGGCTTCAGCAAGCAACTGGTCAATGTCGTCATCCTGTGAGTTAACACTAGATTCAGAGTCAGAATCACTCTCCTCATCAGAATAAGTAGAATCAAACTGTTCTGGAATATCAGCAACCGTATCCATAACCATTCCAGACTTCTTTTCAGCACAATCAACATCAACATTCATCTCATCATTCAACTCTTCAATCTTCAACTCACTCATCTTCTCAAACACAATCTCTTCTTCAACCTCCACCGGTTCATCCAAGTTCATCTTCTGTGCCACACAAGCCACATTACCAGTCGTAATTTCTTCCACACCCAACTGCATACCGGTCCAATCAAAACCCTCATCCTTTTGTATCACCAAAGCTTGATTTGGGTTCTCGGTTTGGGTTTGTGTGTTTGGTGTAGAAATGGGAATGATTGTTCGGTTTGAGTTCTGTTGTGTTTGGTTTTAGTTTTGTGTTGTGGATTGTCTATCATTGTTGTTTTGTTGGTTAGTTTGGCGATTTTGATAGTTGTTGTGAGGTTGAAAGCTTGAAATGTTGTTGTTGGAACTTTGGTATGATACTTGATTTTGGTTTTGAGTTTGACGGTTTTGGTATGTAGAGTTGAATGTATTTCGATTACCTTGTTGTGCTGGCTATGTGCACTCTCTTTTAAAATGACCTTTTTCACCACAGTTGAAACAAGTTACTTTGGCTTTGTTGAAGCCATAAGTGGTGTTAGGAGAAGTTGAAAGATCCGTTCTCCCGGTTTTCTGAATAAAATCAGTGGCTCTTCTCATGATACTTGCAAAAGCCCACTGTATATCCGTCAATTCCATCTCTTCCTTGTCGATCTGTGCATAGTCCTTATTGGTCAAATTGTTGTTCCCAATTTGACTTGCAACCAGACCATTGTATGATGCTACCATTGCTGAAACTAATTCTACATGTTGTTGGGCAATCTCAACAGTAACATTGTTTGAATTTGAAGTCTCCAACACAATCGGGCTTTGGTTCGGTTGGCTTTGGTTAAGTTGAATTTGGTTCATTTGAGGGTTGAAAGGTTGTTGTTGTTGAGGTTGGCTAGCAGAGTAACACGCTGCTTGTTGCATGGGTGAAAATGGTGGAATATAAGAAGTTGTTGTTGGATATGATGGTGAGGTATATGAAGATGTTTAAGCAATGGTTCAACGATGTTAGATACGCCCGCGATGTGTGGAGCAACGTTGGTAGTAGAACTGGAAGTAGAATGGGAAGAAGATGTACCACCAAGATACAGTTCCGGATTCTGAGGGATTTGAGCCCTCTTTGCTTTCCTCTTCTCTTCCATCTCCTTGTTTTCCGGTTTCTGTGTAAACTCATTGATCGTCCAATACTGGTACGCATCCTTCTCTTTCAACACCTCAATATGCTGGTTCCAATACGGTGGCAACGCATCGGCAAACTTGTCCACCAGTTCAGACATAGGTATGCTAATCTCATAGCTTGACAGCTCTGTGAGTAAATGGCAATACCTTGGAAGCAACTCTTTCAAAGTCTCGTTACCCATGTAACTAAAATTCTCAAACTCTTTGCGAAGCTCCTCCATCTTTAGCTTCCTAGTCTTCTCATTTCCATCATGCCTGTTTCTCAACATGTCCCACAGCTGCTTAGAAGTTGTGCAAGAACCAAACTGATGCAGCAAATCAGTGTTGATAGCTTGAGACAACTGAGAAAACGCCTTTTTCTCAATAGCAAACTTTTTCTTTTCATCGTCTGCTAGATTCTCCAAAGGAATAGGCTCTCCCGTGTTCTCCAAGATCGGAGCAATATAGCCTTTCGCAATCATCTGCCACGCCTCAGTTCCCTCTAAATCCATACCCTCCAAATGGATCTTGAATTTAGTCTTCCACGTGTTGTAGTCGACCATCTCCATAAGCTTAGGTGGTCGGTTTCCACTTCCAGATGACAAGTCTTGAATAAGCGTTGATATGGCATTGGTCGTCTGTGTGTGAACTGCTGCTGCTGCTACTCCCCAATAGTCGCTAATCGGTTGCGGTTGTGGTTGCGCAACGTGTTGAGGAATAGTACTAGTCATAGCCATGTAGTTGATAGGTTGTGATGGTTGACTAGACTTTTGGGCAGCAACCGACCAAGGATCCATGGTTGTCTGCTGTTGTGGTGTCGTGTTGGGCCGTGGTGTAGTCGGAAAGTTCCACATCTTGATCTGAAAATGATTAAACACGAAAAGATTAGAAAAGTTTAAAACAGTTTTCTCCTTCGTATGAGTCGAGTGGTCGAATGAGAGAAAATGTTCTCCTTCTACCGTTTTAAAAGATACGAATGAGAGATATAACAAACACAAATCACTTTCGACCGTTTGACTCTCTTTCGACCGTTTGAATTTCTCCTTCGACCGTTCGAATGGTCGAATGAAACAAGTATGGTTGAATGAACAACAATAACCTAACAAACTCTAGGTTCGACCACTTAAAACAACACCTTCGACCAAAAATCCTTTGGTTCGACCGTTTAACACACACGTTCGCCCATTTCTCCCTAGGTTCGACCCTTCACTTTCAAAAACGGTTATTCTTTGAAAATCAGTTGATTTTGATCAAATTTTTCAAAAGTTGAAAGAATTTGATGATTTTAATCAGGTTTTGATTCGGATTTGATTTGGAACAAGTTTATCGAAGAGAATTATCCAATTTATCCATGAAAACAAGCTCTAATCAATCAATTGATCACCAATTGAGTTTTATCAATGAAAACAGAAAGTTTTTGATCAAAATAGGGTCCAAATCTGCTGTAAAATTATCAAATTGTGGTTGTTTATCCATAATGTCTCTGATACCACTTTGTATGCGCTTAGGATCGTCAAATCTACAAAGAGATTGATCAAACAAGTTTGATTCAGGTGCGGAATCTTTGAATCAATCACAATAATGATAATCAAACAATCAAAACACAGAAATCATCTTTCAAAGGTTTTTCTCATTCATAAACAACTTGAATTACACGTTTTAATAATGTTTAGATTCAAATCTAACGTGAAAATAAGTTGACACAAACACTAGGGAGAGACACAAAACAGGAGGGAATAAAATTACCAACAACCAACTTTCAAAAAGTGCTTAACCTATTTATAGGCCTGCACATTCGCCCATATTGCATGGTCGAATGTGCAGGTTCGCCCAAACACATTGGTCGAACCAAGCATGACATAACAATTAATTCTACATTCGCACTCCTGTCTCTCCTTCGCACCTTTTACAATCTTCATTCGCCCAACTATTCTTTCCTTCGCCCGTTCGATAAACAACACTAACATATGTTTATTGTAATCCAAAGCATTAGTCGCACAAAATGCATCTACACAAAACAATTAAGAACTATAAAAGAGATATGTCCGAGCTTTCAAAAACCCTTGAAAACAAGCAAGTGACAATTAACAATTACATCAATGAAATTGAGGACACAAAGAATCAACTGACCATAGTCAAATGCAGCTATGAAAAGATAAACAAGAAGGTGGAAAGCTACTTGAATGTTAGGTATGTCTTAGACCACATTGTGGAGGTACCTAACAAAGAGGGTGTACCCACAAGCATTGGTTACAAATCTTGCCCTCCACCGGTTTTGTTTGAAAACTATAGTTCTGATGCGGTGGATAAGGTAGATTCCACATCTGAAGCTGAATCGGCTACATCCATTGTGGCTGATCCATATTCAAATGTGAGAACAATACTTGGAATCAATAATGAGAATGTGGTAGCTATGACTGATTTTGACACCTGAACCTGAAGTTGAAATTCCATTGGAGAATCACATTGCTTGTGATCCAACTCCTAAGGTTTAGATTACTAAAAAAATTGCCTCATCGGTTCAAAAGTCAGAACCGAAAGAATGTGAAAAAGGAGTCAGGGTATTTTATCGAATGGGAGGATCTGATAAAGAGTGGTCCATATTGTTTTGGTAAAAAAATATTAAGTAAAAATAAATTTGTATTCCAAATTCGTAAATATGAGGTAGAGTGCTAAAAGTGTTTACAACGTATGAAATTCAATTATATCTTAAGGATGACAGTTTAAGGATATCAAAGAAACCTTTTGGTGATAACTATGTTCAGGATGACAAGGGAAAAAGTGAGGATGAACAGTTATATCCTGAGGATGTAACTGTCTGTCACAAAGTTATAGAGAATGAATGTGTAACATTACGCATTAAATACTTGTACGTTACAATTAATTTGAATAAAACGTCAAGTTTCATTATTATTCGCTTTTTAAATATTATTGTGACGCAATTGGAACCCTAATACTATGTTATTTATATATAATATACATATATATAGAATAATTGTCAAAAAAAATAAAGGGTTTGGGCCGGGAATCGAACCCGCGCCCATGCCGGGGCAACCAAACACAGCAGCCCTACCAGCTGATCTACCCAACACTTTTGATAAATCTCCTACGCGTTTTAACTTTATAATGTCGTGATATATCAACAGTTGACATAGAAAGTCAATTGTGACATCAATCTACCATAATTAACCAATTCAAACGCGTATTATCCCTAATTTGGTATGATTGGTGATTGGTCTGATGATTTCGCGTCCCTTACACGCTGTTTTGATGGTCAAAACATACAAATTATAAGGATTACACGTCATCACCATGAATACGAGGTCAAACTTACCAAATCGTTCACCCGAACCCTCTCCCTATAAATTGAACCTCCCACATCACTCTACACTCGCCGATAACACTCTCTAAACCTCCAATTTCTGTTTAAATCATTCTTTCTAAAGCTTCTTGAGCGAGTTTGACTTTTCTGTTGACCAAAGCAATTCATACGAATTCGTATTGGTAATACTTGGCATCGTTGGGCAACACATATTCTATTTTCACGAGATATAACATTTTGCTAAGGTGAGTTTTACATAGCCCCTTTTCCATTTCACCATTTTGGGGTGAAACATGTTACAACATTCTATATGCAATTCAATCATAAAGTGTCTATGTGTTTTTCTATGTTGCATTATGTCTTAAACCAGACTAGGGTAAGCACAATATTCTAGCATAATCATTAACATTGATCAGCCGACGGTATACAATGATAGATCTATTGGACTGACAATCCCACCCGGATACGTACCTCCTACATAGGTAGCGTGGGTGATTGTTATCGCATAACATAATCGAGTGAACCATGAGCGTATGAGATGGACCACAATATTCTAGTCACAAGGGTTGATTATGCACTCGATTTATTTCTAGTATGTTTTCACATATGGACTAGACTTGTCATGACACTTGAATTGTACAAGTTTTATTCGATTATCAAAACCTATGTAATTCTCACCAACTTTTGTTGACCCAAAAATATTTTCAAAATTAACATGTTTCAGGTAACAATGAAGCTGAGGCTTAGAGTATGCATGAGGAAATACTATGAAGTTTATTTTGAAGTTATTTGAAGTTATTGCTTTATTTGATATCATGTATTTGAGATTTCTAGACATCATTTCATTTTGGATATTTATGTTATGAATAAATTATTTAAAATTTCAATTTATACCATGTGCTACTGAAACAATCATCAATACGTGACATCCCGATGTTTCCGCCATCGGTTGGGGTGTTACAGATTGGTATCAGAGCCTTGGTTATAGGGAATTAGGTTATTATAAAATAATATAGACTATAACCTTACGGACTTAAACAGTACTTGCTTCTCTTACTTGTAACCCTAATTGCTTCCCTAATCTTATCCCTATCCTATACCTTATACAACCCTAAGCCTACAAGTGACTACTCTTATTCGTCTGCTGCAATCCTGATCCACCATTAGATTAATAGGACAAAATCCTCAGGTTTAACCTGAACCACCTTGAGATCTCGTCGAAGTTCTAGATTTTAATAACGAACACGTGCAATCTGGAAGGGTGGACGCCTGTATTCTGAGTCTTCTGTCTAGGCTGGCATTGCGCATATATCCCAATCAGACAAGGGACCCGGATGCCTACCTGGGAATTCTCGGGATGAGTGTTCACTTATAGGCTAAAGCATGTCTTCATTATGTTATTAGAATCTAGAATCTTTGATAAGTCAACGTTTTCGTTTATTCGTTTTAATTAATGAATAAATGATTACATTCCTTATATAACCTCATTCATTTCATTGTGTCTCTTACAGATCATGCCTCCACGTTGCAGCACTCGCAATAACAGTGGTGAAAACCAAGAGGAAAGTAGCAACAACCACAACACCAACAACAACAATAACAACAACAACAATGGTGTTGATGCCCAACTGGCTGCGATCATTTCTCAACAAATGGCGTAGCAAATCGCGACTCTGGTTCCTAACTTACTGGCTCAAGTCATCCAGATGAACGGAAACGGTAACGGCAACGGAAATGGTAATGGAAACGGAAACGGAAATGGAAACCACAACGGGAACGGGAATGGTCTCCCAGCTTGCACTCTTAAGCACTTTAATTCCTATAATCCCCCTAAGTTCAGTGGAGAAGAAGGAGCTACGGGACTTCTACAATGGTTCGAGGGTATTGAGAATACCTTCATTAACAGTGAGTGCCCTGAAAACTTTAAGGTCCGTTATGCCATGAGTGTTCTTCACAAACGAGCACTCACTTGGTGGAATGAGGAAAAGCGCACCCGTGGGGCTAAAGTTGCACTTGCTATGACCTGGGATCATGTCAAGGAGGTTATGAAAGATGAGTTCTGTCCCCGCAATGAGGTTAAAAAACTAGAAGATGAGTTCCACACCCTTGCTCAAGATAGTGGGGAAAACCTTGCTTACAATACCCGCTTTCACGAGCTCAGTTTGTTGTTGCCCCATAAAGTCACTCCCCTTCCTGTAGCCATCGAGAAGTATATCGGTGGTCTACCCATGCAAATCCAGGACACAGTATGGGGAAGGAATCCTGCCACCTTGGAGGAAGCCAAACGTCTGGCGGCTACTCTCACCGATAATCATGTGAAGAACGACTCTCTTTTCCGCAAGAACACTAAGAAGGCTGCTGCAAAAGACACTCCTCAGCCCGCTATTGAGGTTAAGCCCGAGACCTCAAGCAACAAGAAGCGCAAGGTTAGGAACTACATGGTTGCTACCACCCCACCTGCAGCACAAAACCCAGCCAAGAAGCCATACAACGGACCTCACCCCTTGTGCAACACTTGCAAATACCATCATCCAGCACATGTGCCATGTCGTTTTTGCACTAATTGTCAAAGGTATGGTCACCTTGTGAACATCTGTCGAGCTCCTCCTGCTAACGGCCCTGCTGCCCAAAACAACCTAGCCAGAAATGCCCCAGCTCCTAACCAACAAAACAATAGACCTGCTCGTGGTCAGTGCTACGAGTGTGGCAGCCCAGACCACTATATCAATGCTTGCCCCAATCATAACCAAAACCAGAACAAGAACCAAAACCGCAACCAAAACCAGAACCGCAACCAGAACCAAGGTGCTCGAGGTCGCGCCTACAACCTCAATGCTAACCAGGCCCGTGACAACAACGAGGTGGTGAATGGTACGTTTCTCGTTAATAACCACTATGCATCCATAAAATTTGATTCGGGAGCTGATAAGTCATTTGTATCACTAAAGTTTGAACCCTTACTTAACCTACCTCAAACTAACCTAGAGGAACCTTTAGTGGTAGAGGTAGCTAATGGGAAGTCTATCTCGATCGATTCTATTATTCGTAACTGTGTGTTGAACCTCGACGAACATAATTTCTCTATCGATCTCATCCCTATGCATCTTGGAAGTTTTGATGTCACAGTAGGCATGGATTGGTTGTCAACCCATCGTGCTGAAATTCTATGCTTCGAGAAAGTCATTCGCATTCCTCTCGAATCTGGTGAGATTTTGAAGATCTATGGTGAGAAGCCTTGTGGCGAGCTTAAGCTCATGTCTTGTACTACTGCCCAAAAATACTTACGAAAGGGGTATACGGCTTTCTTAGCTAACGTAATAGAAAAGAAGGACAAGGGAAAAAGTATCCAAGACATCCCAATCATTCGGGATTATCCTGAAGTCTTTCCAGAGGACTTACCTGGTTTGCCTCCTGCTAGACAAGTGGAATTCAGGATTGATCTTGTTCCTGGTGCAAATCCTGTCGTCAAAGCTCCTTATCGTCTTGCACCCTCGGAGATGCAAGAACTTGCCAGTCAACTACAGGAACTTTCTGATAAAGGTTTCATTCGTCCCAGTTCTTCTCCTTGGGGAGCCCCTATCTTGTTTGTTAAGAAGAAAGATGGATCTCTCCGGATGTGTATCGACTATCGCGAACTCAACAAACTCACCATCAAGAATCGTTATCCCTTGCCTAGGATTGACGATCTTTTCTATCAACTTCAAGGAGCAACCCACTTCTCGAAGATTGATCTTCGTTCTAGTTATCATCAGCTTAGAGTCCACGATGAAGACATTCCCAAGACAGCCTTTTGTACGCGCTATGGTCATTATGAATTCATGGTCATGCCATTTGGATTGACCAACGCTCCCGCAGTGTTTATGGATCTAATGAATCAGGTTTGTAGACCCTACCTTGACAAATTTGTGATCGTCTTCATTGATGACATTTTGATTTACTCTAAATCAAAGTCAGATCACGAACAACATCTTCACTCCATTTTGGGTCTCCTAAAGAAAGAACAACTGTATGCCAAGTTCTCGAAATGTGAATTTTGGCTTAAGGAAGTTCAATTTTTGGGACATGTCATTGATAAGAACGGAATTCATGTTGATCCTGCAAAGATCGAAGCTGTGAAGGATTGGAGTATTCCTAAAACTCCAACAGAAGTCCGTTCCTTCCTTGGTTTGGATGGTTATTATCGTCGATTCATCGCCAACTTCTCTAAAATCGTTGTTCCTCTCACTGCCTTAACTCACAAGGGTAAACCCTATGAGTGGGGACCAAAGCAAGAGGAAGCATTTGAAACTCTTAAGCTGAAACTCTGTGAAGCTCCTATCCTGTCTCTCCCTGATGGTAATGATGACTTTGTGGTCTATTGTGATGCATCAAACCAAGGTCTTGGTTGTGTTCTCATGCAACGAGGCAAGGTTATTGCTTATGCGTCTAGACAACTCAAGACTCACGAAAAGAATTATACCACCCATGATCTTGAATTGGGCGCTGTCGTCTTTGCTCTTAAGTTTGGAGACACTATCTTTATGGAACCAAATGTGTGGTTTTCACGGACCACAAAAGTCTCCAACATGTCTTCGACCAGAAAAATCTTAACATGAGGCAACGGCGTTGGGTCGAGTTACTTAACGACTATGATTGCGAAATTCGCTACCATCCTGGCAAAGCGAATGTTGTGGGTGACGCACTCAGTCGTAAAGAGCGTATCAAACTTCATTGTGCGAGAGTTCGTACTGATCTTCAGGATCGTATCCTCCAGGCTCAACATACTTCAGTCACCCAAGGTAACATGTACGACGAAATGTCTTGTGGTGCTGAGACTCAACTTGAAACCAAACCTGATGGTCTACTCTATTTTCTTAATCGACTTTGGATCCCTAACTGCGATGATCTTCGTACCTTTCTTATGAACGAGGCTCATAAGTCTCGTTATTCTATTCATCCTGGAGCTGACAAGATGTACCAAGATCTCCGTTATTCGTATTGGTGGCCTGGTATGAAGAAAGATATTGCTCTTTTCGTTGCAAAATGCCTCACTTGTTCAAAGGTCAAGGCTGAACATCAACGACCATCTGGTATGCTCGAACAACCAGAAATCCTGTATGGAAATGGGAGAGCATAGCAATGGACTTCATCACTAAACTCCCTTGTACACCCAAAGGTTTTGACAACATTTGGGTAATCGTCGATCGTTTGACCAAGTCAGCCCATTTCTTACCTATTCGTGAGAGGTATTCTGTGGAAAGGTTGGCAAAGATGTACGTAAGTGAGATCGTATGTCGTCATGGTATACCTTTGGACATTATCTCTGATCGTGATGGTCGTTTCACCTCTTACTTTTGGGATTCTTTACAAGACGCTTTGGGTACCAAGTTGAACCTGAGTACTGCTTATCACCCTCAAACAGATGGTCAGACTGAACGGACCATCCAGACACTTGAGGATATGCTCAGGGCATGTGTCATCAATTTTGGTGGCGCATGGGATTCTCATCATCCTTTGGTCGAGTTTTCATACAACAACAGTTATCATGCCAGCATTAACATGGCTCCTTTCGAGGCACTCTATGGTCGTAAATGTCGTTCACCTGTCTGTTGGACTGAGGTTGGTGAAGCCCACATCACGGGACCCGAACTAATCCAGGAAACCACAGACAATATCCAACTCATTCAGGATAATCTTCTTAAGGCTAGAAGTCGTCAGAAGAGCTATGCTGATAAACGTCGTAAACCCTTGGAATTTCAAGTTGGGGACCCTGTACTTCTTAAAGTATCCCCTTGGAAGGGAGTGATTCGCTTCGGTAGAAAGGGAAAACTAGCTCCTCGGTACGTAGGCCCATTCAAAGTTCTTGACAGGATTGGAAAAGTGGTTTACAAACTTGATCTTCCACCTGAGCTAATCGATGAAACTATGCACATTATCGAGAAACCCGTCGAAATCGTAGATACCGGAGTCAAGAAACTCAAGCGCAGTCGCATTCCGATCGTTAAGGTTCGTTGGGAATCTAAACGAGGTCCAGAGTTCACTTGGGAACGCAAGGACCAGATGAAGTCTAAATACCCACATCTTTTTCCACCAGACTCTCCAACTCCAACTTCGGGACAAAGTTCCTAAAAGTAGGGGAGACTGTAACATTACGCATTAAATACTTGTACGTTACAATTAATTTGAATAAACCGTCAAGTTTCATTATTATTCGCTTTTTAAATATTATTGTGACGCATTTGGAACCCTAATACTATGTTATTTATATATAATATACATATATATATATATATATATAGAATAATTGTCAAAAAAAAAATAAAGGGTTTGGGTCAGGAATCGAACCCGCGCCCAAGCCGGGTCAACCAAACACAGCAGCCCTACCAATTGATCTACCCAACACTTTTGATAAATCTCCTACGCGTTTTAACTTTATAATGTCGTGATATATCAACAATTGACATAGAAAGTCAATTGTGACATCAATCTACCATAATTAACCAATTCAAACGCGTATTATCCCTAATTTGGTATGATTGGTGATTGGTCTGATGATTTCGCGTCCCTTACACGCTGTTTTTGTAACATCGCGCATTTTTCCCCAGGTGTTGAGTTAATCAAATCAACACTTCACCCACTATATACTTGTATTATGATATATACATATTCTTTTAATTATTTATTTAGTTATTTATTTATTTATTTATTTACCACTTTATGTACTTCTAATATATATATATATATATAATAATAATAATAATAATAATAATAATTATAATAATAATAAAAATAATATGGAACATTATAGAAGAAATAAGCCAAAAACAACCCAAATAAACCCAACACCTCTAAGCCTACCTGCAGCCCACCAAACACCCTTGGCCCAACACAACCCCAAGCCCATTAAAGCCGGCCCAAACTTGTTTTCCCTTTTCCCCTACTGCTGTGCGAACAAACTGTGTATAGAAACACAGTCAACAAAAAACAATTGACCACCAATCTTGCGAATTCAGTGTGCCTTCACCCTCTTATGGAAACAATTGACCACTTTAATGGATTGACACATTAAAATCGCTCACATCCAGCCTTAATGGACGCATGAACAGCTTTGTATTAAGCTTAATTGGAGCATTTTTGACTAAATGAGTCAAAGAATTAAAACCTTCCAATTTTATGATCATACTATAAATTGAACCCACCCCATTGTGCTGAAAGTGCCGAAAATCAAAACCTCTACCCTCAATTCTTCATTTACTTCACAAAATCTTTGAATTCGAAGCTGTTGAGTTTCTGATTTGACTCGCGAATAGAAGCCTTACGGGTCTGGTATGTTTTAATCTTTGGTTGTAATTTGTTAATCGGTCCTTAATAGTCATTAACCCCATGTTTAATTGGAATGTAATTGCGTGTATAAATTATTAAGAAACTAGGGTGCTTATGATAATATTTGGGGAAGATGATTCAGGATTAGATCGATATTAATATTTCTAAAACGAAATTATAAACATCATCTGACCCAGATCAGGTGGCTTTTTGTTTGGGCCTTCATACGTTCGGCTTTGAGTTCGATCCTTGGCAACGTTTTTTTGTTTTTTTTATATATATTCTTATAATTATGAATTCAACCTAAGTAGCTCATTTAATTAATTGAAATCAGATATAACTCGTTCTCAGGGTCTAGCCCAGTTGGTGGCTAGGCTTGTGATTAGACTCGAACCGGCCAGAGGCCCGGGTTCTAATCCCACCAACAACAATATTTTTCTTTAAAACCTCTTTCTTATATTTTTTTTTGATATTAACTTTAAAATGGTTTTAAAATACTAAATCTACTTTATTAATTCTATCAAAATTATCTTATGATATTATGATAATAAAGTTTATCATACAATTTTTAGTTTTTTTTTTTTCAAAAAACTTTTATTTATTATATATAATAAATATTACAAATTTATTCAATTACAATTATAAAATTCTATAAATATATCAAAACGACTTTATAAAATTCCACAAAAATTATTCTAAATTTATAAAGCAATAAACATTCCAGAAATGATTTTTATTTCTGAAAAATCATTTATTTAATAATTTTAATCGATTTTTGCTATTTTAATCATAAAGAAATCATAATAAATTCGTTTTTCATTATTTTTACATCAAAATTTCACATTAATTATTATTAATCATTTAGATCAGAAATATAAATTTTGATTCGAAATTTATAATTTTAATATTTTTAAATATTAAGTCTATATTTTGTCAAATAAGTATTTATATTATTCAAATTTAATCATAAATTAATTATTAATCCCCAAATTAGACTAGAAAACTTAGACTTATTAAGTTTTCCCCAACACTTATTTATTACCTTGAAATAGGGTGATATTTGGATACACACGAGCCACATTTATTCTATATCAAGTGATTCAATACTATCACTAAGGTGAGTTACATAGCCCCTTTTTCTATTTTATATTTTTGGGGTGAAACATGTTTAAACATTTTATACACTATCATTTACTCATTCTTACATTGTTGAAACTTGTGATTCAATTACACTATCATTTACTCATTCTATCATTTGACTGTAACAAAAAGACACAGTACAATCATTAACATTGATCAAGCCGCCTGTTTAGATTATAGCGCTATGGGTCTGACAAACCCATCCCCCCGCATAAATTCAGGGATGATCGAAAACAGTAACAACATTTAACTAACTTGCGAGTTAGGTCTCAGTCGACACAAGGTTTGATTGTACAAAGACGCATTGTTACATGTCGGACTCATACTCTATCATTATTCAACTATGATTGTTGTACAAACTATTGTTATCAATTATATTCGAAAACCTATGTATTCTCACCAAGTTTTGTTGACCCAAAAATATTTTTAACTTAACATGTTTCAGGTTCCACTTGCTTGAAGATTTGAGTTAATGCTTGAAGATGTGTACATAGTATTATTCATTTTGATGTACGACTTCTTGTAGAACAATTGTATGTAAATTATTTAAATCATTTAATGACATTTATTAATCACCATGAGCTACTGAACAATCATCAATACGTGACATCCCGATGTTTCCGCCATCGGTTGGGGTGTTACAGTTTTGATGGTCAAAACATACCAATTATAAGGATTACGTGTCATCACCATGAATACGAGGTCAAACTTACCAAATCGTTCACCCAAACCCTCTCCCTATAAATTGAACCTCCCACATCACTCTACACTCGCCGATAACACTCTCTAAACCTCCAATTTCTGTTTAAATCATTCTTTCTAAAGCTTCTTGAGCGAGTTTGACTTTTCTGTTGACCAAAGCAATTCATACGAATTCGTATTGGTAATACTTGGCATCGTTGGGCAACACATATTCTATTTTCACGAGATATAACATTTTGCTAAGGTGAGTTTTACATAGCCCCTTTTCCATTTCACTATTTTGGGGTGAAACATGTTACAACATTCTATATGCAATTCAATCATAAAGTGTCTATGTGTTTTTCTATGTTGCATTATGTCTTAAACATGACTAGGGTAAGCACAATATTCTAGCATAATCATTAACATTGATCAGCCGACGGTATACAATGATAGATCTATTGGACTGACAATCCCACCCGGATACGTACCTCCTACATAGGTAGCGTGGGTGATTGTTATCGCATAACATAATCGAGTGAACCATGAGCGTATGGGATGGACCACAATATTCTAGTCACAAGGGTTGATTATGCACTCGATTTACTTATAGTATGTTTTCACATATGGACTAGACTTGCTATGACACTTGAATTGTACAAGTTTTATTCGATTATCAAAACCTATGTAATTCTCACCAACTTTTGTTGACCAAAAAATATTTTCAAAATTAACATGTTTCAGGTAACAATGAAGCTGAGGCTTAGAGTATGCATGAGGAAATACTATGAAGTTTATTTTGAAGTTATTTGAAGTTATTGCTTTATTTGATATCATGTATTTGAGATTTCTAGACATCATTTCATTTTGGATATTTATGTTATGAATAAATTATTTAAAATTTCAATTTATACCATGTGCTACTGAAACAATCATCAATACGTGACATCCCGATGTTTCCGCCATCGGTTGGGGTGTTACAGAATGTAAATGAAATATGATAAGAAAACAACCCTCGATATACGAGGCAAACCCTTGATAAATGATGATCGGCAACACAAAACCTCGGGAGGAGTCTAAGACCCTGCCTTGTTTGTTAATATTAATGTGGTAAAAAGATTATAACTTTGGAAGTGGGATGAACGATCTACTATGAGTACAATTCAGTGTTGTGTGTGTGAGACTAAAGAAAGTAGGTGTTGTAAAGTGTGTATCATGTGTCAAGTATTCGATCATAAGTGTCCTATTTCATTCATCACACTCCGTTATATACTTACAAGTAAAGAAATAAAGATCTCATGAAATCCACCCTCTTTGGTGTGTTTCTTGACTGTTTCAGGTCAGCTTTGAAGTGTAGTTAAGCAATATAGACGTTGGTTTAACTGTTTCCTTGATTATCGGCTTCCATTTATGTCAAGCGGGTACATATTGACCTATTCTTTAGCAAAGGAACTCTTTCACACGTATTCCTCTTCCTTCCTCAGCTTTTTTGGCTTGAATAGGATTATATAGCCGAAAAGAAGAGTTACAAGTCTTAATATTGTTTAAGTGTACCTGCAATCATATAACAATAAGATAATTTGTTAGTCTATCCTCAGGATGTACATAAGATAATATGCAGTTGCTTCCTGAATCCTGTTCAGCCTTTAGTATACTGAGGATGTCACATAGAAAATATAAGTTAGTACCATCCTGAAGATTTCACCACCAACAATTTTCCCCAAAAATATGTTACCGTTAATATCTTAACGGTTATAATATTTTTAATTCTAAATCTTATCTACCGAGGGAGATTAGACGTCTGACAAGATGGTAACGACTACTTTTTAGGCTATGATCCAGGGATGACCGTTACATACATCATTTCTCACCGCCTATATTCACACCTTTATCCTTCTTTTATAACCTCATCTCAGTTATTTTAGAAAGGTAACTTCTTCTTCTTCTTCTATGGTTTTCTCTGATCTTCAAACTTTTTATACAAAAATTCCCAGGATGACTAAGAAATCAATGAGGTCATCAGGAAGTGTTGGAGTCCACAAGGACTTCACTCCTCAGAATCTATTGATGGAACCTGCTAATAAAGTTTGTTCCTTTACAGATTCAGAATTTGAAAAACTCAGGGGCCTTCCCTGAATCAGCTATGTTCTGGTCTTATAACCAGAATGCAAAATCTGATTTTGCATCTTCTATCTGGGTGTGCTTCCTGTACCTGCCTTTCCATCTTGGCTTGAGATAGCCATTCCCCAATTTCATCAAGGAATTCTTTGATGTCACTGGGATGGCATATGCTCTGGCTATGCCTGAGGTATGTAAAATCTTGATGATCTGTAACAAGATCATCGAGAACCATGGAATCCAGCTACAGATTGGAGACCTGTCTTACGTTTATAAGTTAAAACACATGGGTCAAACCATTTTGTTCTTTAGCTTATCAACAAAAATCCTCCTTTCTTGTATAATGTCATAAAGTCAGAAAGGTCATGGAAGTCAAATTTTTTCTTTGTGAGAAGGGATTCCATTCCATATGGAGATGATATCCCTATGTCATGGTTGTTAAGTGGTAAATACTTTTAGGATGAAAAAGTTTTTGCAGTTATATCCTGAGGATATCACTAACATTCTAAAAATATTTTTGTCATGTTACAGGTGCTTCTATTACCAAGCGTGTTCCTCCCCTGAGTGATCCATTCATCATAGTCAAGGCAGTTATTGACTTACCACAGGCAGCAATAACATTTGAGGCATAAGAGAGCTACTCCACCAGCCAAGCCACCGATATGTCTGGTAAGTCTTTCTTTACATCCTGAGGATGCTTTAGTTATTCTTTTCTTGCTAGTTTTGTTCTCTTGTCATATTTAGCCAAGAAGCCAGTCTTTGACTTAGATGACATAGATTGCCAAGATGTCACTAAGGTTGCAAGGATTACATCTCCCTCCAGCTCCAGGATGACCAACCCCCCTCCCAAGCCAAAGGCTGCATCCTCTAAGAAGAGGAAGACTGCTGGGACTTCATCAAGTCAGGATGCTTCTCCCTTTGAGGGTCTTTCAACCCATGATGTTTTGACCAAGATTTCTCACTTCACACTCCAGGTATAGTGCCATCATAAAGATATCACTAATATTTTCAAGATAAAATAGAGGACTTACCTATTTTCTTTATTTCTTTGTAGGGCCATGAGTATATGCTCAAATGCCTGGATGAAGCTGCTGCTGATCTCCAAGATGCCAAGATAACTTTGGAGGATAACAAAAGACTTTCCCTTGCAAGAGGGAAACATTTTGAAGAGAAACTATCCAAGACCAAAGTAGAGCTAAAGTAGGTGAAGAATGAGAAGGCCAAGATCTCTAGGGAGCATGAAAACTAGTTGGAGGAGTACAGGCAGGAGCTCATGAAGTCTGTCACCCTTTCTGTCCTTCAAGCCATGGTTAAAATTTGCCTCCAAGCTAAAGATCCCAATTTCAATCAGGATGAATGGGATATCCAAGCTTGGCAGGAGAAGATTAGGAGCTTGGATGGAAAGGAGGTGTTATATAAGTCTGTTCCTCTACAAATTGAAGCTCCTGAGGCTGCGGCTACAGAGGCTGGAGTGGTGGATGCGAAGGTGGCCAAGGAGTTTGAGGTTCCAATGGGCAATGAAGGATAAGATGACTAGGTCTGAGCCCACTTTTTTAGGATTTTTTGTTGTTTTCTATGGTAGTTGGTCTGTAAACAATCTAAACAATTTACTTTTCTTGCATGTTGAACATTGAAAGGTTTGGGGTGGAGGGATCCTGAGTTTCAAGACGATGCCCCAAATCTTTACTTGACCTAGACCTTAGATGTTGACCCTGGGTGTATGGGTCCTGGTTTAGAATGAAGCCAGGGGTTGACATCCTTTTGATAAATTAATAAAATGGTAATCTTTTGATGCTACATCCTTGTGTTTCTCTTTATTATCATGCAATACAAGCCTAGAGTAGGAAATACAAGTTAAAAAGTATACCTTTATCTTCAAATGAGTTTGGCAAATGGTCTTCAAGTTAAGCAATAATATTCTGAGGATGTACCCAGTGCGTAATCTCTGTTGAATCCTTAGGATGTTTTACAAGATTTTTTTTGATCATCCTTAGGATATTTCCCAAGGTTTATCCTGTTCATCCTTAGGATATGCTTAATCATCTTTAGGGTGTCCCTAGTGTTCAGTCTGTTGTATCCTTAAGATAGACTTAAGAATTTATTCATTAATTAAAACGAATAAACGAAAACGTTGACTTGTCAAAACTTCTAGATTCTAATAACATAGTGAAGACATGCTTTAGCCTATAAGTGAACACTCATCCCGAGAATTCCCAGGTGGGCATCCGGGTCCCTCGTCTGATTGGGATTTATGCGCAATGGCATTCCTAGACAGAAAACTCAATATACAGGCGTTCACCCTTCCAGATTGCACGTGTTCGTTATTAAAATCTAGAACTTCGACGAGATCTTCAAGGTGGTTCAGGCTAAACCTGAGGATTTGTCCTATTAGTCTAAGAGTAGATCTTGTGATGGAGAACAATCTTTTTGTAGGGACTAAAGTAGGGATAAGAAGTAGGAGGGAGATAAAGAATAACAAGTAAAACGAGCAAATACTGGTTATAATCCTATGGTTATAGACTAGATTATTTTTCTAATAACCTAATTCCCTATAACCATGGTTCTGATACCAATCTGTAACATCCCAACCGATGGCGGAAACATCGGGATGTCACGTATTGATGATTGTTCAGTAGCTCATGGTAAATAATAAATTTCATTAATTGATTAAATAAATTACATACAATTGTTCTAAAAGAATTTGTACATCAAAATCAAAAAAATACTAGATACACATCTTCAAGCATTAACTCTAATCTTCAAGCAAGCTATATCCTGAAACATGTTAAGTTTGAAAATATTTTGGGTCAACAAAAGTTAGTGAGAATTACATAGGTTTTGATAATCGAATAAAGCTTGTACAATTCAAGTGTCATGGCAAGTCTAGTCCATATGTGAAAACATACTAGAAGTAAATCGAGTGCATAATCAACCCTTGTGACTGTTATAATGTGGTACATCCCATACGCTCATGGTTCACTCGAATATGTTATGCGATAACAATCACCCACGCTACCTTTGTAGGAGGCACGTATCCGGGTGGGATTGTCAGTCCAATAGATCTATCATTGTATACCGTCGGCTGATCAATGTTAATGATTATGCTAGAATTGTGCTTACCCTAGTCATGTTTAAGACATAATGCAACATAGAAAAAAACATAGACACTTTGATGATTGAATTGCATATAGAATGTTGTAACATGTTTCACCCCAAAAATGGTGATAAATAGAAAAGGGGCTATGTAAAACTCACATTGGCTAAGGTGAATTATCCTCTAAGTGTTGTGAATGTATGCGAGGCGAATCCCAAAGACTCAACAACGTAGCTAGTCCAAATTGAAGAAAACGAAAAAGAAAGAATATCAAGCTTCCAATTCGTCAATTACAAGAGCTTATAATCAAAGCTTCAAATGTAGAAGTAATAGACTATAGAAGAAAGGTATGAGGGAAAGTTTAACCGGATTGAAACAATCGATTTAGAGGTGCAAAGTATAATGGGTCATAGGTGGGTTTTAATACTAGTTTTGGAGTCAATTAGCCATTAAAATTGGTCAACACCATAAAGTAAGGTTTTATGATGAATTGACTATTTGACTAAGACTTTGACTGTTTGACTAAGACTTTGACTGTTTGACTAAGACTTTGACTAATCAATTTAAGGAATGTGTTAAGTTTATTTCCTTCTGAAATACTACACAAGATGATAGTTGGCTCAGTTGGTTGTCACTGTGTGTTGGTTCGCTGTGGCCGCGGGTTCGAGTCCCGGTCCACACAAATTTTTTTATTTTTTGGCAATTATTTCCCTAAAACTATATTATTCTAAATTCATAATATGATTATATAAGCCCGAAAGTGACTCGAAATATTTTTAAAACGTACAAAAGTGTCGAGATACAAATAATTATTAGTTTAAGGTATTTAAAACATGTATTGTTTAAAACAATACATTCTTTTTATCAAAAAAAACATTAGGGGAAATTCGCGATGTTACAGTCTCCCCTACTTTTGGAAACTTCGTCCTGAAGTTATTAAAAACACAGGTTTGAGGTTGGTTAGGTAGAAATTAAGGCAGCTGTGGTTTGGGTTAAGGCACGACATGAATTTATAGGTAATAGAATAATTTGTTTCGAATAATTTGGATAAGAGGTTTGAGATGTGAGTTTTAAGGATTGGATTAGGTTCGTCTGAAGTAGCAAGAAGCATAAGAATCTAGCAAAATACTAAACTTATGTTTTAGGAATCTTATAAGAAATGCATGAATTGATTGGCTATATGAAAACCAAATGAACTACTAAAACCTTAGTAGAATTTCACACTACCTTAACGTACCTTTAAATTCATGATTACGTTCCGGACCGCAATCACCAATTTACCTTACATTACGGTTTTGTGTCCTTCTATGACTCTAAACACACATGTAAGTAATGCAAAATAACCTTGTGATTGAATCGTTTACAATGTATCCAAAAATGAGTCCAACTGTTGAGTAGGAAAAAGACTTCTACCAGTCACTGAGTAAGAACCTCTACCGATTGTTGAGCAGGTGCGATAGCCTCTACCAGTCGTTGAGCAGGTTGTAGGGCCACTACCGACTGTTGAGCAGGCATGATGACCTCTACCTATCGTTGAGTAGGTTATTTGGTACTCAACTAACTGTTGAGCAAGTACTTCATCCTCTACCAGTTGTTTGATTAAGTGTACCAATTATTTCACACATAAATTGCAAATTGATAATATGTACATATAAACAATCAAGTATCAAGCCTAGCATGCGAGTTGTAATAGTGTTGTCCTAGACAAGGTTAATGACTCTAGGTGTGTCTATAGCAAATAGTTTATATTCCATGATTTCTAGTATCAAATGTTTAAATATGGTAGATAATCGAATCCTCATGTATAACTAAGGATTAAGTTTGATGCAACACACAACCAAGTTTCAATAGTTTGGTTATCATGGGTAACTAGCTCATGTGTGAGAAGGTGAAGGATATGAATTTAGTTATTGAGAGGATGATGAAAAATCTTGAAGCAGAATCAAGGTTGTGAGAGATAGTGAATGTGAAGATTGTTGATAAAGAGTTTATTTTATAGTAAGGAGATTATGTAGCAGTGTAAATTTTGGGGTTTGGATCAAAGGTTATAATCAAAGCTTCAATTGTAGAAGTAATAGACTATAGAAGAAAGGTATGAGGGAAAGTTTACTCGGACTGAAACAATCGATTTAGAGGTGCAAAGTATAATGGGTCATAGGTGGGTTTTTATACTAGTTTTGGAGTCAATTAGCCATTAAAATTGGTCAACACCATAAAGTAAGGTTTTATGATGAATTGACTATTTGACTAAGACTTTGACTGTTTGACTAAGACTTTGACTGTTTGACTAAGACTTTGACTAATCAATTTAAGGAATGTGTTAAGTTTATTTTCTTCTGAAATACTACACAAGATGATAGTTGGCTCAGTTGGTTGTCACTGTGTGTTGGTTGGCTGTGGACGCGGGTGCGAGTCCCGGTCCACACAAATATTTTTTTTTTGGCAATTATTTCCCTAAAACTATATTATTCTAAATTCATAATATGATTATATAAGCCCGAAAGTGACTCGAAATATTTTTAAAACGTACAAAAGTGTCGAGAGACAAATAATTATTAGTTTAAAGTATTTAAAACATATATTGTTTAAAACAATACATTCTTTTTATCAAAAAAAAATTAGGGGAAATTTGCGATGTTACAATATACTGGCGACAAGGCCTTAGTAAATGTTAGGATCGTAGAACACACACGCACACGAACACTAGTATTTACGTGGTTTGGTCTAAACTGACCTACGTCCACGGGGGCAACTGGGGTATTCTTATTATTTAGTGATACAAAAATTACAACTACAAGAGATATATTTATAGGCATAAATTAGGGTTAAACCCTTTGCTAATCATGCTCAACAAGTTAAATAAACTGGGCCGGGTCTATATGTGGGCTGAAGGCAACATCTCCAACAATCTCCCACTTGGTGTCTTCAGACCACGAATTGCACCATCTCTTTTGTACTTCTGTAAATAAGATCTCACCTGATCTTCAATGCACCTCCAGTTACCCCGATCTCCTCAACATTATTCCTGGAGACCAGCTGAAGCTGTTGTTAGGATCGTAGAACACACACGCACACGAACACAAGTATTTACGTGGTTCGGTCTAAACTGACCTACGTCCACGGGGGGCAACTGGGGTATTCTTTTATTGAGTGATACAAAAAGTTACAAGTACAAGAGATTACTCATATAGGCACAAATTAGGGTTAAACCCTTTGCTAATCTTGCTCAACAAGTTAAAAAAACTGGGCTTCAAACGGTTGGGCCTATAAGTGGGCTGAAGGTAACATCTCCAACAATCTCCGACTTGGTGTCTTTGGACCACGAACTGCACCATTTCTTCTGTACTTCTGTAGACAAGATCTTCCCTTGATCTTCAATGCACCTCTAGTTACCCCGATCTCCTCAACATTATTCCTGGAGACTAGATGAAGCACTGCACAGATTCAGCTTATCCAACGTTACACATTTAGTGAATATGTCTGCTGGATTCTTAGCACCTGAGATATTCTTCATGTTGATTGTGCCATCAGCAACCAATCCTCTCACGAAGTGATACCTTATCCCGATGTGATTCGTCTTCTTGTGATACACAGGATTCTTAGCAAGTTTCACTGCACTTTCATTGTCACAGTGCAACATGTACTCATTTTGCTTCTTCCCTACCTCTTATAGAAAAGCTTTCAACCATACTAGCTCCTTACTGGCCTCAGCTATAGCCATGTATTCTGCCTCTGTTGTGGACAAAGCGACGCTTTTCTGAAGTCTGGACATCCAACTGACTGCAGTTCCTCCCACTGTGAAAACAAAACATATGGTGCTTTTAAATGTCTCTTTGCAACCACCCAGGTCGGCATCTGTATAACCTCCGAGAACTGAATCTTTCCCTTTGAAACATAACCCCATCTTTGACGTTCCCTTCAAATAACGAAGCACCCACTTAACTGCTTCCCAATATTCTCTTCCCAGATTTGACATAAACCGACTGACAACTCCGACTGCGTGTGCTATGTCAGGTCTTGTACACACCATAGCGTACATCAAACTAGTACTGCAGATGCATACGGAACTCTAGCCATATCAGCTTTTTCTTCTTCAGTTATGGGACACTGATCTTTGGTAAGCTTGAGGTGACTTCCCAAGGGAATGTTTCTAGGCTTGGTCTACTCACTGTTAATATTGAATTTCTCTAACACTTTCCCAATGGACTTCTCCTAGGATAGTGTCAGAGACCCATCTTTCTTGCTCCCGGTGATACTCATCTGTTGGGCTAGATTTAGAGGTTTGCGTTTGTCTTGAGTATTTGTTAGTGGGTTTCGGCCTAAGTGGCCCATGTAAAGTGACCGCCCTATGTCACTATAAATAGGGGGTTCCTTAGTCAGTTTTGGGGTTGCTAGTTTTTTCAATTGTGTTGCTTGTGTACCAGACGGTTCTTAGAAATTGTGTGCACTTTATTAATCGAATCATTCAGTTTATATTTCTTCTTTGTTCTTTCTGCATAATCATTGATTCCGCCTTTGATTGTGTATGTGTTTGATACCCGGTGAAGAGGATTCTGGACTTACAATTGGTATCAGAGCCTAAGAAGTCTTTCGAAGGCTCGGTTTCGGTATCAAAGAAAGAAGATCAACGAAGATTCTTGCTGCGAAAAAGGTTGATTTAATAGTTTTGATTCATATTGATTTTATAGCCCTGTGTTTTATTATTAATCGTGTTATTTTGTGCAGTTATGTCTCGCTTGTTTATTTATGTTCATCAATGGTTTTGGTCAAAAGTTTGATAAATTTTTTCTAGTTTGATCCGATTTGTTAACTTGTTTGCTAAAATCAAGGAGATAATTTGAATTAAAAAAGGAATGGTTTTTATTGATAAATAATCTCCTTAAAAGTTTTTAAAAATTTTAGCAAAACTTGGAAAGTTTGTTGCTAATCTTATGCAGGTTTCCATATTCAACATGTGTTCGACATCTTCATTGGAGTTTGACCTAGCCTGAGTTCGACCCAGCCTGAGTTCGACCTGTTAGCCTGAGTTTGACCTATCAGGCTGAGTTCGACCTGACGTGGTTGAGTTCGACCTCTGCTTGAGTTTGACCTATTGAACCGAGTTCGACCTCTGCTTGAGTTCGACCTACTGGACTGAGTTTGACCAACTACCTGAGTTCGACCAAATGCCTGAGTTCGACTAACCTTCCTGAGTTCGACCTTAGACTAAGTTCGACAAACTGATTGGTGTTCGACCTACTATATTGGACTGGACTTAAATAACTTATGGACTAAAATTAAGCGATATAAATCTGCACTAATAACTTTAAAATTTTCTTTCAGAAACGGATCAAATGGTTAACCAAACAAATTTGAACGGACTTAATACTGACCAATTACTTGTAGCTGCTCAAGTGGACAAAGCCATGGAATCTGTCATTGGTACACATTAGAAGATACCTGTTCTTCAACTTGGAATGTTCTATTCTGAGTGGAAGTTCAGATTCATTCAAGTTATGAAAATTAAAGATGCAAAGGTGTAGATGCAAAAGTGCGACTAAAGCTTTGGATTGTAAAACACATTTTGTTTTGTAGATATCGAAGGTGCGAAGGAGTTGATAAGAAGGTGCGAAGGAGGACAGAAAGGTGCGAAGGAAGAATGTTTATACGAATGAAGACTTAGATTATGGAAGAACTTGGTTCGACCAGTTGATGTGGGTGAACCTGCACATTCGCATGAACAGTTTGGGCGAATGTGCAGGCCTATAAATAGGTCAAGTTCATTTTTGAATGTAACTTTGATGATTATTATTCCCTCCTCTTTCTGAAAACTCTCTCTAGATTTTGTTAAACTTGTTTTACGTTTAAACCTTGATTGTATTGATAATTCAACGTGTAAACAAGTGTTTTATTAATGAAATTGATTGAAAATGATGATCTGTGTGTTTGAATCTGTTTGATTATTATTTTGTGATAGTTTTAGGGTTTCCGCACCTGAAACTAACTTGTTTGATCAATCTTTGTTTGTTATCGATCCTTTCACACACATACAAAGTGGTATCAGAGCCATTTCGGATCAAACAACCACAAATTAATAATCTCTCAGTTGATTTGGACCCAATTTTGGTCAAAAAGGTTCCGTTTTCAATAAACAAACTGATGTGATAAGATTTTGATCGATTACACCTTGATTTCGAGTTTAAATTGGATAATTCTCTTTATTAAAGTTGTTCCAAATCAAATCCGATTCAAAACCTGATTAAGATCATCAAAATCCATCAACATTTGAAAAACATGATCAAAATTAACTGATTTTCAAAGAATAACCGTTTTTGAAATCACAGGGGTCGAACGAGAGAGTTTGGTCGAAAGAGGAATTCATTTGGGTCGAAAGAGTGTTTTTCTGTACGAAGGAGGTGTTTTAGTGGTCGAAGGAAGACTTTGATTGCTTATTTTTCACATTCGTACCTTTGTTTCACCTTCGCCTGATCGAACGGTCGAAGGAGTTGTAAAACGGTCGAAAGAGAGTCTTAAGTGGTCGAAGGAGTTTTTGTTGATTAGTTTACATTCGTATCAATCATAAACGGGCGAAAGAGAACTTTATTTCTCCTTCGCACGTCCGTATATACGAAGGAGAATTCTGTTTTGAAACATTTTTAATCTTTTCGTGTTTAATTGTTTGCAGGACAAGATGTGGAACTTTCCAACAACGCCTAGACCTACTCAAGCACCACAACAGCAGACAACACAAGATCCGTGGTCCATTGCAGCTCAGAAGACTAGTCAACCATCACAGCCGATCAATTATATGGCAATGACTAGTTCGGCACTACAACAAGTTGTTCAATCATTACCACAACCGATTGACAACTATTGGGGAGTCGCAGCAGCAGCAGTCCATTCCCAGATGACCAACGCTATATCCACTCTTATTCATGATCTATCTTCTGGAAGCGGCAATCGTCCACCGAAGCTAATGGACATGAAGGAGTATAATACTTGGAAGACGAAGTTTAAGATTCACGTTGAGGGACAAGGACTTGAAGGAGCCGAGACATGGCAAATGATTGTGAAGGGTTACGTTGCTCCTATTCTGGAGAATACTGGAGAACCAATCCATTTGGAGAATTTGGCGGATGACGAAAAGAAAAGGTTTGCTATAGAGAAGAAGGCATTCTCTCAGCTATCCCAAGCGATCAACACTGATCTATTACATCAGTTTGGATCGTGCACAACATCCAAACAACTATGGGATATGCTGAGAAATCGACATGATGGAAATGAGAAGACCAGGAAGCTTAGGATGGAAGAGCTTCGGAAGGAGTTTGAAAACTTCAGTTATATGGGTAATGAGACCCTAAAAGAGTTGGTTCCAAGGTACTGCCATTTGCTCACTGAATTGTCGAGCTATGAGATCAGCATTCCAATGTCGGAATTAGTAGATAAATTTGCTGATGCTTTACCACCTTATTGGAACCAACACATCAAAGTGTTAAAGGAGAAGGATGCTTACCAGTATTGGACCATTAATGAGTTCATTCAAAAGCTGGAAAACAAAGAGATGGAGGAAAAGAGAAAAGCTAAGAGAGCTCAGATTCCACAGAATCCTGATTTATACGTGAGTGGTACATCTAACTCTCTTTCTGCTTCAAGCACCACTTCTACTGTTGCACCTCACATAGCATGTGTGTCTAACATTGTTGAACCAACAAAAGCACCCATTAACTACCTTGCTCAAACTTCATCCTACACACCATCATACACACAACAACCTTATCAAACACAAAACTTTATTCCACCATTTTCACCATTACAACAAGCTGCATGCTATACATCAAGTCAACAGCAACAACAACAACAATATCCTCCTCAAGTGAACCAGATGCAGATTACTCAAGCACAATCAAGTCAAAACCCGATTGTGTTAGAGACTTCAAACCTTAACAATGTGACTGTTGAAATTGCTCAACAGCATGTTGCTCTTGTATCTGCTATGGTTGCTTCTTACAACGGTTTGGTAGCAAGTCAAATTGGTAACAATAATCTCACCAATGAGGACTATGCTCAAATCGACAAAGAGGAAATGGAGTTGATGGACATTCAGTGGGCTTTTGCAAGCATTATGAGAAGAGCCACTGATTTTATTCAGAAGACTGGAAGGACTGATCTCTCAACCTCTCCCAACACCACATATGGATTCAACAAAGCAAAGGTTACCTGCTTTAACTGTGGTGAGAAGGGACATTTTAAAAGGGAGTGCACACAACCAGCACAACAAGGTAACCGAAATCCTTTCAATTCTACATACCAAAACCGACAAAACCAAAACCAGAACCAAGTGTCTTACAGCAGTCCAAATATCTCAAGCTTTCAACCACAAAATCAAAACACTTATCAGAACCGTCAACAAAACAACAACACCAGACAATCCACAACCCAAAACCAACCTCAACAAAATCCAAACCGAACTATTGTTCCTATCTCTACACCTAACACACAAAACCAAAACCAAACTGAAACTCAAAACCAAGCACTTGTGATCCAAAAGGATGAAGGTTTTGACTGGACTGGTATGCAATTGGGGGTGGAGGAGATCACTGCTGGGAATGTTGCATGTGTGGCACAGCAGATGAGGTTGGATGAGAATGAGGAAATTGAAGAAGATGTTGTGATTGAAAAAGTGTCGGAGTTGAAGATTGAAGAAGTGAATGAAGATGTGATTGCTGAAGGTGAAGACAAGAGATCGGGGATGATTCTTGATTCTGTCACTGATGTTGGAGATCAATACGATTCAGCTTACTCGGATATGGAGAGCGAATCTGATTCAGAGACTAGTGTGAATTCACTAGATGATGATATTGACCAACTGCTAGCTGAAGCTGACTTCCTGATGACTCGCAAGTCATGTATGGTGGATGATACATGCACCAAGATTGACTACTCCAAATTCTTTGCAGGAAAGGAAGCTCACTTTGCTCTAATGGCCATGACAGAACCTCCTAAGCCGGTAAGTTCTGAAACTCAATCTTGTGTTAAATGTGATAAATGTGCTGATTTTGAAAAACTGACTGATGAAAACAAGCTTCTCAAGGTCCAACTTGAGAGTGCAAAACTCAACTGTCAGATTTATCAAAAGGACTTAAAAGATTTCAACAAAGTTCTTGATGGTTATAAAAAGGATGTGTCTGAACTGAAAAAGACATTATCTATTAAACAACTTGCCATTAATAATTACATCAATGAAATGGAAAACACTAAATTGGAAATGGCAACCATTAAGTGCTTTGCGGAAAAAGTTAACAAGAAATTAGAAAGTTACAAGCACATAGCATATGTAGTCGATCATATAATTGAAGAACCCTCCCAGACGAATAGTGCAAACTATAAGTCAGTTCCATCTCCGGTATTGTTCGAGAATCACACTTTACATGCAATACCACCGGAGACTCTAATCAATCCTGATCCCACACCAGAAAATGAGCCTAACACTTCCAGTTTCGGGGATCCATATTCTGATGTGAGACCAGTACTGGGAAATAGTGAGGGTGTGGTCGCTACTGATGATTCAGATGAAGAAGATGAGTCATCTGAGACGGTTGAAAGTGATAGTGATATCCCTGATGAAAATCATATAATCACTACTGAGCCAGTCTCACCGTCTCAGATCATTCATCCAATGGCAAATGCTCATCGTAAAAGTGAGGTTAAGAAAAATGAAAAGTTTGTTGGTAAGAGTTTTGAAAAGAAAGAGGTAAAGAGGGTTGAGAAAAATGTGAGAAAACCGGTTGAAAAGAAAGTTGAAATTAAAATTGAGAAAAATGTGGTAAAACCAGTTGATAAGAAAAATGAGCCTAAATTTGAAAAATCCAATGATGCGAGCAATGAATCGTGTGATAAACCTGTCAAAATCTTCTATCGGATGCAAGGCTCCGATAAGATTTTATCCGATGATGAGTTTCCGATTAAATTTGTCAATTCTACAAAAATCGAAAAGATCTGGCAGGAAAGTACGATTTGGTTCCCGAAATTTGAAAGGACCAACGACATTCCTCAAGAGATTTTAGACAAAATTTATTCGAATAAAGAAGCTAAGGTCAATGTCACACAGTTTGTTTTGCCTGTTCATAAAGAAAATAGTTTTATTGAACCGACTTACTCGAAGGATCCAGCTCTTGAGAGTTTAAAGAAACAATGCATGGTCGATCGATATCCCATTGCTAGTTTTTCCAAGTCGCCGATCAAGGAAAACTATGAGGAATACCGTGCGTGTTATAAGTGCGGGGAACGGGGACATTTACTTGCCGCCTGCCCGTACGTACGACACAAAAGGCACGAGGTGGAGATGAGGCAATATCATGAGTATCCGGTTGACAACTATGGCTATCAACAGAGACGGCATTTTCCCCAACAAGAATTTTATCATAATCAAAACAATTTTTATAACAAGGGGGAAAATCGTCCGATGACGTATGATAAGCACAACCGGATGACCACTGATAAATCTGGTAAGAAACCTATGATGAACTCAACTGATGATATCAAAAAGGTAGTTCCTAAACCTAATGGTAAACAAGCAGTTGGACCTGTCTCTGTTAAATCAGAGAATGTAACCAAGAAAGTTGCTTTTAAAGAAGAAGTAAAGAAACCGACTGAGACTTCAAAATCTCATATTCGGATCTTGAAACGATCTGAGCAATCTTGGTCATCTAAGGAATCTGAAGGAGCCTCTACTTCACAGAGTGAGAAGAATGAGAAAAAGAAAGTTGTTAGTGAGAAGAAAGGGGTTGAAGTAACCCAAGATGTTTGTGATTCAAAAGACTCTTTGAAACAACCTGTTCAAAGACCCAAGACCAAACAGGCTTGGGTCCCCCGAAAGAACTAATTGATCTACTTTATATGTGCAAGGAGCTCCAGCTGGCCCTGTTAGCAGCCTATGGATTGTTGACAGTGGAGCTTCTGGTCACATGACAGGGGACCTCACACTACTTTTTGACATCAAAAACATTAACGGAGGTTATATGGCATTTGCTGGTAATAAGGGAGGCTACATTACTATGGAGGGTAGTGTAAGAAATGGGGTCGTAACATTTGAGCGGATTTCTTATGTGAAACAGATAGATTACAATTTGCTCAGTGTTAGTCAGATTTGTGATAAACAATTTTCTGTGTATTTTGATGACAAATCCTGTTACATCTTGAAACCTGGGTTTGAGCTACCAAAAGAGTGGGTGATGCTGAAGGCACCGAGAGTTAACAACTTGTATATTCTCGACATGTCCAAAGCAATGACCACCCATGGCCAAGTCACGTGTTTCCTCTCCAAGGCTACAAAAAAAGAATCCATTATGTGGCACAGGAGAATGGGACACATCCATTTGCGAAAGATGAATCAGCTTGTGAAGAATGAACTTGTCACGGGAGTTAATGTCAAACACTTCCATCTGAATGACAAGTGTATCAGTTGCAAGAAGGGAAAGCAGCACAAACAATCCCATAGACCAAAGAAAGTTAATTCTGTTGAGCTGCCACTTGAACGTTTGCATATGGACTTATTCGGTCCAGTCAGACGTAAAAGTCATGCCGGGGAGTTATACTGTCTTGTGGTGACTGATGATTATTCAAGATTTTCATGGGTAATGTGTTTGCATCAGAAAAGCGACACTTTTGACAATTTGAAGGTTCTGTTTACACGTCTGGAGAATTTAGATGGTCTGAAGATCAAAAGAATCCGGAGTGACAATGGGACGGAGTTTAAAAATGCTCAGATGGAGGATCTTTGTGCAAACAAAGGAATTCATCATGAATATAGCGCTCCGTATACACCCCAGCAGAACGGTGTCGCAGAGAGAAAGAACAGGACTCTTATAGAGACGGCGAGAACTATGCTTGCGGATTCAAATCTTCCAGTCATGTTCTGGAACGAAGCTATTTACGCGGCATGTTATACTCTTAACCGTGTTTTGACAGTGAAGAAGTTTGGCAAGACTTCTTATGAGCTGTTGAACCGACGCAAGCCGAATCTGGAGTATCTAGAACCATTTGGTGCCCCGTGTACAATGCTGAATCCTTCGGAAAAGTTTGCACCAAAGGCTGAAGAAGGTTATTTTGTTGGATATGCAACCCCATTAAAACGGGTATTCAACAAAAGAACTAGAAAAGTCGAGGAGTGGAACAATGTCGAAGTTCAAAGATATACACAAAATGTACAGGGTGGAGGACCAGATTGGATGTTTGATTACAAAGATTTCTTTGAATCATTCAATCTAGATAGCATGGTTGAAGAAGTTGTACTTCGCTTATACTACGAGGTCGAAAACGCCGTAACTTCACCGTTAGTGCGTCCGATCACGGTAAACCCCCAAACAGCTTCTAATGATGCCACTGCTCCTGTATTGGAAGAAAAGGTGTTCCAAGAGGCTTCTACATCGCTTAATTCATCCGAATCAGAATATGAAGACGATGATGCAACAAGTGAAGCTATTCTGGACAACGCTACAGTGACACCACCAGTGAACCCATCTAATACTGATGCTTCAACATCGAATGTGGGTAATGATCTGGCTTCTACAGAGAATTTGACAACTCAGACGGGAGTACAAGTACCTGATTATCCGGAATCTCGGATACATCGGATACACCCGCTTGAACAAGTTATTGGTGATCCTGGTAGCAGTGTGATGACAAGAGGGCAGCTGAAGAATGCTCAAGCACCAGAAAACATTGGCAACCTTGCTTTATATGCCAAAATTCAGAAATCTGGTTTTCAGAATGACTGGTCATTTGCTTGTTATGTTTCGCAGGTCGAGCCGCGGACATACAAGGATGCTCTTTTGGATGACGCCTGGGTGGAAGCAATGCAGGAGGAGTTATTACAGTTCCAGAAACTTGGTGTATGGACCCTAACAGATTTGCCCCCTGGTAGAAAGAAAATTGGTACCAAATGGGTGTTCAAGTGCAAGAAGGATGACAGAGGAGTCATAGTGCGAAACAAAGCTCGTTTGGTCGTTCAAGGTTTTCATCAGGTTGAAGGAATCGACTACAATGAAATCTATGCACCGGTTGCACGCTTGGAAGCTATCAGAATGTTCCTCGCGTTTGCATCATGGAAGAAATTTAAGGTGTATCAGATGGATGTAAAGAGCGCTTTTCTTTACGGTGTGGTCAAAGAGGAAGTTTACGTAGGTCAACCGCCGGGCTTTGAGGACCCTATTCACCGGGATAAGGTTTATGTGTTAAACAAAGCTCTCTACGGGTTGCACCAGGCTCCGAGACAATGGTATGAGGAGCTGAGCACGTATCTTCTCTCGAAAGGATTCAAACGCGGACTGGTAGATGCACACTGTTCACGAAACGAGCAGGAGATGATTTGCTTCTAGTACAAATTTATGTTGATGACATTATTTTCGGGTCAACTAACGAACTTCTGTGCAGGGAATTTGAACAAGTTATGCAGGAAAAGTTCAAAATGAGCGTTATGGGAGAAATGCAGTTTTTCCTCGGCTTGCAGGTGGAGCAAAGACCAACGGGGATCTTTATTCACCAGACGAAATACGTTTCTGAAGTCTTGAGCCGATTCCAGATGGATGATTCGAAGCCGATGGATACCCCGATACAGCCCAATCACGGGATTGGAGTTGACCTTAAGGGGGAGCTGACTGATCCATTTACATACAGAGCAATCGTCGGATCTCTGATGTATCTCACGGCGTCAAGACCTGATATAATGTTTGCGACATGTCTTTGTGCGCGATATCAATCGAAGCCGAAACAGAGTCATCTTGCAGCTGTCAAGCGTATCCTTAGATATCTGAAGGGTTGTCCATCGAAAGGACTTTGGTACCCTCATGATGATAATTTTGACCTAATCGCTTTTAGTGATGCAGATTGGGGCGGCTGTGACAAAGACAGCAAATCCACAACGGCTGGATGTCAGTTTATGGGGAGCAGGCTCGTGACCTGGCAATGCAAGAAACAAACCGCAGTTGCACTATCCACATGTGAAGCAGAATACGTTTCAGCATCGAGCTGCTGCTCACAGGTTCTTTGGATCCAACAGCAGATGGTGGATTACGGTTTGCAATTTCTTAAAACCCCTATTTACTGTGATAATGAGGCCGCAATTGCATTAACAAAAGACTTAGTAAATCACTCAAAGGCTAAACATATCTGGATTAAATATCATTTTATCCGTGATTGTTATGCTAAAGAGTTGATCGATATGGTCAAAATCTACACTGATTATCAACGCGCAGATCTTTTTACCAAAGCTTTTGATAAATCCAGATTTGATTATCTTTTAAAAGCTAACGGTATTAAAGAAAAACAGGACTGATCACCACCTCAGTCTATCACTTTTTAGTTTACATTTTTTACTGTTTTCCAGAAAAATTTCGAAAATCCAAAAACATTGAAAATTTTAAAAATCCATAAAAAATGAAAAATTTCTTTGCTGACTGCTATATCTTCTTCCCTTAGATTAATGCCGTCAGATTTCTGTGAACAAACGATATCTGGGCAGTCACATATTTGAAATGCTCCAGCTTATCCTTGGGAACAGTAAATTCGAAAATCTATAAAAATCAGAAAATTCTAAAATGATTTCCTGGAGTATAAAGGGAAATGATAGTACATCAGTGGGGATCTGACACATTCTAAACAATGTAATGCTATATAGGGTGTGTGTCTGAGTCTGTGCGATGTGCTGATAGGCTTCGTAGACCTATTACTGTGTGCCTGATACATACATATCAAACGACTTGATGTGTGGATGAACTCCTCATGGGCATATGGTCTTAGTACCGTAATTTCGTTTGATAGGGTATTTGTACAAAACTCGGAGGTTTAGGGTCGTTATGTTATTAGTTGTCTGGGGATAGCCTCTCTAATCTTCTGCTGTAAGTCATTACGGACCTAGATCAGACAGGGTGTCTTTATAAAAGAGCTATATGCCAAATCCTAAAGTTACCGAATTGAGGAACTTTCCATGTTATATGATAATCAAAGATTATCTATTACATCGTATTGATCATTGATGCAAATCATGACTAATATCAGTCCTCAACCTGATATAGTGCATATGTTACTTTGCTGCATTAATTTGCTGACATGTATACCTCTATGCATTATATCTTGTACAATTACAGACGACGAAAGCATAATCACGCTTTACAATGAGTCTTTGTGCATTTACTTCTTGATACGGGAGTATGTCGTGTGCGTGGGAACCACAGACAATTGCGTTTATACTATAAATATCAGTATCAGTATAAAGCACTGCACAAAAGTCTGCATGTGAGTTTATGTGGATCACAATATCAACAGTTGACAGATCACACATTGTCTTTAATGATAATAATTTCAAAAAGATCAACGGTGTGATCAGATTTCTCAAAAACTGATATGATCCCTTTACCGGAAATCACAAAAAATATTTCCACTTTTTTCATTTACATTTCTGCATTTTATTTTCTTGTCAAAAATTACAAAACTCAAAAAGATTTTAGGTGTGTTTTAGCATAAACTTTAGAAAATCCAAAAAGATTTTTCTTTTTCATCTTATTTTTGATAACTGATGGTGGTTGATGTCGATTTTCTAAACCGTGATACACCATTTGAGCTTTGTAACTTTTAAAAATGAGAAAACATGAATGTTGAATGCTTAAAAGTTGAAAAATAATTGGACCGGGACTCGTTTTTGAGATTTGGGATTTCACTTGTTCATTCGTATGTTTTGGTTGGGCGAAGGAGAGTGTTCCTGATATATATCTCATTCGAACCCTTTTATCTCATTCGAACCCTTTCAATAGGGTCGAAGGAGAGAAAAGTTTCTCCTTCGTATGAACAAAACGGGCGAACGAAAAGGCCTATATATATCCAGTCTCTCATTCGAACCTCATTCATATTTTTCCAGATTTTTAATCGTAACCTCACCTTGTTGCCTTTTCATTTAAAATAATTCTATTGTGTTCGTGCATTATCACTGATCAATTTGATATCATTTTTACAGGTAAACAACAATGATTCAAGGATCTAAGCCATGTTTTCTTTTACGAACCCTAACTGCCCAATCTTGTTTAAAAACAACATAATACCACTAATTGATGCTCAGGATTCATTGTGTGTGTGTTTTAGGGGGAGAAATTATCAAAAACATTGTTTAAAACAGTTCAGATTGTTCAGTCGATGTTTAAACCCTAGTTTTTGGGTGAAAACACAAACACAATGTTTAATTGATAAAACTGGTAGTCTAGGATTGTTTATCGGCTTGATTAGGTCCCAATACAATCAAATGGACATGTTCAGGATCTTTAAATTTCAAAATTGATTTTTCAAAAATATGAACTGCTTCCTTCGACCAGTTCGAATGGGCGAAGGAAGAAGATGAAATGGGCGAAAGAGGATAAAATGGGCGAATGAAACTTTTTATCAAAATTAACACATTCGTACCATTTATTTCTCATTCGCACCCTTATAAAATCACCTTCGTACCCCCGTTTGGGTGAAGGAGGAAGTTTTGACAAAAAAATTTCAATTTTGATATTTTGTCGATTTTTAACGTGTAACTTTGTTTGTTTTACAGATCTAACAATGTCTGAACAGCAGAAGAAAACGGAACAAGCAGGATCTTCATAACAGCCCGCAAAGCAGCTTGATTTTGAGAATGCGCACAACTGTTGCGCATATCTTGGCGATGTGAAGAAGCACACAGAATTTGTCGGCATTATTGAGTTTTTGAAGCGAAGCAGAGTAATAGATGCCATTGCTACGCCGACAGTGATCTACAGAGATATGATTCAGGAATTCTGGTCTAATGCTAAACTAGATTTCTGGAAATGCGAGTCTTGCTTGACGAGCAAAATCCAGGGACAACGAGTCATAGTGTGCGAAGAAGATTTGAGAGAAGCACTGAATCTGGATGATGATCCGAAAGATCCAAAGGAGTTTACATTCATGGATCAAAGAATGTGCTTTCTCAGGATGAAGTACAACGGACCTATCACTGACGGTTCGTTGCATAAAGGAACACTGTGCCCACAGTTCAAATATCTGGCACATGTTTTAATTCACGTTTTCGGATCTGCTGCGGGAGGTTATGACTTGATGAGAAAGAGCATCAGTTCGATGATGGTTGCTTTAGTATTGAACAAACCGTTCAATATCTCTGGCATGCTGATGTCTCACTTACTGGAGCCCGTGAATGGAACGAGGAACCTGAAGTTTCTTTTATATCCTCGTTTTCTTCAAATGATTTTCGATCACAAGTACAAAGAGCTGAAGAGAAATCCTACACACATTGTTGTTCAAGAACACATGTCGTTGAACACACTAGCTAGAATGAAAGCTTATAAAGGTTTGTCTGTTGAAGAACATCCTCCTGTTAGACGTTTGTTTGGACATCTAGCTAGGGCAGATTATAAAGATCCGGGTGATGGGCTTGTCAGGAATGCTAACAGTGATTCTGATGCTGATAATCCTTTACATCATGTTGATCCTGACGCTAAGCGCAAGAGACAAGTTGTGAATGTAGGCGCTAAGAGTGGTAAGACAAAGAAACCAGAGATAAGGATTGAGGTTGTTGAACCAGAGAAGAAGAAAAGTACTCAAGGTAGAAATAAGAGGATGGCAAAAAAGGGATTAAATTTAGTTGATGAAGCTTCCATTGATTCAGAAGAGACGATTGAGGAAGAACAATGGAATTCTGATGCTGAAACAGTAGAGATGACCATGCCCAAGGTCACTGAGGCTGGTGCATCTGCTAGCCAAAGAGAAGAAGATCAAGGGAACAAAAGTCCTATTCCCATTGATGTAGAAGATTTGAGTTTTAATGCTGAAGAGACGTTGGTTGGTTCTCCTGTGCAAGCTGCTAGAAAAGAGAAGAAGAAGCAGGAGAAGCCAAGTATAAAGAGAAAGAAAGAGATAGAATCATTGATAGCCGGAAAGAAACTGCCACCAGCTACAAGTTCTAGATCACCGGTTACCGCACCAGTTCAAAAGAAACAGAAGACTGCAACAAAATCTAGCACACCACAAACTGAGGAAATTCCAATGGATGATGTGAATGAAGCATTAGATAATGTGCTAAAGAAAATCAGAAAAGGTAAACTGCATGAAGCTGTTGAACCACCAAAGAAGACAAAAGTATCGGTGGACAGTGACATCATGACTGCTGTGAATCAGAGATTTTCTGAGTTGATGAATTTGATTACTAAACAACAAACAGAGATCGAGCAGTTAAAGTCAAATGACAAGAAGATGTTAGAAGTCGTAGTCACATCGGCAGATGATAATGAGACCTTGAAGAAGACAATCAAGAAATTGAAGAGAGAAAACAAGAAGTTGCTGAAACATGAGCAACGTAACACCAGAAGGATTATAGTCTTGAAGAAGGAGAATAAACAGCTGAAAAAGAGAAACAAGCATATGGATGATCTGATAAAGAACTTGTACTCTCAAGCTCCTCAACTTCAAGCTGGTGAAGTGGAAAAAGAAAGAGAAGAAGAGCTAGTTGATTACGAATTGTCTGATGAAGAGGAAGATGATGAACTAGATGAAGATGCTGGTAACGATACAAAGACGAAGAAAAAGGATGATAAGGATGATGGAGGATCGGATGATGGTTCGAGTGATGGAGACGGCTCTGCATTTGATGATAGTAGTGATGACGATGATGATGATGTTGATAAGTTTACTTATGAGAAACGTGACTCGGATAAGGGAGGTGAATCGAGCTCTAAAGCTCCTGGTGAGAATGCTGATGATGAAGATATTTTCTGGAACGAGAAGTTGCAGTCATTGTCTGAAGAAGATAAGAACAAGTATCGTCAGATGTTAACCGATCGAGTCTGGACGATAGACATGACTAGCAGGTTCCCAGAAATATTTGAATCAAACAATAAACTATTTGAATTGGAGTATGACGACCCTGATCTTGAGGATGGGGAAGTTTCTGCGGCTATTTCGAAAGAAATTCTGGAAGGTTTAGCAAAGCAAGTGGGAAAGACGTTGGAAGAATTACTTGCAGATAACTTTATTCCTAAGATTCCTGAGAAAGAAGCTGGAAATCACTCAGATGATCGTGATGTTCCTGCATTCGAGGAAGTCGAAATGGAAGATATAACGAGCGAAGAATATCCACAATATTTCAGAACAAATCAAGATTGTGGATTTTCTTTCTCAGACGAACTGCTAAACCATGCCGAGAAGCTTGCAAAAGATAAAAGCAAAGTCTTTGAAGATGAAATCTTTAAAGGGCATAACAAGCCACGGTTCGAGCAATCAGAAAGCTTAAAAGAGTTGTTGAAGAAGTTGAAAGAAAAGGAGAATAATCGTCCGAAACCTGACATTCAAGGCAGCTTTTACAAACTTCACAATAAGATTTTCAAAGGTCGTGCATTGGCCTGGAAGTTTGTTAAAGAGTTGAAGTGTTTCGCAGTAAAGTGGGAGAAGGGGATCTTGTATTTTGAGAAGTTTCATCACTTGAAGACCCTTCCGTATTGGGCAATCAGAGATATTTGTCGTCACCGTTTAACGGGAGCGTCAAATAGTCAGATTACTTATTTTGCTGAGAAGATGACTCGAGAAAGCCGAACTAAGTGGGACTTGTTTACACCACAATATCCAAAGCGAATCGTTCATAAGAAGGATATTGATTTGATAACTGGCACACCCAAAGTGACGTTGAAATACAAACCACCGAAAGTGTTGAAAAAGATTCCTTTGATGCCTATTCCGCAACACTTTGCCAAAGACTTCATCTGGTGGTATTATGATTGGAAGATTGCAGAGGCCGTGATCGTGTTGAAGGATGGAGAGTCGAATTACAAGAAAGTGCATATCTTTGATCCCATGTGGTTGATAAACTGTTCACATGAGGATATCATCATGCTATTTTATAATCCGATCTATTCAGACGCAAAAGATGCTGAGCAAGCTGGAAAGTACCAACGTGTGGTATTTCTGTGCTTTGCGTTTAATATCAATGCTGGATGTGGTTATGATGAGAAGTTGGGAAAGTATGTGGAGAAGCAAAAGGTGCCAGAGCTGAAAACGAAGAAACAAAAACAATTTCAGGAACCGGTGTTGACAAGAGAACAAATGATTCAAAGACATATCAGAATGTGGAACAAAAGGTTGGATGAACAACGACGTACACAATCCAAGCAATAGTCGTGGGGGAGTTTGTAGATGCAAAAGTGCGACTAAAGCTTTGGATTGTAAAACACATTTTGTTTTGTAGATATCGAAGGTGCGAAGGAGTTGATAAGAAGGTGCGAAGGAGGACAGAAAGGTGCGAAGGAAGAATGTTTATACGAATGAAGACTTAGATTATGGAAGAACTTGGTTCGACCAGTTGATGTGGGCGAACCTGCACATTCGCATGAACAGTTTGGGCGAATGTGCAGGCCTATAAATAGGTCAAGTTCATTTTTGAATGTAACTTTGATGATTATTATTCCCTCCTCTTTCTGAAAACTCTCTCTAGATTTTGTTAAACTTGTTTTACGTTTAAACCTTGATTGTATTGATAATTCAACGTGTAAACAAGTGTTTTATTAATGAAATTGATTGAAAATGATGATCTGTGTGTTTGAATCTGTTTGATTATTATTTTGTGATAGTTTTAGGGTTTCCGCACCTGAAACTAACTTGTTTGATCAATCTTTGTTTGTTATCGATCCTTTCACACACATACAAAAGGCTCTGAGATCTATCTTGAACGGACCCTGTGTGATCACATATGTGGTTAACGAAATAACTGGAGGCACTGCTATCAAACCAAAGAGTATGTATACTGATAAAGATCATGAAAAGACTGATATTGATGAAAGAGCAATTGCTTATCTTCATCAAGGACTTTCACCTGAAGTATCAATTGGAGTTCGTGACAATGCCACTGCCAAAGAACTTTCGGAAGCTCTTGAGAATCTGTACGAGGGAAATGAAGAAATGAAAGAAAGCAGAAGGGAGATGCTGAGTCAGAAGTTTAATGCTTTCAATCACATTCCTGGAGAATCACTCGAAAGCCAGATCCAGCGTTTTGTGGCTTTAGTGAGTGAGATGAAATCAAATGATATGGTGGTAGATAACTCCGTTATGAACAAAAAGCTGCTAAATACTCTTCCAAGGACTTGGGACTCAAATGTAACCCTTATCAAGAGAACCAAAGATTTAGCAAGACTCACTCTTTCTAAGACCATATCCTTGATCAAGTCCTATGACCTTGATGACAGTCAACGATACATGACTCAGACTTCCAGTTATAATTATGCAATCATCACAACTCCCAGCAATGCCCTAATGTCTCAGCAAGAACCTCAGCATCCCTCGTTGTACTCTTACCCAACAAGTGGATCTTCGTATCCACCTATGTTTGCACCTAGTGCTTCAAAAGGGTCAGCTATGCCTGCTTCCTCTGTAGCCACTTCTGCTGGACCTTCGTCATCTGCTTCACTTTCTTCAGCTGCCCCTTTGTCAGCAGTCAAAATTCCAAAGGAGCTTGAAAGTAACTTAGGTTTGTTTGCCGGATTCATGAATTGCTATAATCCTTTTCTAACAGGTCAACTTACTGCGAAAGATGTTGGAGCATGTGACTTAAATGACGTTAATCAAGATGATATTGAAGAGATGGACTTGACTTGGCAGATAGCTATGGTGGTGCATAGAGCAAATAAGTTCGTGAAGAAGACTGGAAGAAATGTATGGGAAAACCCAACAAAGAAATTGGGTTGGGACAAGATGAAGATGCATTGTTATAACTGTGATGAACTTGGACATTTTGCTCGTGAATGCACCAAGCCGAAGAAAGAAGTAGACAACTTTACTCCTGCAGCCGCCTCTCCCACTGCAACTTCGGGAAGTCAATCATCTACCACCCACACTGGATCTGAATCCTCTAACTCCAACAAAGCCATGGTCGCTCAATCAGGAGATGGATGGGATTGGTCTTCTCAAATGGAGGATCTGAAGATTGTTGAAGATAGTGTGTACAAGGCACTCATGGCACAGATGGATGACGATTATGTTCCGTCAGCGGCTGAGGTACATTCTGAAAGTTTAGCTGAATCATGTTGCACTGAAAGGTGTAAACTTAAAATTAAGGGTTTTAGAGAAGAAACTCTCTCTGCATACAAACAACTTGAAAATGAAAAGATGGCCACTTGGGACATTAAAAAGAAATTTAACTCCTGTAAAGAAATGGTCGAAAAACAAAAACTTGATATCAAGCGTTTGCATCAGGAGGTTAGTGATCATAAATGTCGATATATACACTTCAAACGACTGTCTGACACTTTGACCACGAAATTGATCGACTTAAAATCAAAATTTGAAAATGCAGATTTTCATTTCAAAAAATTCGATTGTTCTAGTTCTAAAGTTGAAAAAAAATGATCAATACCCAGTTAAAGTACAGACCAAAGGAAGTGAGAAAAAAGGGCATTGGCTTTGTGGAAATTCCTTCACCTTTCAATGAAAATTATTCCCCAATTCCTATGTCGGATGAAGAACTGTTGGCTCTTCCTGTGAAAGGATATGGCCCACCAATAGAAGAGCCAACCAGTCGACCATCACGGGATCAAGTTGAAGTCACTAAACCTGCATCAATCCCAATTAGAATCTCTAAACCTAAACAAAAACAATCTAAGCAAGAGCAGGCTCCCTCAAAAACATTTATCAAGCCTCAAGATGTTTCAAAGCAGACTGAGACATTAAATTATGAGAAAAATAAAGAGATTGATAGAGTTTTTGAGGTTAGAAAAGATGAGGTTCCTTCTTCATCTAAATCTGATGAATCATTATGTGTTTCTAAAGAGTCTAAACATGAATACATACAAGTTAATGAACCAATTCCTGCTCCGACCACCCAACAAAACTCAAGTGTGAGCTATGAGTTTGATTTCATGAAGCATATTAGGGAGCTTTGTCTAAAGCAAAGAGCTAACAGTGAAAATAATCTGACCGATTCTAAGTCTCACTCAGATGATTCGTCAGTGACTGAACCTGAGTCTGACTCTGATCCAGACTCAGGAAAGACCGACTCATCTAGCTATCAGTCATGTGAAACCACCGAATCATTTGAAGACATGTCCAAAGTGAATGAATATGTTTCTGTGTCTATTTCAAACTCATTTGACTCAGAAAAAGCGTACTCCATGTCTTCTGAATCTCCTATATCATCTGTGGCTGAAAACTTCTCTACAGAAACTTGCTATGACGTGTCTGATGATATGAATGTTACTAATTTGGTTGATTCTTGTGCAGAAAATGTGATTGTTGAGGATTGGGTAGATGATGGGGATGAAGTTGATGACTCTGATTCACTTGCATTTAATAATAAAAAACAGAAAAACAATTTCTCAATTTCCGATAAGGACAAAAATATTTGTGTGGGCTCGTTTGTTTTGAGCATAAAACCTTGTGACTTTTCGTCTGACTCTTTGTTTGTTCATTCAGATTCTGTTATTTTGCCACATGCTTGTGATAAAACGAAAAATCTTTTGGTTAAACAATCCAGTAAGGATCGGACAGGGAAATATGTTCCACCAAAACAGGTTTTGCCAAAATATGAAAAACAAAATTTTTCAAAACAAGGGACACTGTATTCCAAAACAGCATCACATAGGTATAGAGATGTCACCAAGCTCTTTGAGCCTGGAAAGTCTGCAAGATCTTAGGGGGATCCACATGTAAAACGTCAGATACGCTACACATGTGGAATCCTTGGACATATTGCCAGAAATTGTAAAACTAATCAACGAAATCTTGCAAGCTGGAAACATCAGAAGGCTCCAAACGGGAATCATAATCATACCAAGCCAATGAAGGTTGAGAAGCCTAAGGAAATGCAGAATGACAAATCCAAGGTGAAGCCTTCTGATGGTGATTGGAATAGAAATAAAAGGTTTAAACAGTCTGGTAAACGGTTAAATTCTCAGACTCTGACTGACATGGCAGAATCTAGTTCGAACAAAAGAATGTTTTCTAAAAACAAATTTCACTTGAAACCAAAATGCTCTCTTCCAATATCTTCCCCATCTGTAGGTTCTTCTTGTTCTGTGAATGATAAATCTAATCTCTGTGCTAATGTTTCAACTGCTGACATGCATTGGATAAGAGTCGAATATATGGATACCAACGGTGTACCCAAAACAACTATGGCCTGGGTACGTATAACTAACTGATCCTGCATCATGTGCAGGAACGGCTGTGGAGGACTATCATTAGTCTCTGGTACCTTGATAGTGGTTGTTCAAGGCACATGACAGGAGACTTATCCCAGCTTACCGATGTTGAATTTTTCAATGGTGGATTTGTCTCTTTTGCAGGAGGTGAGAAGGGTCAAATAACTCAAAGAGGAACGGTAAGAAATGGTGCTCTTCAGTTTAATAAGGTAAATTATGTTCTTGAATTAAAGCATAGTTTACTAAGTGTGTCACAAATCTGTGATAATGGCTACTCAACTCATTTCACTGACAAAGGATGTTTAATATTTAAACCTGGAGTCGTCATTCCAGATGAATGGGTGTTACTAAAATCGGAACGTCGAGGTGATGCTTATATCATTGACATGAACAAACCTCCCTCTGACAACGTCACATGTCTTTTCTCAACAGTCTCTTAAAATACTGCAATTCTATGGCATCGTCGCCTTGGACATGCAAATTCTAAAAACATGAACCGAGTGGCCAAACTGGGATTAGTAAGGGATTTTCTAGTACGTGATTTTATAACAATTGAAAAATGTGTTGCATGTGCCAGAGGAAAGCATTATAGAAAACCACATTACTCGAAGTTGGTAAACACTATTGATTCTCTGCTGCAATTACTTCATATGGACCTATTTGGCCCAGTGAATGTACTCAGCATTTCTGGTAAAGCATATTGTTTAGTAATAACTGATGACTACTCACGTTTTACTTGGGTTTTCTTTTTGGCTAACAAGAGTGAGACTGCAGAAATAGTAAAACAGTTTATCATATTGATGGAGAATCAGACCAACTTGAAGGTAAAGGGCATTCGATGTGACAACGGAACTGAATTCAAGAATGCAGAGTTAAACTATTACTGTGCTCAGAAAGGGATTGCACGTCAATTCAGCTCAGCAAGGACGCCACAGCAGAATGGAGTCGCTGAAAGAAGAAATTGCACTCTAATTGAAGCTGCCTGCACAATGTTGTGTGACTCACAGCTTCCGACATTCTTCTGGGTAGAAGCTGTTAACACAGCCTGCTCTGTGCAGAACCGAGTTCAAGTCAACAAAGCTCGAATGAAACACCCTACGAAGTGCTATTTTGTCGGTTATGCTGGCAAGACTGCATGTAGGATTTACAACAAACAAACTAGGCAAATCGTATAGTCGTTTGACGTGCGCTGGCTTGAAAAGAATGCAACAGATGCTAGAGTGGGTCCAGACTGGTTATTTGACTATGAAACTCTCTTTCGATCCTTTCGTATTTTTGACGATGTTTCTAGTGATGTAAATACAGGTTTCACAGATTCTTCAACATCCGCTGTTGGAACCTCATCCTCCTTGATTGATGATGCAAAGGATGAGGGGATGCTATACCTACATCTTCATCAACACAGCCACTCTCAGTTTCTGCCGAACCATTCATTCCCACTACGGATCCTGTGCAGCAGGCTGATGACGAAAATTTGTCTTATGATACTTCAGTTCCTGCATTCCATGATCCCATTCCTATTGAGTGCACGGTGGAGAATCATGACGCAGTCGACGTTGATCCTGATACTGTGGAAGAGACTGCAATGGGTGGTACTACGATTCTACCTGGAGATTCTTCAGTTCCAGACATAGCCATTCCTACAAGCGTTCAACTAGATCACCCACTGGACAACATCATTGGTCTAGCAGATGCAGGTGTTCTAACAAGGAGCCAAAATGGTGACATCAACAGATGCCTATATTCTTGCTTCATTTCTCAAATTGAGCCGAAGTCTACTGCTATGGCCATGCGAGAACCAAGTTGGGTTGATGCGATGCAAGATGAACTGAATCAATTTGAGAAGCTACAGGTTTGGAAGTTGGTTGAGCTACCTCCAGGAAAACGACCACTTGGCAAGCGGTGGGTCTATCGGAACAAAAGAGATGATAGTGGGGTAATTGTAAGAAACAAAGCTCGACTGGTTGTGCAAGGGTTCAGACAAATTGAGGGCTTAGATTATGATGAAGTATATGCACTGGTTGCGAGGCTGGAAGCAATCAGAATATTTCTTGCATATGCATCGTTTAAGGGATTTACTGTCTAACAGATGGATGTCAAAACAAAGTTTCTGTATGAAACTATGAAAGAAGAGATCTATGTTGGTCAACCACCGGGTTTCACAAACCCAAAATATCCAGAGCATGTGTACAATCTAGACAAAGCTTTGTATGGGTTACATCAGGCACCTCGTGCTTGGTATGCTACCCTGACTGAACACCTGCTTGCTAGTGGATACACTCGTGGTGTTATTGATCAGACTTTATTCGTCAATACAGTGAATGACGATCGTATTCTGGTGCAATTTTATGTGGACGATATCATCTTTGGTTCCACCAGTGATGCACTGTGCAAAGAAGTTGAAGAGGCGATGAAAAAGCAGTTTGAGATGAGTGCTCTTGGTGAAATGACCTTTTTCTTAGGTCTGCAAGTTCGTCAAAACTCTAAGGGTATATTGATTCATCAAGGTAAATATGTGGATGACATTCTTGCAAAATTCAGCTTAAATGATGTAAAGCCAGCCAACACACCAATGTCTAAGAGACCAGGTCTCACTCAAGATCTGGAGGGAGAAGCTGTATAAGAAACACTGTGTCGTTCAATGATTGGTTTGCAAATGTACGTAACTGCTAGCAGACCAGACATCATGTTCGCTGTGTGTCAATGCGCACGCTATCAGGCTAATCCTAAAACTTCTCATTTACATGCTGTCAAGAGAATCTTTAGATACCTTAAGGGGAAACCCAGATTTGGTCTTTGGTATCCTAGGGATTCTCCCTTTGATTTACATGCTTTTTCTGACAACGATTTTGGATGTTATGACATTGACAGGAAATCTACTTCTGCGGGATGTCAATTCTTAGGCGATCGGCTAATTGCATGGCAATGTAAGAAACAGCAAACAGTCTCCGTTTCAACAGCGGAAGCTGAATATGTGGCTGCCTCTGCATGCTATTCTCAGGTTATCTGGATACAACATCAGTTGGTAGATTACGGTTTGGATTTCTCTCTTACTCCTATTTATTGTGATAATGATGCTGCTATCCAAATTGTGAAAAATCCAGTTCAATTTTCAAAAGTAAAACACATTGCCATAAAAGAACATTTCATCCGAGACTCTTTTAACCAAGGTTTAATTGTTCCTACACACATTCACACTGACGACAATGTCGCAGATCTTTTTACAAAACCTGTTAATCGAGCTCGTTTTGAAGCTCTCTCTGAATTGCTCAAAATGGTCCATTTCGAGGACTGAACTGGTCTTCAAGTTAATGTAAAAAAAGGTCTTTTGGTCTTTCTTCGTCTTAGGTTTGTAAATTCGTTCTTTAAATTCCTATTTCAAGCACAAATTTAGGGGGATGTGTCCTAAGAAAAGATCAAAACATTTTTGGTCTCAAAAACGAGAGATGAAATGAACTTTCACAAGTTGGATTAAGGCTGACTCATGTAAGATGAATATCGAAACAGTTTGGCTCTAGTGTGATATGTTGATAGGCTTGGTCCCGATGGCTGAAATGTTAATGATCTTGTGAAGCACTTAAAGATAAAGACACGACCTCAGTAAGGAACATCACTTGGAATCAGGTACAATCTCTATTTGAATGCTTGTGTGATGTCCCGAAGCATAACACTGTGGTCTAGGCCTGAAACCTTTTCTAAAAAACTCGTGTATCTCCTTTGTTTTGCGTAAGCAAAGACCTGGAGATGCTAGGCAACGAAAGCTTTTGCTGCATCCAGATATATGCTGACCTAATTTTTCGTTGTCGTGCTATAGATCATCTTTCACCTAAAAGAGACCTTAGTGTCCAAAGATGTCCTGGATGCTCCTCTGCTGCATCCAGATATATGCTGACCTGGACACAGTCAGGATGTCATAAAAGAGACCCTATGCTGACTTGGACACAGTCAGGATGTCATAAAAGAGACCCTCTAGAGTCCAAAACCCAAAGCCTTTGTCATTTGAGAAATCATCTGACTTATATATTACTCTAAATCTCTTATTAATCTATTCTTTTCTTCTCTCAATCCAGTCCCAGTCAAGGTTTCAGAATTCTAGAACAGATACTTTGAAAAATATATGGTAGGGAAACTGCTTGCATGACAGAGTGTACCACTTGATATTCTAGGATTTGATTGTGACTTGCGTGAGTGTTCGTACTAAATATACCAAAACATGATAAATAATATCACAGATCATCGTACGAGAAGGCCTAAGGAAATAAGTTTAAGGGGACAAATATACTGGCAATTGCTAAGACCGAACCAAATAGATTAGAGTCGATAAGTGTAGCTCAGCCTGAAACACAGTGATTTGATCTCGTTACAAAAAATATTTTAAGTATTTTGTTTAGATAATTTTAGCTAAGTTTCTGTTAGACCAGTTCACGATCTGACTTGGACCTGTTTGCAAAACACACCTCAAATAATTTCAAATGAGACTTGGGATCCGAGTTTGGGCCCACCACACGTGTGGTGGGCCACACAAATCTCAAAACTGACACAAAAAGGGGGCGGAGAGGGGTGTTTTTCAAAATTCCTAAAAAATTGCCCTCTCATCTTCTCTCTCACACACACACACATCACCGGTTCTTATTTTTCTTGTTTATCAAGATATTCACGAAGCAAAAGAAGGTAAATCTTTGTTTAATGATTATTGTTATGAATGTAGTGTTGGTTGAGTGATTTGCAGGTGTGAAAACGTGTGTTTTGGGCGAAGGAATGATCAGCGACGATGAAAAAGGTGGAGTTCGATCGGTTCAGACGGCGGCGCGTGAATCTCACGCGCCTGGGAACTCGAGTTTGAGTGGCGCGTGGCTTCTATACGTTTGGAGTTCGACCTCAGATGAGGGAAAATTACCAAACTGCCCTCGAACTCTATCGTTTTAGTCAAACTCATTGGATATTTACAAGAATGCCCTCGAACTCAGATGTGGTCATCGAACTTAGATGACAAATGACTGAAATGCCCTCGAACTCAGACCCAATCATCGAACTCAGATGGCAAATGACCAAAATGCCCTCGAACTCAGACCTGATCATCAAACTCAGATGGCAAATGACCAAAATGCCCTCGAACACAGTTCAACAACTCGAACATCCATGTCTTTTTACCAAAATGCCCTCGAACATCCTTATGCTACTCGAACTCATCTGTTGTTGGGCTTTCTGTTGACCCGAAGCCTACATGGGTTAAATCCACAACAAATATGGGCCTGATTTCTTAAAATTTGAAAGAAGGGGGCTCATAAAAACCACGTTTTAATCTATTAAAATTTTGACGTTTAAATCTTGATGTCTAATCCAATTTGTTTTGTGCAGAAAGGACAACTCCTCATGTGCCCACGTTCGAGAACAGTCACAATGTTGTGTGTTATCTATCTGATCCTCCTAAAGAGTATATGCAGGAATTCAAGTCTTTGATTGTGGGGCTCAACACGTGTAGAGGTTCACACGCTATGAGAGAAAATCCAGTTGTTCTCACCGAATGGATCACTGAATTTTGGGACAACTCAGCGGCTAACAAGAGAGATACTGTGATTCGTTCAAGGGTTCGGGGAACTGAGGTGACTATTTCGGAGCAAGATGTTCGAGACGTTTTACTTTTTGGTGAGTCTCCAGATGATCCTGTCAGTTTTTCAAAAGATAAGCTTGTTCCTGTGCTGCAAAGGATGGGGTATGAAGGTTAACTGTCAACACCACCATAATTGAAGAAATTATTTCCAAGCTATTGGAGGCTATTAGTACATATGTTTTTGGCTAGCTTGGGTGGTAACAAAAGTGGACTAGATTAGATGGGAGTGAAATACGCTTCTGGGATAGCGGCGTTGATTGAGGAATGGGATTACAATTACTCAAAGTGCATCTTTGAGGACGTGTTGACAAATGTGAAGACCCTCAACAAGAAGTATTTTTACAAGTTTCCAAGATTTGTGTAGATGATTCTAGAATCCAAGTATCCAAAGCTCGAGAGGACAGTTGAAACATATGATAATAAATGCATGTCTTCTCTAATCTTTGGATTAATTAGGCAGGTTCGTAAATACTCAACGCAGGTTTTTACCAGGAAACTTTCACTAATTAAGTTTGGAAAGTTCAGTGAGATTGTAGAAGAAGCATCAGACTTGCCATCTGCTCTTGTTGCTGAAGAACATGATGTTCAGATTGTCGAACCACCACCCACTGAACAACGTTCTCCTCCTGAAAACGTTGATTTGACTGAGGTGGAAAGTGAAGATGAGGTTGAAAGTAAAGATGATGAGAAGACTTTTGGAAATGACGACGATCAGTTTGAGAACTTTGATTTTGATGATCTAAATGACGATGAGATAGATGACTTTATTATTGAAAATGTTGAAATAAAGTCAGTAACTGAAGTAGAGACAGGGTTGATTGGAGAAGAGATTGTGACTGAAGCCACCAACACTGCTGCTTCTGAGATAATTATTCCTCAAGTAGAAGTGCTCTCAAGCATATTGAATACCGTTCGAGAGGCTGAACAAAGGATTCCTCCATCCAATGTTGCAGTCGAGTCATTGGTTATTCATGAAGTAGATGAAGACCCCAATTCTGATTTGAGGCCGAGGAAAAGAAGCAGAAGAGATCCAAGGTTGATTGTTACTGCTGATGTTTCTGTTTCTGTTGATGAGACTGTTTCTGTTGCTGCTGATACTGTCATGACTGATGCTGGTGCTTCACCTTATATTCCCGTTGGTACTATTAGCTCCATTACTTTGCCTATGATTGCAACCGAAGCTTTTTCTCAATTCATGAGCAAGGCACCAATCACTGGGAGAATAAACGAGGAAGCTGGATCCTCTGGTGCTTCTAGTTTGAGTAAGGTTTTGTTTCATGAAGAAGCATTTCAGAGAGCTCAAATGGCATTTCTAGCTGATAAAGAACAGGGAAAACATGTGGATGTTGAATTTCTGACAACAGAAGAGAGAGAGGCAAATCAAGAAGAAACTGACAGCGATGAAGATGTTTTTGCTGAAGTAGATGTTCACAGATTGCAAGCTAAAGTGTTGAAGCTGGAGACTGAGAATGTATGGCTAACTGCTCAGGTACAGAGTTTGATGGAGACGGTCACTGAAAAAGATCAAAAGATTACTGAGTTGGAGACTGGATTGGGTGATGTTTCAGTTAGACTACTCAACTTGACTAAAAAACTAGAGAAAAAATTTGGAAAGGAATTTTCAGAGACATCATCTTTTGTTGATAAAGTAATGACTCCTGCTGAGCGTGAAAGATCAGAAAAGGAACATTAAGACACATGAAGAAATATTTTGAAGATCAGGTTCCCAGAGTGAGAGATCGTCATCCTGGAAGCACTTATGTTCTCAAGAATTTGGCTGAGCCATCTATTGATCCCATGGAGGAGCATCCTGAAAGATACGTGACAATTACCAGTGATCGCTATGATACTTATGGTAATCGAACTGGAATAGAGTGTTAGAGATATAATGATGACAAGGGTGTGTTTGTTGTTCATAGAGGAAATGGATGTAACATTTCGCATTAAATTCCTTGTACGTTGCGATGATCATTAATAAAACGTCGAATTTTATCATTTATCGTCCTTTTAAAAAATATTTCGTGACGCATTTGGACCCCTAGTACCATACTATATACATATTATATTAATATATTATTGTTAAAAATTGTCAAAAAATAATGGCATGGGCCGGGGTTCGAACCCGAGCCCATGGCCGGTTCAATCAAACACACATCACCACACAAACCAGCTGGTCTACAGCTTCTAGTTGGTATCATCCTGATTCAAATTATATTTATCTTATGCTTGGGATTTGCAGTTGACTTTCAAAAGTCAATCTGCGATCCACCTCCCTTTAATACTCAATCAATCCACATTAAGAATCATCTTAAGGCTGATTGATGATTGATATGGTAAACTCGCAACCTATGCACGACCAATTATCATTAAAACATTCCTGATTTGAATCCATTCACGCGTAATGACTTTTAATAGGTTCAAACCTTACCAAATCACCCCACTCGATCCTCCTCTATAAATTGAACCCTTCATTACACTCTATACTCGCCAATCTTTTCTTCCTTACCTTCAATTTCTGCTAAAACCATCTCTACAAGCTTCATTGCTCGCATCTTTGACTTTCTGTTTGACCGATCAAATCACACGAAAACGAATTGTAAGTTCTAATGTTTCTACATGGTTTTGTTCATCGGCATTCATACAACAATAACCCTATGTTTAATCGGGTTATTGTTGTTCAAATCTGATTATTGCATAAACTAGGGCTCGACACTTTTGAAATTGGAGATAAACATTCTGCAGGTCTTGACATTTATTTAAAACTGAAATAAAACAAACACAACCACTGATCTAGATCAAGTGGTTGTGTCTGTCTGTTTGTTTACAAGGGAACGCGGGTTCGAGTCCCACAATACACGGCTTTTTAGCTCTTCATTAAAAGGATTAGTTTCTGATAGAACTATATAATTAATTTAAACTTAGAATAATCGTTCTCAGGGTCCAGACCAGATGGTCTAGACTTGTGATATTAAACACGAACCGGTCCTAGACCCGGGTTCGAATCCTAGCTTGAGCAAAACATTTTTTTTATCTTTTTTTATTTATACATATTCACTAGTATTTTTAGAAAATGGTTTTAAAATACAAATATTGCTTTATAAATTCTACAAAAATTATGTTATGATGTTTTAATAGAAAAGTTTAACATACAATTTTTAGTTTTCCAAAAATTATTTATTTATTATATATAATAAATATTACAAGTTTATTCTATTATAATTGTAAAATTCTATAAAAATATCATAACGATTATATAGATTTCCACAAAAATTATTCTGAATTTATAAAACAGTAAAGATTTCTGAAATGATTTTTATTTTCGAAAAATCATTTATTTAATATTTTTAATCAATTTTTGGTTATTTTAATCATAAATAAATCATAATAAATTCATTTTTCAATATTTTTACACCAAAATGTTATATATATTATTTCTGTCCATTTAGAACAGAAATACAAATTTTAATTTAAAAATTCTTTAATTTTAATATTTTTAAATATTAAAGTTATATTTTGACAAATTTAAATAAATAGATTAAATATTCTATTTTTAAGAAAATAATTTTATAAAAATTATTTTCATACTTAAAACCTTATAATGTGACCATCTTTAATCTAAAGTTTACAAAAAGACTTTTGTTTATTTATTTATCGAATTTCTCTTATTTATTAAACAATTTAATTATTAATCAAACGAATACTTATCCCCACATTCGAAACCCTAGAAAATACTTGTAAACTAGAAAGACTTAGACTTATTTGTTACCTTATACATAGGGTAATATTTGGCAACTTTGGGCTACACATATTCTATTTCTCGAGACTTAATACTTTGCTAAGGTGAGTTTACGTAACCATGTTTATGCAATTCTTTATACTTGAAACTTTATACTTAAGCAATTCTACATACATGTCTAGTTGTAAACTTTAATGCCTCATGACTTGGACAACTATTGTTAGACTTAAACTTCAACTTACATAATCATTAGCTATGGCCAAGCCGGCGATACTCAATAATAGATCTATTGGATTGACAATCCCTCCTAGATTCGTTGACCATCTTTTATGGGTAGCGCAGGTGATTGTTATCGTTCCAACGTGATATTAAGGTGAACCGTGGATGACGGGATGGACCTAAACTTGTCGGAGGTTTGATTATGTGCATACTATACTTCATGTTTATTCATGTAGACTTAAACTTACGACAGACATATGAATTGCTAAACTTTTATTATTCTTAAACTTAATTGCTTGACATGGCTTATGTATTCTCACCAACTTCTAGTTGACCCCCCCCCCCCCATTTTTCCAAACTCAACAGGAAATATTGATGCTTGAAGTCTAGAGCTAGCATGAGGAGTTATTTGAAGTTTTGTTGTTTGTTTGACGTATTAGATTCCATTCAAGACTTTAATGTAATTCAATAATGTAATGAAATAAATGATTATTTAAACATATGTATTACCATGAGCTACTGAACAATCATTCATACGTGACACCTCGATTTTTCCGCCATCGGTTGGGGTGTTACAATGGAGCAGTTGAATACAATGCTTCTACTTCTGCCTTCAACTCCTGGACCAAGATTGATTTGACAGAACTTGCAAGAGCTCCTTTCATAAATCAGACAACGAATCCAAGAAATACGATTGGACTCTCATTTCATAAGAAGATTCAGGAGCAAGCAAAGGTGAATTTCAGAGATATGAATGTAACATCGCATATTTTCCCTATTAAAAAAAATGATGAGTTTGACTTAAACAATGTATGTTTTAAACACCTTATACAAATAATTATTTAATAAAACTCGTCGAATCTCGACGTTTTAGTGCGTTTTAAAATTATTCGTAACATTTTTTTATTATAATCATTATATGTATATATATATATACAGTTATGTATAAAAATGTTTCAAAAAAAATTGTGTTGGTGCCGGGACTCGAACCCGAGCCCGACTGATTCAACAACAAGCAAACAACCAGCTGAGCCACACAACTTTTCGTGATTATATCCAACTTAAATAGATTAAAAACCCTTCCTAAATCTCGTCTGTTGACCATTGAAAGTCAACACCCAGTTACTATATGCAATTGAGTTTTAATTAACGCGCCTAGTGTTATAATTGGAAACGATTTTTGGTCTGTATGGGATCTACAACTATCTTCGCATCCATCTGCTGATAATCACGCGTTAATTAGCGGGATTAATGGGTCAATTTCGTTGATAAGCGATAATTATAAACTTACCATAATACGATTTTCAATTCTTCATATTTAGTCCGTTTTATCACAATCAAACCCACACACGAACACATAGGGGGCCGATTAACATAACCCCATCTTAAAATTCCATGATCAAAACCCTCTGCTGCTGATTGAAGTGAGTATTGCCGCGAGTTTGTTCCCCCGAATCAACACTAATATACTACGTGTAAGTTACAATCTAAACCAGATTATTATGTGTTTTAGTGTCCTCTATGAAAGCCCTATGGTTAATTCATGTCTGCGTTATTATATCTGGACAATCGAATCAATCTAAGGCTTAGAGTTTTCTAGGGTTTATTTGGGGAAGAAGGGTCTTGATGTTATTGTGTTAAATAAAATTAAGTTTTAAACTAAGTAACTAACATACACGCAGAGCAGATGGTCGACTGACCTCTGTTTAAGCCTTCTGAACGGCTGAGAGACTGGGTTCGAGTCCCCCTGTTTCACGTTTTTATTCTTTCTTTTTTAAAAGCTTTATGAATCAAGTTCCAACAAAGTGATATAATTATTTCTAACAGAGTTTATTCGTTCTCAGGGTCCAGACCAGTTGGTCTGAGCTTGTGATTTAAAACACACGAACCGGCCAAGGGCCCGGGTTCGATTCCCAGCATCATCAAAATATTTTTTTACAACATTCAAACCTTATATATATTAACTTGTATTTTTAAAATTAGTTTTAAAATACTAAAACAACTTTATAAATTCTACAAAAATTATTTTATGTTAATCTAGTGAAAAAGTTTAACATACAATTTTTATTTTTCAAAAATTTATATATTTAATATATATAATAAATAATCCAAATTTATTCTATTTTATTTATAAAATTCTATAAAAATAGCAAAACGATTTTATTAAATTCCACAAAAATTATCCTAAACTTATAAAACAATAAACATTCCAGAAATGATTTTTATTTCTGAAAAATCATTTATTTAATATTTTTAATTGATTTTTGTTAGTTTTAATCATAAATAAATCATAATAAATTCAGTTTTCAATATTTTTGCACCAAAATTTTATATAAATTATTTCTATTTATTTGCAACAGAAATACAATTTTTAATTTAATAATTCTTTAATTTTAGTATTTTTAAATATTAAAGTTATGTTTTGACAATTTGAAATAAATAGATTTAATATTCTATTTTTAAGAAAATAATTTTATAAAAAATTATTTTCATACTTAAAACTTTATGTTGTGACTATATTTAATTTAAAATTTAAAAAAGACTTTTGTTTATTTATTTATCAAATTTCTCTTATTTATTAAACAATTTATTAATAATCCAACAAATGTTTATCCCCAAATCGAAACTCTAGAATATACTTGTAGACTAGATAGACTTAGACTTATTTGTTACCTTATACATAGGGTAATACTTGGCAATCTTTTGGGCTACACTCATACTGTTTCTCAAGACTTAATACTATACTAAGGTGAGTTTACGTAACCATGTTTATGCAATTCTTTATACTTGCAACATTATACTTAATCAATTCTACATACATGTCTAGTTGTAAACTTTAATGCCTCATGATTTAGACAACAACAACAGTTTCAACGAGTTTTAACATTACATATTCATTAGCTATGGCCAAGCCAGCGATACTCAATAATAGATCTATTGGATTGACAATCCCACCCGGATACGTGTACCTCCAACATAGGTAGCGTGGGTGATTGTTATCGTTCCAACATATTATTAAGGTGAGCCGTGGATGACGGGATGGACCTAAACTAGTCGGAGGTTTGATTATGTCGATTCAACATTTCATGTTTATTCATGTAGACTTAAACTTACGATAGACATATGAATTGCTAAACTTTTATACTTAAACTATTTGCTTAACATGGCTTATGTATTCTCACCAACTTCTAGTTGACCCCCCCCCCATTTTTCCAATCTTAACAGGAAATACTGATGCTTGAAGTCTAGAGCTAACATGAGAAGATATTTGAAGTTGTATGCTTTGTATGATTTTTGGATGTACTAGATTTCATTCAAGATATTTAATGTAATTCAATATTGTATTAAAGGATTATGTAAACATATGTATTACCATGAGCTACTGAACAATCATTCTTACGTGACACCTCGATGTTTCCGCCATCGGTTGGGGTGTTACAGATTGGTATCAGAGCCATGGTTATAGGGAATTAGGTTATTAGAAAAATAATCTAGTCTATAACCATTGGAATATAACCAGTATTTGTTCCTTTACTTGCTATTCTCTATCTCACTCCTACTTCTTATCCCTACTCTAGTCCCTACAAGAAGATTGCTCTCCATCACTGGAACTACTCTTAGACTAATAGGACAAAATCCTCAGGTTTAGCCTGAACCACCTTGAGATCTCGTCAAAGTTCTAGATTTTAATAAGGAATACGTGCAATCTGGAAGGGTGAACGCCTGTATTCTGAGTCTTCTGTCTAGGCTGGCATTGCGCATATATCCCAATCAGACGAGGGACCCGGATGCCTACCTGGGAATTCTCGGGATGAGTGTTCACTTCTAGGGTAAAGCATGACTTCATATGTTATTAGAATCTACAATCTTTGATAAGTCAACCTTTTCGTTTATTCGTTTTAATTAATGAATAAATGATTACATTCCTTATATTACCTCATTCATTTCATGTCTCATTGAACCTTCATTGTGTCCCTTACAGATCATGTCTCCACGTCGCAGCACTCGCATTAACGGTGGTGGAAATCATGAGGAAGGGAGCAGCAACCACAACCATGACCACAACACTAACTACAACAATGGAGGTGATGCCCAACTAGCTGCGATTATTTCTCAATAAATGGCGCAACGAATCACAACTCTGGTTTCTAACTTGTTGGCTCAAGTCATTCAAATGAATGGGAACGGCAATGGAAATGGAAATGGCGATGGAAATCACGTAAAGAACGGGACCTTAGTTCGAAAAGGCGAGAAAACAAGTGTTGTGGCCGCGTTAACTACCGAGAACCGGAAGCGTAAGATCAGGGATCCTGATGTAAACTTCACTACACAAGCTTCTAACAAGAAACCTTATACAAGAAACTTCCCATTGTGTAACACATGCAAACGACATCACCCCACTATTTCAGCGTGTCGCTTGTGCACCAATTGTGGTAGGTATGGCCATCTGGTCAACACATGTCGCGAGACCCCAAACCCTAATACCAACCAACCAACCAACCCTGCTGAGGTTGCTAATCCTAATCGTCCTGGTAAATACAACTATGGTCAATGCTATGAATGTGGAAACCCAAATCACTTCCGTAACCAATGCCCTAAACTAAACCGAGATCAAGACCCTCCAGCTACTTAACAGCAAGCCCCACCATTTGAATGATGTCTACTTTTTAATTCTATGTATTGACGTTTTTTATTCAAGTAATAAATTCTAGTATTATCATAACACTGATACATGCTTGTTTGAATGTGAACTAATTGCTATATACTTACTTACTTGTACAACAGTTAGTTGGCTACCAAATAACCTACTCAATGATTGGTAGAGGTCATCATGTCTTTCCAACAGTCAGGAGAGGCCCTACAACCTGCTCAACGACTGGTGGAGGCTATCGAACCTGCTCAACAATCGGTAGAATCATAGAACGACACAAAACCCTAATGCAAGGTAAATTGGTGATTGCTGTCCGGAACGTAATCATGAATTTAGAGGTACGTTAAAGTAGTGTGAAATTCTATCAAGGTTTTTGGTAGTTGACCAATTATAAACCTTAGTTACCTGGTAGTTCACTTAGTCTTTCTATAAGTCCATTAACTCAAGAATTTCTTTTAGGATTCATAAAACTCAAAATTCTTATGCTCCTTACGGTTCCAAGACACATCTAATCCTACCCTCTTATCCAAGTATTCGAAACAGTTTATTCTATTCATGTCGTGCTTTAACACAAAATTTTCCAGACCACACTTGTCCTAATTTCTACCTAACCACCCTCAACCCTGTGTTTTTAATAACTTCGGGATGAAGTTTCCAAAAGTAGGGAGACTGTAACATCACATATTTTCCCTATTAAAAAAAAATGATGAGTTTGACTTAAACAATGTATGTTTTAAACACCTTATACAAATACTTATTTAATAAAACTCGTCGAATCTCGACGTTTTAGTGTGTTTTAAAATTATTCGTAACATTTTTTTATTATAATCATTATATGTATATATATATATACAGTTATGTATAAAAATGTTTCAAAAAAAATTGTGTTGGTGCCGGGACTCGAACCCGAGCCCGACTGATTCAACAACAATCAAACAACCAGCTGAGCCACACAACTTTTCGTGATTATATCCAACTTAAATAGATTAAAAACCCTTCCTAAATCTCGTCTGTTGACCATTGAAAGTCAACACCCAGTTACTATATGCAATTGAGTTTTAATTAACGCGCCTAGTGTTATAATTGGAAACGATTTTTGGTCTGTATGGGATCTACAACTATTTTCGCATCCATCTGCTGATAATCACGCGTTAATTAGCGGGATTAATGGGTCAATTTCGTTGATAAGCGATAATTATAAACTTACCATAATACGATTTTCAATTCTTCATATTTAGTCCGTTTTATCACAATCAAACCCACAAACGAACACATAGGGGGCCGATTAACATAACCCCATCTTAAAATTCCATGATCAAAACCCTCTGCTGCTGATTGAAGTGAGTATTGCCGCGAGTTTGTTCCCCCGAATCAACACTAATATACTACGTGTAAGTTACAATCTAAACCAGATTATTATGTGTTTTAGTGTCCTTTATGAAAGCCCTATGGTTAATTCATGTCTGCGTTATTATATCTGGACAATCGAATCAATCTAAGGCTTAGAGTTTTCTAGGGTTTATTTGGGGAAGAAGGGTCTTAATGTTATTGTGTTAAATAAAATTAAGTTTTAAACTAAGTAACTAACATACACGCAGAGCAGATGGTCGACTGACCTCTGTTTAAGCCTTCTGAACGGCTGAGAGACTGGGTTCGAGTCCCCCTGTTTCACGTTTTTATTCTTTCTTTTTTAAAAGCTTTATGAATCAAGTTCCAACAAAGTGATATAATTATTTCTAACAGAGTTTATTCGTTCTCAGGGTCCAGACCAGTTGGTCTGGGCTTGTGATTTAAAACACACGAACCGGCCAAGGGCCCGGGTTTGATTCCCAGCATCATCAAAATAGTTTTTTTACAACATTCAAACCTTATATATATTTACTTGTATTTTTAAAATTAGTTTTAAAATACTAAAACAACTTTATAAATTCTACAAAAATTATTATATGTTAATCTAGTGAAAAAGTTTAACGTACAATTTTTAATTTTCAAAAATTTATATATTTAATATATATAATAAATAATCTAAATTTATTCTATTTTATTTATAAAATTCTATAAAAATATCAAAACGATTTTATTAAATTCCACAAAAATTATCCTAAACTTATAAAACAATAAACATTCCAGAAATGATTTTTATTTCTGAAAAATCATTTATTTAATATTTTTAATTGATTTTTGTTAGTTTTAATCATAAATAAATCATAATAAATTCAGTTTTCAATATTATTGCACCAAAATTTTATATAAATTATTTCTATTTATTTGGAACAGAAATACAATTTTTAATTTAATAATTCTTTAATTTTAGTATTTTAAATATTAAAGTTATATTTTGACAATTTGAAATAAATAGATTTAATATTCTATTTTTAAGAAAATAATTTTAAAAAAAATTATTTTCATACTTAAAACTTTATGTTGTGACCATATTTAATTTAAAATTTACAAAAAGACTTTTGTTTATTTATTTATCAAATTTCTCTTATTTATTAAACAATTTATTAATAATCCAGCAAATGTTTATCCCCAAATCGAAACCCTAGAATATACTTGTAGACTAGATAGACTTAGACTTATTTGTTACCTTATACATAAGGTAATACTTGGCAATTTTTTAGGCTACACTCATACTGTTTCTCAAGACTTAATACTATACTAAGGTGAGTTTACGTAACCATGTTTATGCAATTCTTTATACTTGCAACATTATACTTAAGCAATTCTACATACATGTCTAGTTGTAAACTTTAATGCCTCATGATTTAGACAACAACAACAGTTTCAACGAGTTTCAACATTACATAATCATTAGCTATGGCCAAGCCGGCGATACTCAATAATAGATCTATTGGATTGACAATCCCACCCGATACGTGTACCTCCTACATAGGTAGCGTGGGTGATTGTTATCGTTCCAACATATTATTAAGGTGAACCGTGGATGACGGGATGGACCTAAACTAGTCGGAGGTTTGATTATGTCGATTCAACATTTCATGTTTATTCATGTAGACTTAAACTTACGATAGACATATGAATTGCTAAACTTTTATACTTAAACTATTTGTTTAACATGGCTTATGTATTCTCACCAACTTCTAGTTGACCCCCCCCCCCCCATTTTTCCAATCTTAACAGGAAATACTGATGCTTGAAGTCTAGAGCTAACATGAGAAGATATTTGAAGTTGTATGCTTTGTATGATTTTTGGATGTACTAGATTTCATTCAAGACATTTAATGTAATTCAATATTGTATTAAAGGATTATGTAAACATATGTATTACCATGAGCTACTGAACAATCATTCTTACGTGACACCTCGATGTTTCCGCCATCGGTTGGGGTGTTACAATGAAGACTGCAAGCTCATTGTTGGTGAAGTATAAGGGCGTGTTAGGTGCTGATGGAAAGCCATTCAAGACAGTTCAGTGGCCACCTACTCAAAAGCTGAAGACCATTCCTTTAAACAAACCAATGGACAGGGGATGTTTGAAGGATATGAGATTTTGGGTCTATGATCCTACTTCTGGATCTGCTGTGATTGTTTGTGATAGCGATGAGTTTAGAGTGTATGACGTCAAAGATCTGATGAGTTTGCATACTGAGACATTCAAGTTCTGGCTAGACATCAGATTCAGTGTGATCCCACGTATGAAGTATGTGCAAAATCATTCACTAGTGCTGTAGCTCAGATTGATAGATTGGGGTTGGCATCTGATAGAAGAGGAAGAGTGGAAACTGAACTGTTTGGTCCATATGTTGGCAAGTCGCCTGAAGAATGGAAGAGGGCATTGGAGAAACAGAAGAAGAGTTCAAAGAAGCGTAGCAAGAAGCAGTAGAGACACTCCAAGTCAACATAATCCTAGGGGGATATTGCTTTGCTAGATTTAGAGGTTTGTGTTTGTCTTGGGTACTTGTTAGTGGGTGTGGGCCAAAGTGGCCCATGTAAAGTGGCTGCCCTATGTCACTATAAATAGGGGGTTCCTTAGTCAATTTTGGGGTTGCTAGTTTTTTCAATTGTGTTGCTTGTGTACCAGATGGTTCTTAGAAACCGTGTGCACTTTATTAATCGAATCATTCAGTTTATGTTTCTTCTTTGTTCTTTCTGCATAATCATTGATTCCGCCTTTGATTGTGTATGTGTTTAATACCCGGTGAAGAGGATTCTGGACTTACATCATTCCAAGTATCTGTTTAGCTGCACCCAAATCCTTTATCTCGAATTCTTTGGACATTTGCTTCTTCAACCTGCTGATCTCATTCATATCTGATTCTACAATCAACATATCATCTACATACAGAAGTAGAATGATATACGGACTATTGAACTTCTTTAGATAACAACAGTGATTGGCTTCACATCTCTTGTAACCGGTCTTCACCATGAAATTATCAAATTTCAAGTACCACTGCCTTGGGGCTTGTTTCAGACCATATAAACTCTTCTTCAACTTGCACACTCAATTCTCTTTTCCAATAACCTGGAATCCTTCGGGCTGTGCCATGTAAATATCTTCATCAAGGTCACCATGTAGAAATGCTGTTTTCACATCTAGCTGCTCTAGATGCAAATTCTCTGCTGCAACAATACTCAGAACTAACCAGATGGTGGTCATCTTCACCACTGGAGAGAAGATCTCATCATAATCAACTCCCTTCTTCTACTGAAATCCCTTGACCACTAAACGTGCTTTATGCCGTTTAGAACCATCATGTTCATATTTGACCCTGAAAACCCATTTATCCTGAAGAGATTTCTTGTCTCGCGGAAGCTTTACAAGAACCCAAGTCTTGTTCTTGTCTAGTGAACTCATTTCTTCTTTCATTGCTCGCTCCCACTGGAACGAGTCCTTCATCTTGACTGCCTCAAAGTAGTTCTCTGGTTCACCATTTTCTGTCAAGAGAATATAATTAAATGAAGGGCCGGTGCGACTGGGACTTTACTTGTCCGGCGCTTTAGAAACTCTGGTGGATCTCCTGACCAAAGCATCAGACTGATCAGGCTGCTGTGGAGACTGTTCATCTTCAGACTCTGAACTCCCACTATCAGAAACTCCCACTGACTCTTCATTCTCACCATCTTCAGTCTCAGGTTCTGTGTCATCTTCAGATTCTGTTACGGGCTCTGTGACAGATTCTTTCTTCTGATTCTCAACACTAAACTCAACTGTTTCTTTCTGAACCTTTGACTTATCCAAGTTTCTATCTTTGTATAATTCTTCTTCATTGAACTTAGCATGCTTGCTTCTAACTACCTTTCTACTTTCAAAATCCCAAAGCCTGTAGCCCATTTTATCAACCCCATATCTAATGAAGATATACTTCTTTGCTTTAGCATCCAGCTTGTCACCTTCAGGGTTAATATCATAAGCACTACACCCGAAGATTCTCAGGTAATAATACTCAACTACTTTGCCTTTCCATTCTTCTTGAGGAAGCTTGAATCCTAACGGTACTGAGGGTCCATGGTTGATAAGATGCGCTGCTGTGTTAACTGTAACATAGCATATTTTCCCCAAATTTAAAAAAAAAATGTTTGTTTTAAACAATACAGGTTTTAAACACCTTATCACTTGCCCTTATATAATAATAATAATGATAATAAATAATAATAATTGTTGTTACACTAAATGTAACATCCCATTTTTGTTACATAAATAAAATATGTTGGTTTATATTTATTAGTAAATGAAATGGCTCATTGATTATTAAAATAAACCAATAACATGTGAGATGGATACTCATATATTTAAAGCTAGTTAACGAGCAAGTGATGAACAACATGATTATTTCAAGTATGAGATCTAGGCGACTAATTCATATTATAAGAGACCGTTAGTGATAATATAATATAATATATTATATTTGGCCCTACTCCATTTTTTTATGAAACTTGGGTCAAAACGTAGAGAAAAATAAGTTCGTCTCAACAGTATATTCGTATTTTTATAAAACGTTGTAGGTTAAAAGTTATACGAGAAAAAACGAGTGAAGCAGCTGAAATTAATTATATTAATATAATAATATAAGTTGTGTTATGAAATTGAAACCTTACGTAGCAAGCAGACAACTAGGAGTCCCTCTGCTGCTTTTCGATACACCAGGAACCACTTTGACCACCAAAGGCTTGACTTTGACCGATAATCAAGCTCAATATTTGGTAAAAATTCGTGATTGATCCCGTTTAAAGAATGACACAACCTTTCCATATTTAACCAACCAATTAGTCACAATTTTCCAGCTCAATCTGAGCATACTATACGCGGTTTTGACCATAGAAGGTCAAACCTCAAGAGTTTCCATTTTGATCACAATATTATATAATGTTGGATCCAATTCGTTCAGAAACAACCGACAAACACACTACCACCATCATATTCTTCTCATATTTGCCCTATTACGCCGATTAAACGATTATTTGACTTTCATGTTGACTTCTCCTTCTTGGATACCCGAACCTTGTAAGTCTCAATCAAACCCATATATATGTTCATTGTTTTGATCTAAATATTAGCCCATAAACATTCTGCTGTTTTGATTCGTGTTTAAGCGGATTGAAAGATCTAGGGTTCTAAGGATATATTGGGGAAGATGACTCGTTATGAACACAAGTTAAATATTTTCGAATTCAGCATAAATACCAAACCAGACTATTGGCTTGGTGGTTGGTGTGTGATTAATTAAGACATGGGCCTTCTAAAAACTTGAGTTCGAGTCCGACGGCTTTTTTTTTTTTTTTTTTTTGTTCTTTTGGATTTATATTATTTATGATAACAAAAAAATTCATTTAACTTCCTGCACAAACCAATTCATAGATCAATTGGTTATTAAAGAAATTTTCATTTTCAAATATAGATTTATTATATAAAATCAACATTTTCATTTTTTAATAACAAACGAATCATTAAAGATACAAAAGGAATTTGTATTAACTTTATAAACTACAAAGTCAATTCTGATTTTTATTTTATTTTATTATTATTTTTTTATATGTCTTTAAATAATAAATATTTTTCACACTTAATTAAGTTAACATATTATTACATGATGTTTAACATGTTTTGATCACACGTTTATAATCACAGTATATTGGAACCATTCATTTAATTAAATTATTTTGAAAACACTTTTTTTTTCCTAAAAGCTACACTTTCCCCAAATTAGGAACCCTAGATATACTTGTAGACTAGATAGACTTAGACTTATTTATTGCCTTAAACATAAGGTAAAACTTGGCAACGTTGGACCACACTTATTCTATTTCACGAGACTTAACACTTTGCTTAGGTGAGTTTTACATAGCCCCTTTTCTATTTCACTATTTTGGGGTGAAACATGTTACAACATTCAATTTACAATTCAATCATAAGTGTCTATGTGTTATTATATGTTTCATTATGTCTTAAACATTACTAGGGTAAGCACATTATTCTAGCATAATCATTAACATTGATCAGCTGACGGTATACAATGATAGATCTATTGGACTGGCAATCCCACCCGGATACGTGTACCTCCTACATAGGTAGCGTGGGTGATTGTTATCGAATTTATAACATAATCGAGTGAACCATGAGCGTATGGGATGGACCACAATATTCTAGTCATAAGGTTTGATTATGCACTCGATTTACCCGATGGTTTTGTTTTCACATATGGACTAGACTTGCCATGACACTCGAATTGTACAAGTTTTTATTCAATTATCAAAACCTATGTAATTCTCACCAACTTTTGTTGACCCAAAATATTTTCAAACTTAACATGTTTCAGGTTATAGCTTGCTGGAAGATTAGAGTTAATGCTTAAAGATGCGTAGCTAGCATTTGTTATTTTGATGTACAAATTCTTAGAACAATTGTATGTAATTTATTTAAATCATTTATTGAAACTTATTATTTACCATGAGCTACTGAACAATCATCAATACGTGACATCCCGATGTTTCCGCCATCGGTTGGGGTGTTACAGATTGGTATCAGAGCCATGGTTATAGGGAATTAGGTTATTAGAAAAATAATCTAGTCTATAACCATAGGATTTTAACCAGTACTTGCTCCTTTTACTTGCAACCTTACTTGTTTCTATTCTCTATCCTACTTCTTATCCTTACTTTAGTTCCTACAAGAAGAGTGCTCTCCATCACAAGATCAACTCTTAGACTAATAGGACAAATCCTCAGGTTTAGCCTGAACCACCTTGAAGATCTCGTCGAAGTTCTAGATTTTAATAACGAACACGTGCAATCTGGAAGGGTGAACGCCTGTATTCTGAGTTTTCTGTCTAGGACTGGCATTGCGCATAAATCCCAATCAGACGAGGGACCCGGATGCCTACCTGGGAATTCTCGTGATGAGTGTTCACTTATAGGCTAAAGCATGTCTTCATTATGTTATTAGAATCTAGAAGTTTTGATAAGTCAACGTTTTCGTTTATTCGTTTTAATTAATGAATAAATCATTACACTCACTTTCCTTAAACTAAGCTCTAAAATCTCAAAATTTTGCAGCTTAAATCAATCTCATTTCATAACCATCTTTCACACTTCACATTACCATCTTAGCCACTTTTTAAATATTCAACACCCTACCTAAATCATATTATTTCATTTCTCCACATGTTACTTATTTTTTTTAAAAACTATAATCTCATACCTTAGCACAAACTAAAGATTTCTAAATCTTGTTGTATTTTCATTACCTAGTAACTTTACAAACTACACATTTTTGTCAAAATATGTCCTCGAACTTAAATTCAATTGTTTATTTATTGACGTAACAAACGATTTTCTATATAATGCTTTAAACAATTAAAAATCACTAATAGAACCTTGATCTTCAAAACCTAATGTCATGTTTGAAATCTCCAACTAACGGGAATATTTTAATCAAAGCCCACTTAGCTTGTACTATTTAACAACTTTTGCTTTATGTACAAAACCAATTTTGAAAATAATTTTTTTTTTATCCATAGGAATAATATCTAGTCTCTAGATTCTCCATCGACACTCACTCATTTTCAACTTGTTCAAATTTTTTACAATATTTGGCATATACCACAATCATGTTTTCTTATACACTTGATTATAATCTTTAATCCAAACCCCACAAGTTACACTGCTACATAATCTCCTTACTATAAAATAAACTCCTTATCAACCATCTTCACATTCACTATCCCTCGCAACCTTGATTCTGTTTCGAGATTTTTCATCATTCCCCCAAGAACTAAATTCATATTTTTCACCTTCTCAAACATGAGCTAGTTACCCATGATAACCAAACTATTGAAACTTGATTTTGTGTTGCATCAAACTTAATCCTTAGTTATACATGAGGATTCGATTATCTACTTGAACATTTGATACTAGAAGTTATGGAATATAAACTATTTGCTATAGACACACCTAAAGTCATTAACCTTGTCTAAAGGAACTCTATTACAACTCACATACTATACTCGTTATACTTATAAACTTGCTTACATAAACATACTATCAATTTGCATTTAATCAAACAACCGATAAAGGATGAAGTACTTGCTCAACAGTTAGTTGAGTATCAAATAACCTACTCAACGATTGGTAGAGGTCATCATGCCTTTTCAACAGTCGGGAGAGGCCCTACAACCTACTCAACGACTGGTGGAGGCTATCGAACCTGCTCAACAATCGGTAGAGGTTCCTACTCACTAACTGGTAGGAGTCTTTTTCCTGCTCAACAGTTGGACTCATTAATACAAAGGTTCAACCACATGATTATTTTTGTATTACTTACATGTGTGTTAGAGTCATAGAAGGACACAAAACCCTAATGTAAGGTAAATTGGTGATTGCGGTCCGGAACGTAATCACGAATTTACAGGTACGTTAAGGTAGTGTGAAATTCTATCAAGGTTTTTGGTAGATAACCAATTATAAACTCTAGTCGCCTGGTAGTTCATTTAGTTTTTCTATAGTCAATCAATTCATGCATTTATTTTAGGACTCCTAAAACTTAATGCTTTGCTAGATTCTTACACTCCTTGCGATTTCAGACGAACCTAATCCAACCCATAAGACTCGCACATATTAAACCTCTTACCCAAATTATTCGAAAACATATTATTCTATTACCTATAAGTTCATGTCGTCCCTTAACTCAAATTTTACAAACCACAGTTGCCCTAACTTCTACCCAATCACCCTCAACCCTGTGTTATTAATAACTTCGGGACGAAGTTTCCAAAAGTAGGGGAGACTGTAACATAGCATATTTTCCCAAATTTAAAAAAAAAAAATGTTTGTTTTAAACAATACAGGTTTTAAACACCTTATCACTTGCCCTTATATAATAATAATAATGATAATAAATAATAATAATTGTTGTAACACTAAATGTAACATCCGGTTTTTGTTACATAAATAAAATATGTTGGTTCATATTTATTAGTAAATGAAATGGCTCATTGATTAGTAAAATGAACCAATAACATGTGAGATGGATACTCATATATTTAAAGCTAGTTAACGAGCAAGTGATGAACAACATGATTATTTGAAGTATGAGATCTAGGCGACTAATTCGTATTATAAGAGACCGTTAGTGATAATATAATATAATATATTATATTTGGCCCTACTCCATTTTTTATGAAACTTGGGTCAAAACGTAGAGAAAAATAAGTTCGTCTCAACAGTATATTCGTATTTTTATAAAACGTTGTAGGTTAAAAGTTATAGGAGAAAATGAGTGAAAAAGCTGAAATGAATTATATTAATATAATAATATAAGTTGTGTTATGAAATTGAAACCTTGCGTAGCAAGCAGACAACTAGGAGTCCCTTTGCTGCTTTTCGATACACCAGGAACCACTTTGACCACCAAAGGCTTGACTTTGACCGAGTAATCAAGCTCAATATTTGGTAAACACTCGTGATTGATCCTGTTTAAAGAATGACACAACCTTTCCACATTTAACCAACCAATTAGTCACAATTTTCCAGCTCAATCTGAGCATACTATACGCGGTTTTGACCATAGAAGGTCAAAACTCAAGACTTTCCATTTTTGATCACAATATTATATAATGTTGGATCCAATTCGTTCAGAAACAACCGACAAACACACTACCACCATCATATTCTTCTCATATTTGCCCTATTACGCCGATTAAACGATTATTTGACTTTCATGCTGACTTCGCCTTCTTGGATAACCGAACCTTGTAAGTCTCAATCAAACCCATATATATGTTCATTGTTTTGATCTAAATATTAGCCCTTAAACATTCTGCTGTTTTGATTCGTGTTTAAGCGGATTGAAAGATCTAGGGTTCTAAGGATATATTGGGGAAGATGACTCGTTATGAACACAAGTTAAATATTTTCGAATTCAGCATAAATACCAAACCAGACTCTTGGCTTGGTGGTTGGTGTGTGATTAATTAAGACATGGGCCTTCTAAAAACTTGAGTTCGAGTACGACGGCTTTTTTTTGTACGCTTTTTTGTTTGTTCTTTTGGATTTATATTAGTTATGATAAAAAAAAATTCATTTAACTTTCTGCACAAACCAATTCACAGATCAATTGGTTATTAAAGAAATTTTCATTTTCAAATATAGATTTATTATATAACATCAACATTTTCATTTTTTAATAACAAACGAATCATTAAATATACAAAAGGAATTTGTATTAACTTTATAAACTACAAAGTCAATTCTAATTTTTATTTTATTTTATTATTATTTTTTTATCATCATTGAAAATAATTATATGTCTTTAAATAATAAATATTTTTCACACTTAATTAAGTTAACATATTATTACATGATGTTTAACATGTTTTGATCACACGTTTACAATCACAGTATATTGGAACCATTCATTTAATTAAATTATTTTGAAAACACTTTTTTTTCCGAAAAACTACACTTTCCCCAAATTAGGAACCCTAGATATACTTGTAGACTAGATAGACTTAGACTTATTTATTGCCTTAAACATAGGGTAATACTTGGCAACGTTGGACCACACTTATTCTATTTCACGAGACTTAACACTTTGCTAAGGTGAGTTTTACATAGCCCCTTTTGTATTTCACTATTTTGGCGGAAACATGTTACAACATTCAATTTAAAATTCAATCATAAGTGTCTATGTATTATTCTATTTTGCATTATGTCTTAAACATTACTAGGGTAAGCACATTATTCTAGCATAATCATTAACATTGATCAGCCGACGGTATACAATGATAGATCTATTGGACTGACAATCCCACCCGGATACGTGTACCTCCTACATAGGTAGCGTGGGTGATTGTTATCGAATTTATAACATAATCGAGTGAACCATGAGCGTATGGGATGGACCACAATATTCTAGTCACAAGGTTTGATTATGCACTCGATTTACCCGATGGTTTTGTTTTCACATATGGACTAGACTTGCCATGACACTCGAATTGTACAAGTTTTTATTCAATTATCAAAACCTATGTAATTATCACCAACTTTTGTTGACCCAAAATATTTTCAAACTTAACATGTTTCAGGTTATAGCTTGCTCGAAGATTAGGGTTAATGCTTGAAGATGCGTAGCTAGCATTTGTTATTTTGATGTACAAATTCTTAGAACAATTGTATGTAATTTATTTAAATCATTTATTGAAACTTATTATTTACCATGAGCTACTGAACAATCATCAATACGTGACATCCCGATGTTTCCGCCATCGATTGGGGTGTTACATTAACTGCATCAGCCCAGAACATCTTTGGAAGCCCTGCATTCAATTTCATGCTTCTGGCTCTTTCACATAATGTTCTGTTCATCCTCTCTGCAACTCCGCGTGTTGCGGAGTTCCTGGAACTGTATTTATCATCTTGATCCCTCTATCAGCACAATAATCTGTAAACTCCTTGCTGATATATTCACCACCGTTATCCGACTTCAAGCATTTCACCTTCAAATCAGTTTCAAGTTCAACAGCAGATTTCCATTTCTTAAAAGTATCGAAAACTTCAGATTTATGTTTAAGAAAGTAAACCCATACCTTGCGTGTTGAATCATTTATGAAGGTCACAAAGTAGCGAGATCCTCCAAGTGAAGCTTTTGATGTCGGTCCATATACATCTGAGTAAATAAGCTCCAATTTCTAAGCTTTCGGTGCTCTCCCAGTCTTCACAAAAGTCACCTTATTTTTCTTGCCTAGGATGCACGGTTCACAAAATTCTGACTCGACCTTCTTAAACTCTGGAAGTTTTCCCCTGGCAACAAGCATCTTCATCCCCTTTTCACTCATGTGCCCGAGTCTTTGATGCCATAACTTTGTCTGACTCTAGTCACTCGATACTGCATTCACTGCATCAGTTGATGCTTCAACCATGTACAAACTACCTCTCTTCTTGCCTCTAGCAACTACCATACTGCCCTTAACAACTCTCCATTATCCACTACCAAAGTGACCATCATATCCCTGATCATCAAGCTGACCGATGGATATAAGCATCCTCTTCAAACCAGGAATGACCCGAACCTTCTTCAAGGTCCAAATGGTTCCCAATGGAGTTTTAAGGTCTATGTCTCAAATTCCTGTAATATCAAGACTCTGATTATTAGCGAAACGAACTTTACCAAAGTTACTTGTTCGCAGATTCTTCATCTTCTTCGTGCTAAAAGTAGCATGGAAAGACGCTCCTGAATCCATAATCCAGTCTTCAACAGAACTCTCAATACAGCAAATAAGAGCATCCTCTGAGTCTGAGGATGTAGTAGCATTCACCTCCCTTTTCTCTCTCGCAGGTTCAGAACACTGACTTCTGAAATGCCTAAAATCCTTACAGTTCCAACACTGTACGTCTTTCCTTGGCTTTCCAGGTCTCGACTTGCTCCTCCGCTTTGACTTTGACCTACCCCTATTTCCTCCTCTGTTATTACTCCTCCCTCTTCCTTCAGTACTGAGCAACAAGCTTGATTCTCCATTGTTCCTTCTTCTAGAGTTCTCACTCAGTAACAAATCATGGACTCTTCCAAAACTGAGAGTCTCAACTGTCAGGTAATGAGGATAACAATAGACTAGCCTGCAATTCATCATCTATCTTAAAATTCACAGAAGACAAACGTGTCAAATGTGATTTAAACAAATTAATATGCTCAGTAATAGAACTTCCCTATTTCATACGAATATTGACTAACTCCCGAATCAAAAACACTTTTTTAGCAGGAGACGGCTTCTCGTACATGTCGGACAAAGCTTCCATAATCCCACACGCTGTGGTTTGCTCCAGAATGTTGTAAGCTACATTCATGGAGAGAGCAAGCCTAATCGTTGCCTGTGCCTTCTTGTCAAGATTCGTCCACTCTTTCGTTATGGTCGCAGGGGGAGGGTCTAGTGCATCATCTAACTCCTTCTGTATAAGCAAATCATTGATTTGCATCTTCCACCATCCAAAATTCTTCCCATCAAACTTTTCTACCTTGATCTTTCCTTCCTCAGACATCATCTTTGTAACATCACAAAATTTTTCCCCAAATTCTAATACGTACTTTATATCACTCATAATGTGCCTAAGTCTTTATTTTACTACCACACAACTTATATATATATATATATATAAATATATAAAGGTTTATAATAATAATAATAATAATAATAATAATAATAATAATAATAATAATAATAACTAATATAATGGTAGTATTAAACTAAAACTACAAACAAAAACCCAGCCCCCTACCTGACCCCCCCTACGGACGCAGCCCAAGCAGATAGCCCATGAATTTTTTTTGCAGCCCAACACTCAACCCAGGCCCACTTACCTTTCTCTTCCCCACCTTGACCACCTGCATACCCGAGCTATTTCCGGCAAAAACCGGAAATTCCGGCGAGCTACCAAAACAGGTTATACGCGTCTCCTTTATTACAAGCTTTGACCCGCACGTTTTTGAAACACACCCCGGCAAATCAATAGCCGTAATAGTCTCCAATTAACACGCAATCAATCACTGGTTTGACTTGTAAAAGTCAAACCTTTGCACTTCTTGAGCTCGGGTATAAATAGTGCACACCAGTAGGCCATAAACCACACACAAAACCTCACCATACAAACATTCTGTTGGAAGAAGCTTCCCGGCGTGGACTGAGGGTCTCGCCGGCGTTCACAATACCGACCACCTTCATTACTTTTCAAATCTCCATCTATTTCAGTAAATTTCTACACCATTCTCATCGTATTACCCTGTAGTGCATTAGCCCTCTAGTTAATTGGATTTTTACATTAGTATTCGAGTCCAATTAACCGGAGTTTAATCAAGGGTTATTTTGGGGAAGGGGGTTTGAATCAGATAATGTATAAAAGATTTTCAGAATGCTTTAAACTCGTTCTCAGGGTGTGGCTTGGTGGTGGCCACACTTGTGATTAAGCCCAACCCGGTCATAGACCCGGGTTCGAATCCCATAACCACCACATAATTTTTTTGATGGATTTAAGTATATAATTTTAATTCTAAACTTCTGTTATTCATTTTAAATACCAAAACAACTTTATAAATCCTATAAAATTTATTTTATGCATTTCAAATGGTTAAGTTTATCACACAATTTTTAGTTTTTCAAAAATCTTTTATTTATTATATATAATAAATATTAAAAATTTATTCAATTATAATTATAAAATTCTATAAATATATCAAAACCATTATATAAATTTCCACAAAATTATTCTGAGTTTTTTATAACATTAAGCTTTACTGAAATAATTTTTATTTCTGAAAAATCATTTATTTAATATTTCAAATCAATTTTTGTTAGTTTTACTCATAAATAAATCATAATAAATTCATTTTTCAATATTTTTGCACCAAAATTTTACATAAACTATTTCTAATTATTTGGGACAGAAATATAATTTTTTATATCTAATAAATCTTTAATTTTAATATTTTTAAATATTAAAGTTATATTTTGACAATTTGTAATAAATAGATTTAATATTCTATATTTTCATACTTTAAACTTATTATTGTGACCACCTTTAATTTAAAATTTACAAAAAAGACTTTTGTTTATTTAATTATCAAATTTCTCTTATTATTCAAAACATTTTATTTATTAATCAAACGAGCACTTATCCCCAATTCGAAGCCCTAGAATATATAATTGTAGACTAGAAATACTTAGACATATTTTTTACCTTAATTATAGGATAATACTTGACATCGTTGGCAACACATATTCTATTTTTCACGAGACATAACATTTTGCTAAGGTGAGTTTACATAGCCCCTTTACTCTATTTTCATTATTTTTGGGGTGAAACATGTTTAAACATTTTATACTATCATTTACTCATATTTACTTGTGATTCAATTACAAAATCATTCTATCATTTGACTGTAACAAAAAGACACAGTACAATCATTAACAATAATCAAGCCTCCTGTTTATATTATAGCGCTATAGGTCTGACAAACCCATCCCCCGCATAAATTCAGGGATGATCGATAACAGTAACAACATTTAACTAACTTGCGAGTTAGTCATCAGTCGACACAAGGTTTGGTTGTACAAAGACGCATTGTTACATGTCAGACTCATACTCTATCATCATACAACTGTGATTGTTGTACAAACTATTGCTAATAATTACATTCAAAAACCTATGTATTCTCACCAACTTTTGTTGACCCAAAATATTTTTAACTTAACGTGTTTCAGGTTCTACTTGCTTGAAGATTTGAATTAATGCTTGAAGATGTGTGCTTAGTTTTATTCATTTTGATGTACGAACTCTTGTAGAACAAATGTATGTAATTTATTTAAATCATTTAATGAAATTTATTATTCACCATGAGCTACTAAACAATCATCAATACGTGACATCCCGATGTTTCCGCCATCGGTTGGGGTGTTACAGATTGGTATCAGAGACATGGTTATAGGGAATTAGGTTATTAGAAAAATAATTTAGTCTATAACCATAGGAATATAACCAGTATTTGCTCCTTTTACTTGCTATACTCTATCTCACTCCTACTTCTTATCCCTACTTTCATCCATACAAGAAGGTTGCTCTCCATCACTGGATCTACTCTTAGACTAAATAGGACAAATTCCTCAGGCTTAGCCTGAACCATCTTGAGATCTCGTCAAAGTTCTAGATTTTATTAACGAACACGTGCAATCTGGAATGGTGAACGCCTGTATTCTAAGTCTTCTGTCTAGGCTGGCATTGCGCATATATCCCAATCAGACGAGGGACCCGGATGCCTACCTTGGAATTCTCGGGATGAATGTTCACTTATAGGCTAAAGCATGTCTTCATATGTTATTAGAATCTAAAATCTTTGATAAGTCAACGTTTTCGTTTGTTCGTTTTAATTAATGAATAAATGATTACATTCCTTATATAACCTCATTCATTTCATTGTGTCTCTTACAGATCATGCCTCCACGTCGCAGCACTCACAATAACAATGGTGGTAATCATGAGGAAGGAAATAGCAACAATAACAACCACGACGCTAACCACAACCACAACAATAACAACAACAACAATGGTGTTGATGCCCAACTGGCTGCAATCATTTCCCAACAAATGGCGCAACAAATAGCAACTCTAGTTCCTAACTTATTGGCTCAAGTCATCCAGATGAACGGAAACGGTAACGGCAACGGAAACGGCAATGGAAACGGCAATGGAAACCACAATGGGAACGGGAATGGACTCCCAGCCTGCACTCTCAAACACTTTAATACCTGTAATCCCCCTAAGTTCAGTGGAGATGAAGGAGCTACGGGTCTTCTACAATCGTTCGAGGGTATTGAGAATACCTTCATTAACAGTGAGTGTCCCGATAACTTCAAGGTCCGTTATGCTAAGAGTGTTCTTCACAAACGAGCACTCACTTGGTGGAATGAGGAAAAGCGTACTCGAGGAGCTGAAGTTGCACTTACTATGACCTGGGATCAAGTCAAGGAAATAATGAGAGATGAATTTTGCCCATGTAACAAGGTCAAGAAATTAGAGGACGAGTTCCACACCCTTGCTCAGGATAGTGGGGAAAACCTTGCTTATAATACCCGCTTCCATGAGCTCAGTCTGTTATTGCCCCATAAGGTCACTCCGCTACCTGTAGCCATCGAGACGTATATTGGTGGTTTGCCCATGCAGATTCAGGACACGGTATGGGGAAGGAACCCTGCTACCCTTGAAGAGGCCAAGCGTTTAGCAGCTACCTTAACTGATAATCACGTAAAGAACAGTACCTTAGTTCGGAAAAGCGGGAAATCAAGTATTGTAGCCGCAGTAACTACTGAGAATCAGAAGCGTAAGGCCAGGGATCCTGATGTCAACCTCACTACACAATCTTCTAACAAGAAACCCTATATAGGAAACTATCCATTGTGTAACACATGCAACTGACATCATCCCACTGTTTCAGTGTGTCGCTTGTGCACCAATTGTGGTAAGTATGGACATCTAGTTAATACATGTCGCGAGACCCCGAATCCTAATGCCAATCAACCCACCAACCCTGCTCAGACTACTGATCCTAATCGTTATAACTATGGTCAATGCTATGAATGTGGAGACCCAAATCACTCCCGTAACTGATGCCCTAAACTAAACAGAGATCAAGACCCTCCAGCTACCTAACAGCAAGACTCATCATTTGACTAATTGCTTTTATTCTATGTATTGACGGTATTTGATTCAAATAATAAATTCTAGCATTGAAATTTTTGTCTGGGAGTTGTTTACATGGTGTAATCATAACACTTGAGTGCATGATTGTTTGAATGAGAACTAATTATCTAAATCTATACAACTACAACTCATATACTGTGCTTGTTATACTTGCTTGCATAAACATGTTATCAATTTGCAATCTATGTGCTGCACTTAATATAGGTCATCATGTCTTTTCAACAGTCGGGAGAGGCCCTACAACCTGCTCCACGACTGGTGGAGGCTATCGAACCTACTCAACGATTGGTAGAGGTCATTATGCCTTTTCAACAGTCAGGAGAGGCCCTACAACCTACTCCACGACTGGTGGAGGCTATCGAACCTGCTCAACAATCGGTGGAGACATAGAAGGACGCAAAACTATAATGTAAGGTAAATTGGTGATTGCGGTCCGGAACGTAATCATGAATTTATAGATACATTATGGTAGTGTGAAATTCTATCAAGGTTATAAACTCTAGTTGTCTGGTAGTTCATCAACCCACACAAAACACGAGACAGTTTATCCTATTCATGTCATGCTATAACCCAAATCGCAACTATTTTTATTTTCAACCCTGTGTTTTTAATAAACTTTGGGACGAAGTTTCTAAAAGTAGGGGAGACTGTAACATCGCAAAATTTTTCCCCAAATTCTAATACGTACTTTATATCACTCATAATGTGCCTAAGTCTTTATTTTACTACCACACAACTTATATATATATATAAATATATATAAAGGTTTATAATAATAATAATAATAATAATAATAATAATAATAACTAATATAATGGTAATATTAAACTAAAACTACAAACAAAAACCCAACCCCCTACCTGACCCCCCTACGGACGCAGCCCAAGCAGATAGCCCATGAATTTTTTTTGCAGCCCAACACTCAACCCAGGCCCACTTACCTTTCTCTTCCCTACCTTGACCACCTGCATACCCGAGCTATTTCCGGAAAAACCCGAAAATTCCGGCGAGCTACCAAAACAGGTTATACGCGTCTCCTTTATTACAAGCTTTGACCCGCACATTTTTGAAACACACCCCGGCAAATCAATAGCCGTAATAGTCTCCAATTAACACGCAATCAATCACGGGTTTGACTTGTAAAAGTCAAACCTTTGCGCTTCTTGAGCTCGGGTATAAATAGTGCACACCAGTAGGCCATAAACCACACACAAAACCTCACCATACAAACATTCTGTTGGAAGAAGCTTCCCGGCGTGGACTGAGGGTCTCGCCGGCGTTCACAATTCCAGCCACCTTCATTACTCTTCAAATTTCGATCTATTTCAGTAAATTTCTACACTCTGATCGTATTACTCTATAGTGCATTAGCCCTCTAGTTAATTGGATTTTTACAGTAGTATTCGAGTCCAATTAACCGGAGTTTAATCAAGGGTTATTTTGGGGAAGGAGGTTTGAATCAGATAATGTATAAAAGATTTTCAGAATGCTTTAAACTCGTTCTCAGGGTGTGGCTTGGTGGTGGCCACACTTGTGATTAAGCCCAACCCGGTCATAGACCCGGGTTCGAATCCCATAACCACCACATAATTTTTTTAATAGATTTAAGTATATAATTTTAATTCTAAATTTTGTTATACATTTTAAATACCAAAACAACTTTATAAATCCTATAAAATTTATTTTATGCATTTCAAATGGTTAAGTTTATCACACAATTTTTAGTTTTTCAAAAATCTTTTATTTATTATATATAATAAATATTATAAATTTATTTAATTATAATTATAAAATTCTATAAATATATCAAAACCATTATATAAATTTCCACAAAAATTATTCTGAGTTTTTTATTACATTAAGCTTTACTGAAATAATTTTTATTTCTGAAAAATCATTTATTAAATATTTTAAATCAATTTTTGTTAGTTTTACTCATAAATAAAACATAATAAATTCAGTTTTCAATATTTTTGCACCAAAATTTTACATAAATTATTTCTAATTATTTGGGACAGAAATATAATTTTTTATATCTAATAAATCTTTAATTTTAATATTTTTAAATATTAAAGTTATATTTTGACAACTTGTAATAAATAGATTTAATATTCTATATTTAAGAAAATAATTTTATAAAAATTATTTTCATACTTTAAACTTATTATTGTGACCATCTTTAATTTAAAATTTACAAAAAAGACTTTTATTTATTTAATTATCAAATTTCTTTTATTATTCAAAACATTTTATTTATTAATCAACCGAGCACTTATCCCCAATTCGAAGCCCTAGAATATATAATTGTAGACTAGAAATACTTAGACATATTTGTTACCTTAATTATAGGGTAATACTTGACATCGTTGGCAACACCTATTCTATTTTTCACGAGACATAACATTTGCTAAGGTGAGTTTACATAGCCCCTTTACTCTATTTTCACTATTTTTGGGGTGAAACATGTTTAAACATTTTATACTATCATTTACTCATATTTACTTGTGATTCAATTACAACATCATTCTATCATTTGACTGTGACAAAAAGACACAGTACAATCATTAACAATGATCAAGCCGCCTGTTTAGATTATAGCGCTATAGGTCTGACAAACCCACCCCCCCGCATAAATTCAGGGATGATCGATAACAGTAACAACATTTAACTAACTTGCGAGTTAGTCATCAGTCGACACAAGGTTTGGTTGTACAAAGACGCATTGTTACATGTCGGACTCATACTCTATCATCATACAACTGTGATTGTTGTACAAACTATTGCTAACAATTACATTCAAAAACCTATGTATTCTCACCAACTTTTGTTAACCCAAAATATTTCAATTTAACGTGTTTCAGGTTCTACTTGCTTGAAGATTTGAATTAATGCTTGAAGATGTGTGCATAGTTTTATTCATTTTGATGTACGAACTCTTGTAGAACAAATGTATGTAATTTGTTTAAATCATTTAATGAAATTAATTATTCACCATGAGCTATTGAACAATCATCAATACGTGACATCCCGATGTTTCCGCCATCGGTTGGGGTGTTACAATCTTGTACTGAATAAAGAAAATTGACCAAAAGGAAAAAAAAACCACTAAAGAAAAGCTGACCACCTTTTTTTTATTTGATAAAAAACAAAGTGACCAACCTTTCTTGAACTTTGTCGTCTCTTTCCTCTTAAACCAATCAACAAAACATCCACCTACTTCTTTCACTATCAAAACAACCAAATCCCACTTGGCTTTTCTTTAAAGAAAACAAATATATCTTTATATTTCTCCTGCAACGTGCTTTCAACCTAACAGACAAACACTTTTGTCAATTGAATCGTTCAGCACAACGGCAAAGTAGAGCCGGATTTGGTTCTGTTCAAATAAAAAAACCGGGCGGTAGTGGTAGATGGTTAAGGTGTGACGGCCAGACCCTAAACAGGGTCGGGGTTTGCGGCTGTGGGTGGGGTTACAGGGTGGCTAGGGTGACGAGATGGGTGGGAACGAACCGTCAAAAAAGGAGATAGACCCAAAACGAGATCTGGGTGCGATGGTTGTGGGTGGAGGCGGAGCAGAAAGGAGGGTGGCGGCGGATGACTGAGGTGGGTGGTGAGTGATGGATCTGAGGTTACTGGTATGTGTTCTTTCTGATCTGATCTAGAGCCTGAGCTCTGATACCAGTTGTTAGGATCGTAGAACACACACGTACACGAACACAAGTATTTACGTGGTTTGGTCTAAACTGACCTACGTCCACGGGGGCAACTGGGGTATTCTTATTATTGAGTGATACAAAAATTACAAGTACAAAAGATATATTTATAGGCATAAATTAGGGTTAAACCCTTTGCTAATCTTGCTCAACAAGTTAAACAAACTGGGTCGGGCCTATATGTTGGCTGAAGGCAACATCTCCAACAGTAAATACTGGGGCCAAGCCCATTCTTGCGTTACAGCCTGAAGATGACTTGCGACAAGGCCAAAGATAACTAGCATCATAGCCTAAGGATGACTGGCGACTAGGCCAAATATTAGAGACATTGAATAATGCCTAAACCTTGGGCATTCAATGTGTGTCTCAAAAATGATGAAATTGTCAGCCACTTTTACATGAACTGGTCCCACCATCCTAAGGATTTACATGAATACGTGTGTTCCAGGCGGGGTGTATAAAACCTAAATGGGGAGAAAGGTGAAAACCTTTAAACCATAAGAAGGTATCAGATACCTTAATGTAGGAGAGAGTGGCCAACCCCTAGTCTTCAAAGCTCCATCTTCAAGATGGTTTTGTAAAATTCTCAGGATGGACTATTTCTAGACCATATTTAGTTGTGATATTTGTTATAAATTAAATATAAAGATAAACAACTTCATACCTTATGTGTGATAGTATTTTAGATGGATTGCATTCCAAGATCTTGGGAGGATGTCACCTTCCATAGTCGAAAGCCAATATGCTCCTTTACTAGCCTCAGAATCAATCAAATATGGTCCTTCCCATTTAGGGTCTAGCTTACCATCACTTGTATTTGTAGTATTCTGAAAAGCTTTCCATAGAACCAAGTCACCTACTTGAAATATTCGGATCCTTATATTCTTATTGTAAGCCTTTGCTATCCTTTGTTGGTAAGCTGCCATCCTCAATTTAGCAGCATCCCTAAGTTCATCCACCACTTCGAGATCCTGCAACAAGGCTTCTGAATTTGAAGTTGCATCTTGAAGATGTTTCCTAGCAGTAGGCATCACCCTCTCTGTTGGAAGCATGGATTCTACCAAAGAGAATGGTGTTTGGCCAGTCGCATTCTTAGAAGTTGTTCTATCAGCCCATAATACAAATGGAAGTTCTTCTGCCCATTTTCCTTTCTTTTGTCCTAGTTTTTTCTACAAATTATTGACAATGATCTTGTTCGAATATTCTGCTTGTCCATTAGCTTGAGGATGGACAGTGTTGGTGGTGAAAATCCTCAGGATGATTTTACCTCATATCCATAGCGTAGCATCCGCAGGATGCTGAAGGACTCAACAGACTTCAGGATGTAACTGTATTTTAGCATGTGCACATCCTACGGATGAACTAGCGAATTATCTTTCTATGACATGATTGCAGGTACAATTAAGCTATAATATGGAGGTATAATCTCCTTATAACGTCTATATTATCATATTTAGTCAAAGATGAAAGAGTTACACGTGCAAACCAAGTCCAAGCTTAAAGAAGAAGTCAAACTTGTAACCGATGTACATTAAATATCAACGAAGAACCAGGAAACCGTTGCTACAACGTCTATCTGAGGTGAAACAGCCACAACAGTCACCTGAAGCTTTCAAAGAACTTAACTAAGTAGCGGATTACGTGGGATCTTCTATTTACTTTCGTGTAACCATAAAAGGGGAATGATTGACGAGTATAGGATACATTGCACTCACCTGAATAACACACATACTCTGTTGCTCATCACAGAATACTTTGATACTCACACACACTTAGCACAAACATTGTAATCATAGAACACTCGTCATTTATTCATCCAAAGTTGTAACCTTTTTACCCATTTTTAATATTAACAAACAAGGCAGGGGCTTATACTCCTCCCGATGTTTTGTGTCGGCGATCAACAACTAATCAAGGGCTTTCCTCGTACATCGAGTGTTGTTCTTTCTATATTTGCACTTTACTTACATATTTCTCAATTATGCCATACAGTTACATCCTCAGGATATAACTGTCCATCCTCAAATTTACCTTTACCATCCCGAGCATAGTTGTCATATATTTGTCTCTTTTACATCTTGATATACCATTTTCAGAATAAAACTAGACTTTAAGCATATTCAACACCAATAGCACTCTACCTTACATTTTCTAATTTGGAAAACAAGATTATTTTTACTAAGTAACTTTTGACCAAAACAATTTGGCGCCCACCGTGGGGCAAGTGGTGTTATTTTTAACAAAAAACTTGTTTAAACTCTTTCCCAATCAACTTATTTCAAAAATCTTGACAACTATGGTCTCAAACCCAAAATCCATGTCTTCTTCCACACCATCCACAACCTCTCCCAGAAATGTGACTCTACCACCCCCTCCTACCTTTCCCAAGAGTTCTGGACAAGTTACTAGAAGTGTTGCTCCTAATACTGTTAGATCTGGGATGGCAACATTTGGATCCACTCCTCTTGTTTTCGTGTCAAATGACGAGCTCCTTTCCATGTTTGCAATGGTAAAGGATCAAATAAAGCAACAGCAGGATACCAACCAGATGTTGGTGAGAGAGATTCAATCTCTCAAACATCCTCAAAGAGACCGGCTGAAGACATGGGGACACCATTGCAGCCTTGAGTGTTGGATTTGAATTCTGGCATCTCTGGAGGCGTTCATCAAGGAGATTTCATCCCCATGAGCACTGGATTCTCTGCTCCTAAAACTACCACAGCACCCAGGATGACAACGACTAGGGATTCAAGATATACACTTGGGCCATCCCGAGGATATAACAATAATGGTAACAATTTAAGTTCAAGTACTTTTGCAACTAATGACGTTGCTTCTTTGTAGGATCCAGGTATAAGCCCGCAATTGGCAAGGCAGCTTCAGAAAATTAAGGATATGGTGTCTAGTGTGCTAGGGATTGTTAGCGGTGAAAATCCTCAGGATGATTTTACCTCATATCCTTAGTATAGCATCCTCAGGATGCTGAAGGAGTCAACAGACTTCAGGATGTAACTATATTTTAGCATGTGCACATCCTAAGGATGGACTAGCGATTTATCTTTCTATGACATGATTGCAGGTACAATTAAGCTATAATATGAACTTGTAACCTCTTTATAACGTCTATATTATCAAAGAAGTCAAAGATGGAAGAGTTACACTCGCAAGCCAAAGTCCAAGCTCGAAGAAGGAGTCAAAGTAGTAACCGATGTGCATTGAATACTGGCGAAGAACCAAGAAACTGTTGCTCAATGACTATATTCAGTTGAAATAGCTACAACGATCACCTGAGGCCTTCAAGGAACTTAGCTAACTAGCAGATTACACGGGATCTCTCATTTACTTTCATGTGACTATATATAGGGGGATGATTGACGAGTATAGGACACATTGCACTCATCTGAATAACACTAGATACTCTGATACTCACACACACTTAGCACAAACATTGTAATCATAGAACACTCGTCATTCATTCATATAAAGTTGTAACCTTTTTACCCATTTTTAATATTAACAAACAAGGCAGGGACTTAGACTCCTCCTGAGGTTTTGTGCCGGCGATCAAAAATTGATCAAGGGCTTTCCTCGTACATCGAGTGTTGTTCTTTATGTATTTGCACTTTACTTACATATTTCTCAATTCTGTCATACAGTTACATCCTCAGGATATAACTATTTATCTTCAAATTTACCTTTACCATCTCGAGCATAGTTGTAACATATTTGTCTCTTTTACATCTTGATATACTATTTTCAGAATAAAACTAGACTTTAAGCATATTAAACACTAATAGCACACTACCTCACTTTTACTAATTTGGAAAACAAAATTATTTCTAGCAAGTAAATTTTGACCTAAAAAGGGATAATACAGCCCATCCCTGAAGTATCCTCAGCATGTCATAGGGTGTCTCGTTTTGCACCTCCAATATGTGATGCTGAGATTCCGAAGAGATTCTAGACTCCAAGCATGAAGCTTTATGATGGATCCATTGTTAGGACAAAGAGGATTGGTGAAACCACTTTGGAAACCTAAGTCTAATTCACTTCTGTCAAAAATATTCTAAGTATGGAACTACTGAAGAAAGAAGACAAAAGTACTGAAGAAGGATTCTACAAGTACTGAAGAAGAAATGCATCAGAAGTTATGAAGTTCAAACCAGACAGTTCACTGAAGAACTACTAAAGACAAACTACTCATCAGTAGTTTGTCATTCATTAGCACTTGTTCAAGAATCTTTCCACCGCCTTATGTTTCAGTAGTTTATTAGTTTAGTATTACTTTAACTTTATGTACCAGTTCCCAGACTGCAACTTGTTGCAACTTGTTTCTGAACTTGCTTTTTGGCAAGGTTCATGTATATGTAAAGTCTATAAATAGATGGATTCATCCCTCTGCTTTAGACATTGATTTTTAATATACAGAAATCCTTCAAAGCTTATTATTGTTCTTTCCATTTCATTTATTGAAAATCTGTTTAAGTATTCATTCTCATTCTATACTTAGATTCTCATTAAATACTTGTCTTTAGCTTTCAAACATCCAGGGGGAGTAATAACTCCTGTTGATAAGTGTAGCTTTAACTTAAAACATTCCGCTGTGCTAAAACTGATTAAGAACTTGCTAAAACACTTAAGTGTTCACTAGCAAGTTCATACAAAAAGCAATACTGATCCAACAATTGGTATCAGACCACTGGTTTATCTGATCACATATCAATCTAACACATTGAGAATCAGACACAGGCTCTTATTGATATTCAATAAATGATTAAAAGTTCACTTTTATCAACATCCATCACTTTAAGAGATATTTGACAAATCAATACTCTTTAAAATGGATCCTCATAATACTGGTTCTGCCAACAAACCTGCTATGCTAGTAAGAAATGAATACAATATCTGTCAAAGGAGAATGGCACATACCTTATCACAGACCAACACAGGTTGCTGGAAATCTGTGATATATGGTCCTCATAAACCAGTAATTATCAATCTTGAAACTAAAGAAGAAATACCAAAAGACCCAAAAGACTATACAGATGATGATTTCCTAAAACTTGAGCTTGATGCTAAAGCTTTCTCTACGTTGGCAATGGCACTCCCAAATGAAATCTACTCTGACCTATTACATTGTGATAGTGCCAAAGAGCTTTAGGACTGCCTCAAAGAACAGTTTGGAGGAAATGAAGAGGTGATTGCCAACACCAAAGAAATCCTGGCTTAACAATATGAAACTTTTGCTCACATTAATGGGGAAACTTTAACACAACAATTTGAAAGATTCCCCTCATTAATATCTGAGCTAAAATTAAATGGTCAGACCTACACAACTGTATCTATGCTTCATAGATTTTTAAGGTCTTTACCTGAAAAATGGGAAACATACTCTATAGTCTTAAGATCTTCACCAGACTTTAGCTCCCTCACTCTTACAAAACTACATGGGAGATTACTTACTTTTGAAAGAGAAATTGATCAAAAGAAAAAGTTACAAAGTTCTGGTAAAACTGCTGATGACTATCTACCAGGTAGTACAACACTATTGGGACAAGACTCACCAACTTGTTCAAATAGTTTTGGATCTTTTGACCACATTGACATAACTGCTGGGATTTCATCTGAAAGATCATTCCCAGGTTATGACAATAATGATTTTAGTCACACTGCTGATAACAGGTGTTTCATCATGGATGATTTAAATTTTTTTAGCAGTGATGACTTGGAAGAAATGGATATTCTACACCAACTGGCCATGTTGAGTATAAAAACAAACAAATTTTACAAAAGGTCAGGAAGGAAATTTCCAGGACTCAACAGTTCCACAAAAATTGGTTTTGACAAATCTAAACTTAGATGTCACAAGTGTCAAAAGTTGGGACACTTTGCTAGAGAGTGTAGAAGCTCTAGCTTTAACCAATCTCAGTCTGGAAATAATTTTAACCCTAGTTATAACAGGAATAATGGAACACAAGGGAGTGCACATTTTGTACAGGCACAAGCTCCACAACACCAATATGTGCCACAAGTACAATATGTATAGATGCCTGCTCAACAGATGCAGAGCCAACAATCAATCCCTCCCTTTCCAGCTGCTCAACCACCACCACAAACTCAGCAACCCTCACAACAAAGTTTATTTACTTCAGGGTATGTTGACTGGAGCAGTCTTCCTTTTGACACTACTAAGTGTAACCCTGATGCAGACAACAAGATGTTTGACATCAACTGGGGAGAGCCTGACAATGGCAGAAAGAACTTTGCCTTGATGGCATTTGAGGGATGCACCTCAAAATCTGTCTTGTCACAGGTATCAAAAGAATCTTTGACAAAACTTTGTTCAACTTCTTGTAAAGAATCTTTTGCTCTCATAAGAGAGACTAATGTGCACTTACAAGGTAAAGCAAATGACTCTGAGAGAAAATTCACTCAGATGAAATGTGATTTAGAAAGAAACTTGCTGCAAAAACAAAAGAAGTTTCTAATTAACTAACAATGCTATTGAAACCCAAGCACAACTTAAAATCATGATAGAAGACCTAGGAAATGTCAGAAAAGAGCTTGCTGACACCAAGGTCACTTGTGAAAAATGGGTAGAATCTTGTAAGGCGTACCAACTGGTGCCAAACAAACAAAGTGCTTCAAATGTTAGGTTTGGCATAGGGTACAATCACACTGAAACACCAACAGATTTTTCCCCCAAAACTTCTGAAGATGGGAGAAAAATTGTTTCAGGTGAAACTTCTGAAGAGAAAGAATGCACATCTTTCCATGAAAACTTTCTAAAAACTCACAAAGAAAGTTCTTCAGAAGTACTGATAAAATCTTACATTAAGCCATCAGTAGTTTCATCTACATCAGGAGTTGAGAACCTGAAAACTACTGATGACCTAAAACCAATCAATATAGTCAGAAACTTGTCTTTAAAAGAAAAGACAAAAGAATGTGAAATCTGTGGTCTGTTCAACCACAAGACAGAATTTTGCAGATACAGAAAAGGTATTCAGTACAAAAAGAAAATTTAACAACTGGTTGTGGGAAAACAAATCAGAAATGATTTTATAGAAACTTTTTCTCCTAGGAAACAACAACCAGTAAACACCTTTTCTTAGAAAAAGACAAAATCTCAACAAAAATATTTTTCTCAAAATTCTCTTTCAGTAGTTAGACCTAAATCATCAGCAATTTCACAAACTGCTGAGATTAAAGATCTCATGAACATGGTACAACTACTGATGACCAAAGTTGATGGTGGTCCTCAAAAGGATACCACCATTGCTCTTAATGAAAAATCCATTGCCAAAAAGACATGGATTCCTCAACTTGGTCAAGAACAAATTGTAAATGTTCTCAAGAGCAAACCCAAAGCCAAACTGGCTTGGGTTCCCAAATCTAACTAATTTGCTATCTTGTGCAAAGAGTTTCCAGAGGCTTAAATAGCATTTGGTATGTTGACAGAGGAGGCTCAATGCACATGACTGGATGCAGATACCTGATAAACAATTTTATCAGTCAAAGAGAAGGATCTGTATCCTTTGGGAACAATGCTAAGGGATATATGCTCGAACATGGCAATGTCTCCTCTGGCAAAATACAGTTTGACAAGGTCAATCTAGTTGAAAATCTTGAGTACAACTTGCTGAGTGTGTCACAAATGTGTGATAAAGGATATTCTTCCTTTTTCACAAAGACAGCATGCAAGATCATATCACCAGAAGGCCAGAAGTTGATAGAGAAGATCATTGAAGATCATACTTTGTTGATAGCCAAAAGATGTGGCAATGTCTATGCAGTGGAAATTGAAAATGTGATACCCCGCAATTTCATGTTCTACTTAACTAGGGTTAGCTAGTTAAGTCACACGTCGCACAGTTAATTCAATGCATTCTACTTAACTGGGGTTAGCTAGTTAAGTCACACGTCGCACAGTTATAGGGTAATAACTGCATGAAGTGGTAATTCGAGGAATTACCAGACTATATACATGATTAGTGAACCTCGGACGTTGGTGAACAAAGAAGTTTAATAATTGTGAGTTAACTGATTGAGATTGATTGCAATTACGTGCTTCCGTGATACGCTGTGAAAATATGTGCAAAACGTATGTGATTACGTGAACTTAAATCGGATACTTTAATAAAAATCATTAAAGGTGGACCATTAGGTTGATTAGGGTCTTAACGCATGGGGTTACACTTGTTACGGCCCGAAATAACGAAAGCGTCAAAGGAAAACACGTCAGGAGACGAAACGGGCCACCCGCGCGCGCCGAGGGCCTGTGAGCGGGCGCTCACAGAGTCCGAGCGGGCGCTCACATAGTTCGAGCGGGCGCTCACAGATTCTGAGCGGGCGCTCGAAGAAGCCTGACGAGTCTTAACCGACTTACACACCTATTTAAGCATCCTTAACCCCCATGCAACCCCTAAACTCAACCCTAATCGCCCCCTTACTGCCCCACACGAAATTTTAACCCTAAAGCTCCTGGTAAGGCTCAAGATCATCAATTGAGAAGCTCCAAAGGCGCACGGTTGATCGAATCGAAGAGACAAGGGTATAATCTTTGATTCCTTACGCTTCTATCTTGTGTTTTTGTTATAAAAATCATGTAACAAAGTTTGTCCAGGTCTGAAAGTTTTTAACAATCATTAAAACATGAAGTTTTTGAATATTAAACGGATCAAACATAATAATAAACGATTAGTAACATCATAGGATACTTGTTGCACAAGTTATTGATGTTTTGGTCTTTAAAGTTGTGATCTTTGCATGTTTAGTAGTAGAATCTGATCATAATAAGTATTAGGGATGTTTGGTAATGATGATTGATGTTTTTTGATTGTTTTTATGCATACGGTAGTCGATTAATGTATGATTTAGGCGAAACTAAAATCTGGACAGAATGATTAGACGAACTCGTAGGAGCTGTAACACGGTCTTAACATAATGATTTTGGTATTTTCTTTGCATGGTTGAGTCACACTTAGTCTTAGATTTTCATAATGGGAAAAATCAAGTGTTTTGGACGTTGGTTGAGTCGTTTTTGGAATTTTCATTGAAAATAGGCCAGGTCAGAATTTCGGGTATCAAACTGAGTCAACTTTGAAACATCATAACTCAAGTTTTATAAAGAGTTGGATTGTGAAATTTTTACAGAAGGTTAATATTGGAGTAATATGAGTTTTACAAGTGGATTCACCCCGTTTGGATGAATACACAATTTTTGGGAATTTATCTACCAAACTGACCTGTTAGGAAGGTTTTATGAACATAGCTGAATTCGACGAATTTTAATTATTTTGTGTTTGGATTTAAGACAAAAGAAAAATAGGTATTGTTGAGTGAATCCCAAAGAAAATTTAGTAAAAATTTGGGAGGATAACTCTCTGATTTACTATTTTAAATAAATTCGTTTTGATGGCGCACAATCTGTCCTGAAAACACAGATTGTGTATTATGTGCTTATGTGATTGATCGAGGTCTTGGGTGGTATGGAATTCACATGTAACTGAAGTACACTTGTCTGAGACACATACGGAATGTAGAAACTAATTGTAACCAACACATTCACCAACGAGTCCGTAGGGTTTACTATTGCATGTAGAATCACTAGGCGTCACATACACACTTTTGAACGTTTAAACGCCTTGGACAAACGGGTTATATGGTGTAATGGTATTACACATATACTTACTTAGTGATATATGTAATAGGGAGTCGGTAGCACACCCTACTTTGGGATTTGGATTTACTTGCTTGCATACTAAGGTGAGTTTCACTACTCTTTTTCTCAAAAGCATGCGTCTCGGGGAGACAACTTACTTACTGTACTAGTCCATGTTTGGGACTACTATTTTTATCTCGGGTTTTTGGATGGGTTGATTCCTGGGAGGAATCGGACCTTGCTAGTTTCACACTCTGTGTCCTTGATGAACTAAACTACACTCTATCACGGAAGTCCTTCACTATTTACCGAATGAGTTGCCGGGTGGCAAGCGGGTTACTAGTTGATAGCGCTATTAGGTTTGACAAACCTCACACCGTGCTGGGAGCCGGGCGTGAACTACGACCTTAGATTTTATCATTGTTGATAGGCAATGATGGGAGGCAAAAACCAGCTCGCGGGGCGAGTGCATCGTTCAAATAGCAATTCGGTATATCCTTGTTTAGTTATCATGAATGGGTTAGCTACCCTTGGCGTACGCTGAACTAGTGGTAATTGGTTCTTGGTTTTGGTTGTTGATTACTACTTTTGGGTTTGGGAAAACCTAACTACTGTTTCTTGGTTTGGGAAACCTACACTTTTACTTACCTTACTTTGTGAACTCACCAACTTTATGTTGACACACGATAGCATGCTTTTGCAGGTCTCTAGGTTTGGAGCACGATAGGACATGCATCATTGTGTCATGGGTTGTGAACATTATTTAACTTATACTTTACTTTGCATGCAACGGTTTTATTTTGGGCGCGTTGTTTTGCGCATGAACTTAAATGGTTATGTTTGATTTACGCTTCCGCAACTTAACTGAACTTTTTGGTAAACACTAAACGTGATTTTCAATAACGAACTAAATGGTTTGGGCATTTAGAGTCGTTCTTATGACTTATGGCTATGGAATCCTGGTATGTCACGCGCCTCGCGGTATAAACCCCGCAGTGGAAATTTGAGGGTGTGATAGAAAAGAACAAAGTACTGAACAACACTGCCTGTTTCTTCTCAAAGGCATCAACTTTATAGACTGATCTCTGGCACAGGAGACTTGGCCATGTGAACTTTAAAACCATAAATAAAGTCACAAAAATGGGCTTGGTCAGAGGTCTACCTTTGAAGGTATACCAGTGTCAAGAACATTGTGTATCCTGTTTGAAGGGAAAACAGCATAAGTCCTCCTATAAGTCTATTGAAGAATAAAAAACAACTGCATGTCTTCAACTACACCATATGGACTTATTTGGGCCTGTAAAAATCACAAGCCTTGGTAAGAAGAAGTACTGCTTAGTCATCATTGATGACTATTCAAGATTTACATGGGTATTCTTCTTATTTTCCAAGGACGAGGCTGCTGAAATCATCAAGTTCTTCATTCTACAAGTAGAGAAACAATATTCTCTGTCTGTCAAAGCCATTAGAAGTGACAATGGGACAGAGTTCAGGAACAAAACTCTGGATGAATTCTGTTTGTCTAAAGGGATTATTAGACAATTCAGTGTTCCCAGAACTCCTGAACAAAATAGTGTAGTAGAAAGGAAAAACAGAACCTTAATTGAAGGAGCAAGAACTATGTTAGCTGATTCAGGCCTACCATTGTATTTCTGGGCTGAAGCAGTTAACACTGCATGTTATGTTCAAAATACAGTCCTTGTCAACAAGAGACACTCCAAGACTACCTATGAAGTTCTTAATGGCATAAAGCCCCTTATCTCCTTTTTTAGGGCTTTTGGATGTCAATGTTTCATTCTAAACATTAAAGACTCTATTTCAAAGTTTGCTGCTAAAGTTGATTCAGGTTACTTTCTTGGTTACTCTTCCACTAGAAAAGCCTACAAGGTTTTTAACTCAAGAACCGGGATAGTAGAAGAAACACTGAATGTCAAGTTCAATGAGTCAAAACACACTCTTATTCCAGCACATCCTGCTAAACTTTTTGACCTTGACAGCTTCCATTTTGGACCTGAAAAAGATTGTTACTTCATCTAAACCTACTTATTATGGTGATCAAAGTTTTGATGATGAGGATCCAACATCATGGACTCCTCAAACTAGGGGTGAGCATTTCGTGGTTCGGACCCACAGGAACCTTGGACCCGACCCACAAGAACCTTGGACCCGAACCTTTTTAAATATATGGGTCGGTTTCCGGTTCTAGATTTATATGAATTATCGGTTCCGGGTCGGGTCGGTTCCAAACCCATGGTTCTAATATAAGAACCATAAGAACCGTTTGTATTTTAATTAAAAAATAAAAAAATAATCTTTTTAGTCTTTTCACTATTCGTTTTTTACGTTTTATTGTAATCGATTTCATGTAATGTTAATACAATATTAAAAATATTATTTATAATAATAACAATGTATTTTTGTTAAAAAAATTTTTGGCTTAATGGATATGCGTAGATGTGATATATTATATAATATATATTATATCCAAATTTGATGTAAATATTTATATGTGTGTATTTATTATGTATACATAATAAATTCACATAATGTTTTTATTGATGAGAATGACAAAATTGTTACGAAAACATAAGTCGAGAAACGAAAAATGACTTTAAAAAAAACTCATGGGCTATTGTTAGACAGTTCGTTGTGGAAGCGTGAGTAGCACGACGCGAACGAGGTTTCAGTGCTCGTGCTCACCCCCAGCCACAACCGCCCTACGCAAACAGTCACGGCGCGAGCACAAGAGATGGTGGTCGCGTGGGTTAACGGGAAAAAGTGACCTTTGGTCGCGTCGTTGCTCACCTCCAGCCATAACGGGGTCAAGTGACCGGATTACTTGATAGTCACATCGGTGGCTTGCGCACGTTCGTTCGCGCATCCACAACGGACGACCTTAGAACCATATGGAGGAATTCTTTTACGAGCATGGTAAAAGAATAGGAATATGTAAATCCTCTAAAGGTGGCTATTGCATTAAAGGGTTCTAGAGGGTCAGACCCTTTTACCCGACCCATCAGAACTTTTAGGACCCGGAACCACATAGCCTTTTATGGTTCGGTTCGTGGTTCCTAATTTCAACAATAAAAGGGTATACGGTTCTGGTGGGTCCGGGTCGGGTCGGGTCGGTTCCGGACCCTTTGCACAGCCCTACCTCAAACAGTCATTAAGTCAACTTCCAAACCATCAGAAGTTTCACAAACTTTTGATTCAACAACTGCTGATGTACAAACTCAAACATCTGCTTCAGCACCTAAAACTACTGAAGACACTGAAACTGCTGAACCAGACATTATAAACCTCAGTGATTTGTTTGATGAAGTACAAGAACCACCTACACCTGTCAGTGGTTTACAACAACTGATTAGACACAAAGATCATCCACTTGAACAAATCATGGGTGATATTGCATCAGGTGTTCTTACAAGAAACCAGCTTTCCAACTTTTGCCTCTTCTCAGCATTCATTTCTCAGTTGGAACCTAAAAAGTACCAAGAAGCCCTCAAAGACAACAATTGGGTGTAAGCCATGCAAGATGAGTTGCTTCAATTCAAAAGCAACAGGTTTGGGAAATCTGTCCCTTACCACCAAACAAGCAACCAATTGGCACAAGATGGGTTTTTAGGAACAAACAAGATAAGGCTGGTATGATTATAAAGAACAAGGCAAGACTGGTAGTACAAGGTTACTCTCAAGAAGAAGGAATTGATTATGATGAAACCTTTGCTCTAGTTGCAAGGCTTGAAGCCATCAGGTTATTTCTGGCCTATGCCATTTCCAACAAAATCAATGTATTTCAAATGGATGTTAAAAGTGCATTTTTGTATGGAAAAAATAAGAGAGGAAGTGTATGTCTGTCAGCCACCTGGGTTTGAGCATCCTTCTCATCCTGAGTGGGTGTACAAGCTAGACAAAGCTCTTTATGGGCTCAAACAGGCTCCAAGAGCGTGGTATGAAACACTTTCTAACTTTTTGCTCAAAAATAACTTCACAAGAGGCTCCATTGATAAAACTCTTTTCATAAAACATGTTGGAAATCATGTCTTACTTGTTCAAATATATGTTGATGATATCATATTTGGTTCAACAAACACAAAACTGTGTGATGAATTTAAGAAACTCATGCAATCAAAATTTGAGATGAGTACAATGGGAGAATTGCAGTACTTTCTGGGACTGCAGATTAAACAACAAACAAATGGAACTTTTATACATCAATCAAAACACGTTAAAGAATTATTGAACAAATTTTCTTTACAAGACTGTAAATCATGTTCCACTCCCATGACACCAACCATACAAGTTGAACCAGATGATCAAGGAAAACAGGTTGATCAAACCATGTATAGATTTATGATAGGTTCCCTTTTATATCTAACTGCTTCTAGACCAGATATTATATTTTCAACATGTCTCTGTGCTAGATATCAATCAGCTCCTAGGGAATCACACCTCATTGCAGTCAGAAGAATCTTCAGATATCTGAAAGGAACTTCAACACTTGGAATTTGGTATCCTGCTTCAAGCAATACCAAGTTATCAGCTTTTTCAGATAGTGACTATGCAGGGTGTAAAATGTCAAGAAAATCAACATCTGGTGGATGTCAATTCTTGGGAAACTATCTAGTGTCCTGGCAATCAAAGAAACAAACATTTGTTGAAACTTTAACTGCTGAAGATGAATACATTGCAGCTTCAAGTTGTACATCACAGATACAATGGCTCCAGTATCAACTTATTGATTATGGAATCAAAGAGACCAAGACACCATTGCTTGTAGACAGCAAATATGCCATTAGCATCATTCAAAATCCTGTTCAGTTTTCAAAAACTAAACAAATTGAAATCAGGTATCATTTCATAAGAGATTGCTATGAAAAAGGCAAGATTGAAGTGAAACATGTAGCAACAGCTAATCAAATAGCTGACATATTCACTAAACCCCTTGACACATCAACATTTCAGAAGTTAGTATCCATGCTTGGGATGCTAAATTTGTAAGTGTTTCTTTTTATTTTTCTACACATATTTTCATTTTTCACTTACATCTATTTTTAAGTCTGAAAACTTCTGAAAAACAAAAAGAGAGAAACTACTAATGAACAAAACATCAGTATGGGAATATTTTCTGAAAAATGATTAACTTCTGATAAAATAACCTTCAGTAGTTATGAATAAAGTATTTATAAAACATTCTCATCAGTTGTTAACAAACTACTGAAGAGAAAGTGGGAACTACTGATGATAATTGTTCTTCATCAGGAGTTTGGTCAAAAAGGGTAAATCAGACTTTTCCCACATTAAAAGTTTGACCTAGGCGGTTATAAACTTCTGATAAATACCTTTTCCAACACTTATCCTTTCAAAAAGCAAAAATTCCCTCCATCTCTCTCACAAAACATTCTCAAGACCTAAACCTGCAAAAGCACTGTTCGATCCACACACACACAAACCACATGGCTCTAATACTGAAACAGGGACACAATCAAAGAGGCTACTTCGAAAAACATGAAGCCTTGTCCCAATACGACGAAATCATTGATTTGGTCGCCAAATCGCAATACTTCACCGCCCTCACCATCGACCCTCCAATTCACACTGAAACTCTAAATGAGTTTTGGGCAAACGCAGAGATGGTGACGGTGAACAACAAAGTGATCTCCCTCAACTCAACCATCCAAGGGAGAAGAATGGCAATCACACCGGCTACTTTGGCAATTAGGCTAGGTTTGAATGATGTAAACGCCCAGACCAATTTGCAAACTCTGAGATTCACTTAACCATGACAGAGTGTGGTTACCAAGGTACTTTCTCACATGCTACAATTTTTAAGAAATATTTTGAACCAAAGTATAAACTGCTGTTTCATTATATTATTATGTGTTTGAGTCCAAAAACTGGATCCTATGATCAGATGCCCTCAACTTTTCAACCTATTTTTCATTCCATAGTGAATGAAACAAAATTCAGGGCATCATCACTTTTCTTTAATGAGTTGGTGTTACATCATCTCAATACTAAAAAGAAGTTTTTGTTGTACCCAAGATTTATTATGCAATGCATAATAAAAGAACTTGGAGAAGAGGTGCTTGTGGGTAAAACTACAATTTTAAACCCTTTGTCCTCACAAGTATACTCAAGGCACAACAAACCGGCTGCCTGGCTAGAAGATGACCAAGGGGAACCAGAAACTGTAACACCCCAACCGATGGCGGAAACATCGGGATGTCACGTATTGATGATTGTTTCAGTAGCACATGGTATATATTGAAATTTTAAATGCTTTAATGATAACATAAATATCCAAATGAAACGTTGTCTAAAAATCCAAAATATCTAATACATAACATAGAATAGAGCAAGCAACTTCAAATAACTTCATAGTAATCCATCAAGCATACTCTAAGCCTCACCTTCATTGTTACCTGAAACATGTTAATTTTGAAAATATTTTTGGGTCAACAAAAGTTGGTGAGAATTACATAGGTTTTGAATATTGAATAAAATTTGTACAATTCGAGTGTCATGGCAAGTCTAGTCCATATGTGAAAACAATACTACCCGGTAAATCGTGTGCATAATCAAACCTTGTGACTAGAATATTGTGGTCCATCCCATACGCATATGGTTCACTCGTTTATGTTGCGATAACAATCACCCACGCTACCTATGTAGGAGGTACACGTATCCGGGTGGGATTGTCAGTCCAATAGATCTATCATTGTGTATCGTTGGCTTGTACGGAGTTAATGATTATGCTAGAATAATTGTTCTTACCATAGTAATGTTTAAGACATAATACAACATAGAATAACACATAGTGTTGGGTTATATTGAGACCACAGTTACCAGATCAAAGACTTTTGATAGCTTGTTGTGTAGTTTGTAAGTTAGACGGTTGTTTATGTAATTATGGCATAGTTTATGTAAAAACCCTAGGCTGCACACTTAATACACGGGCCCTGCGCACTTAGCTTAAGTGCGCAGGCCCATCAGACTTACTATATATAGACGGCTTGTGTGCAGCTCTAGGGTTAGGGTTTTGGATTATCTTTGTAGAACATTTTGAATAGGTGCGTACTTGTTGCTATTCCATGGTTCTTCAGTAACAAATCAGCAATGGAATCATCTTATTATTCATCTTGTGTGTCGGTTTTTATCATATTCATCTAGTTTCTTTGATTGTAGAAGATTAATCACTTAAAACACCTAATCCATAGCTGTTTCTAGGTGATTAAAATCTCTTGCACTTAACAAGATCTAGTATTTTGGGACTTACAATTTGGTATCAGAGCCTTTGTGCTCTAGATTGTATCTATTTAAAGATACCAAAACCCTCATCTTGTTAGTTTTTATTATTAAGATTTTTATAAACTTTTGTGTTTATCAAAAATTTGGGTGTTTTTCTTATATATTTGCTTCAAAATTTCGTGGAAATTGTGTTTCTGAGAGTTAAAAGTGGTTCATTTTAAGTAGAAATTTCATCAAAGCATTTCAGAATGGAATGAAAAAGTTTTGGATAGAATTCAGCTGACTCTTTGTGTTTTTCAACAGCCTGTTTTGCGCACTTATTTCTTGAGTTGCGAACTTATTTCATACGTTGAGTACTTATTTCTTGTTTTGAGCACTTAGCTCATAAACTGCATACTTGTGCTTCTCTGAGTACTTAAATCCTTTTGTGTTAGTACGCAACTAGGGTTTCTGCGTACTTATTGTTTTCATTGTCTACGAGCACTTAACTAGGGTTTCTGTGCACTTAAACAGAGATCTCTGGTTGTTGTGCGCACTTACTGAAAAGGTGTAGTTTTGAGTACTTGGCTAGGGTTTCTGCGCACTAAAATCTTAAACAAGAGTTTAAGTGTCTGCATACTTTTTTTAGTACGCAGACTGATCAGTCAATACTGAGCACTTACCATGGCCAAGTGCTGACTGTTCTGCGCACTTATCAAGAAACAACAGCTACTCATGTATCTTGCAAAACTGCGCACTTATCAGAAGACAAACATCTTGACAAGGTTGTTTATATTGTTACAGGTTGCTGCGCACTTGATCTTGCTTACTGCGTACTTCGCTGCGCACTTAAGGACATTGGACAATTTTCTGGACTGTAACCTATAAAATCTGAAAAACCAAACTCTTAAAATTAACTTAAATCATGGCCGGTAACGATAATAACTCAACTGTAAATCCTATTACCCAACAAGAACTTGAAACTGGAACAACAACTAGAGCTCCTAAGTTAAAAGGTGTAGAAGATTATGGAACCTAGAAAAATCGAATGAGGTCGTTCTTCTATGTTACAGACTTCACCCAATGGACTTCTATCCAGCTAGGTCCACACATTCCGATGAGAACCACTACCACAGGAGAAGAGTTTAACCCTGATCCGTCTACCTACACTGATGTCGACAAACAGCTACTTCAGAGAGACCATAAGGCTTATGGTGCCCTTACTGTAACATTTCGCACTAAATAGATATACGTTACGGATTAAAACGACAAGCCTTATTATTTTTAGTGATATTTTGAACTCCTATACAATGATAATTATTCATACATATATCTAATAATAATAATAATAATAATAAACATAATAATAATAATAATAATAACAATAATGTTGGCACAAATAAATCTAGTTAGTTAAACCCACCAACACACTACCCATCCTTGAGCCCAAAACCTCTTTATTTTCTTTAAACCTTTAACCCAAACCCCCCTTTTAAACTGAAGCCCAGATACGCGGCCCAACACTAGGCCCACAGGCTGAAGCCCAAACCCCATCTCCTTCCTTCACCATTTTAAAAAAAACATAATGCCCCCGCTGAGGCTCGAACCGGAGACCTCCCACACACACGCACACGCACCAACCACCCGAGCCACACTTGTACTTTGTTTTTAAACCAGTTCGATTTATATAAATACCCACATAACCCCCTTCCTTTTTCCTTTTCCTCCTTCGCGAATCAGCAGCAGCAGACATGGTGTAAAAATTTCACCTTTGACCAATCAATTTGCCAGATTAACGCGTAATTAACCATGGTTTGACTTGGAATCGTGATTATCGGCCTGTCACAAGTCTTATACACGTAATAACATTATCAATTCATACCAAATTTCCACCTAAACGCGTGTAACATTAAACCCGAGTCAAAGCTTGCCATTTCGAACAATCAGACCTAAACACTATAAATTGACCACCTGCGAGCCATCCCAACTCGCTATTTCATCTTTCCCCATCTTCAATTCTTCACAACAAACCTCTGCTCATGATAAATTGCTTCGTGTTTGACTTTTAAGCTGACCGAGTAATCGTGCACCAAACGTGTTTGTAAGTCTAATTTTTCTTATGGGTTTCTTTAATCGGCATCTAAACAGCATAAGCCCTATGATTAATTAGGTTAACAATGTGTAGATTGCTCGATTGAAATCCTAGGGCTCGAAAGGGGGAAGAACATGAAACGCATATAACTATAAATATAAAACGAACTGATATCAGACACAACCACGGGTCTAGACCAAGTGGTTGTGCTTGGTGGCTTCTTAACCAGCCACGCGAGTTCGATTCTTGGCAGCAACATCCCATTTTTTTTTTCTTTTGCTTTGTTTTTATCAAGTTATATATATTGTTTGTATTTTAAAAATTCATTTTAAAATACTAAAACACTTTTAAAAATCCTACAAAAATTACATTATGTTAAACTGGTGAAAAAGTTTAACATACAATTTTTAGTTTTCAAAAATTTATTTATTTAAATATATATAATAAATAAATCAAGTTTATTCCATTTTATTTATAAAAATTTATAAAAATATCAAAACGATCTTATTAATTTCCACAAAAATTATCCTGAGTTTTTATAACAGTAATCTTTTCAGAAATGATTTTTATTTCTGAAGAATCATTTATTTAATATTTTTGATCAATTTTTGTTAGTTTTAAACATAATTAATTCATAATAAATCCAATTTTTAATATTTTTGCACCAAAATTTTATACAAATTATTTCTGATCATTTAGAACAGAAATATAATTTTTAACTGAAAATTCTTTAATTTTAGTAATTTTTAATTATTAAAGTTAAAGTCTGACAATTTGTAATAAATAGATTTAATAATCTATTTTAAAGAAAATAATTTTATAAAAATTATTTTTATACTTTAAACACATTCTCGTGACTATCTTAGATTTAAAATTTATAAAAGATTTTTGGTTATTTATTTACTAAATTTCTCTCAATTGTCGAATATTTTTAATAATAATCAAACAAGCATTTACCCCCAATTCGAAGCCCTAGAACTTATACATTTGTAGACTTGGTAGACTTAGACATATTTATTACCTTATTATAGGGTGATACTTGATACATTTGGGCAACACCATTATCCAATTTTTCAACAGATATAACATTTTACCAAGGTGAGTTTACATAGCCCCTTTACTCTATTTTCACTATTTTTGGGGTGAAACATGTTTAAACATTTTATACTATCATTTACTCATATTTACTTGTGATTCAATTACAACATCATTCTATCATTTGACTATAACAAAAAGACACAGTACAATCATTAACAATGATCAAGCCGCCTGTTTAGATTATAGCGCTATAGGTCTGACAAACCCATCCCCCGCATAAATTCAGGGTTGATCGATAACAGTAACAACATTTAACTAATCTTGCGAGTTAGTCAACAGTCGACACAAGGTTTGGTTGTACAAAGACGCATTGTTACATGTCGGTATCATACTCTATCATTATACAACTCTGAGTGTTGTACAAACTATTGTTATCAATTATTTTTCGTAAACCTATGTAAATCTCACCAACAATTGTTGACCCAAAATATTTTCAACTTAACATGTTTCAGGTTCTACTTGCTTGAAGATTTGCTTGAAGATATGTGCATAGTTTTATACAATTTGATGTACGAATTCTTGTAGAATCATTGTATGTAAATTATTTAAATCATTTAATGAAATTATTATTCACCATGAGCTACTGAACAATCATCACTACGTGACATCCCGATGTTTCCGCCATCGGTTGAGGTGTTACACTTACCATGGCCTTATCAAACGATGTTTATAACATGTTTGAGGAATATGGCACTGCACATGACCTGTGGTTTGCATTAAACGAGTATTATGAAGGGAATGAAGAAATACGCCAATATAAGCAAGATATGGTGTAGAAAGAATATGACATGTTCGGTAGCATTCGTGGTGGGATCTTGAGCTCACATATCGAAAGATTCATGAGTATGTTAACCAAGATGAAGAAGGCAGGAATTCCCGTCAACAACCGAAATTTCATAAAGAAACTGCTCGACTCCGTGCCCAAAGAATGGAGCATACAATGCATGTTGATTAGAAAAGAGTATCTAGATGCTCAATCTACTTTGGCTGATCTCATCAACACTCTGAAGTCTTTCGAAATGGATATCACCAAAAGAGAAATGAACCAGACTGCTACGAAAGTCGTTCACAGCACTGCTATGAAGAATCTGGCACTAATGACTCCAGTTGGTAACATGGGTTCAAGCTCGTCACATGTATATGTGGATGCAATGGGTGGTGGTAGTTCTAGTTCAGGAAAGACAGTCTCATATTCTGACACAGCGGCAAAGACTCTCAACCCACAGCTCACAAAGCTTGCTAACGAACATGTTGAACTCTTCAACACATTCATGACTAGCTTTGAAGCCTTGAAGACAGGTGACCTTAAGAGTGAGATGATGAATCCTGAAGACATGTATCAAGTTGACTCGGATGATATGGAGGAAATGGATCTAAAATGACAGATGGCTATGATCACTCTGAGGGTGAAGAGATTTCAAGATAGAACCGATCGAAGAGTTGGAATGGGAAAAGCTGGCTTTGATAAGTCAAAGATTAGATGCTACAACTGCAAGACTCTCGGGCACTTCAAGTATGAGTGCCCCACTCTAAATCAAGCAGAGATCAAGCCGGCAAAAAGAATGGAGGCGATAACTGATGGAAGGGAAGCAAATCAACAGAAGGCGTTGGTGGTTGAGGACTTTGATTGGGGAGAGGAGGCTGCTGCGGTTGAAGCTGATGTGAACAAGGCATTGATGGCCAAAATCTGTACCAAATCCACACACAGTGTGAATTCTCTGGAAGGGTCGTCGGCTGAAATGCCAAAGGGTGGAATGCTAGAGAATGCGGGTCTGAAAGGAGTGCTGGTGGCCGATAAAGGAAAAGAAGCCGCTACTGAGGAAGCACTCGTAGCCGAGAAGATTTCCACCAGCAAAGCAGATGAGAAGCCGCAGAACGTGCCCAAGACAGTTGAGGAAAGAGATCTGGTAAGTATTCCTCTTGAAATAAAATCAAAGTTGTGCTCACCAAGGTGTGTTACAGCTGTTGCTTACTGTTTGTCTCGCAATAGGAAAATTTTAAGAGAGATGGATGACATCCCAAAAATCAACACTGAAATGAAAGAAAATGAGTTGGCATATCAGCGAAAGTTAAATGCAACTATAGATGAAATGCAAACTCTAAAAGAATTTGTCTCGAGAAAAGATTTTTTAATAAATGACTTAACAGAAAAATTAGAAAAATCTAGAAATGAAACAAATCATCTCCAAATTGTTGTAGACAAATGGAATGTAAGCAAACATGCTCATACAGATATCGTAGATTGCTCAAGGCAATCATTGGTCAAAGATGGATTTGGGTATAAGGATAAAAAGGGAATTGTAAAATCTCTGTTTTTACCTTTGAGCAAAAGTGAATATATACCCACTCCAAAACCTCATCCAAAAAATGATCTTTTTGAAAAAGAATGTGTCAAATCTGAGTCAAACTCTAATATAAGTAAAAGCAGTGCAGATGTGACCCAACAGGATCAGGTGGACGATGATGAGAGTTATGGTGGACAAACAATGGGGTTAGGTCACTCAGGTGCCAATTACTCTACAGTGAATTGGTTTATCTGGAGTAATGATAAGTCTAAAACTATTTTGAATTCTGATGAATGTAATAATTTAACTGAGCTGGATGATTATAATAGTTTGTCTAGGATGGATAACTGTAATAGTTTATCTAGGCCGGATGACTGTACTACATTAACTTCGAAACTTGACTTAAAGGGCGTGGTGGCCCCTGATGATAGGAAGAATCCTATCCAACGCTCAAATATTTGTGTTGACAATGTTATGCTAGTTTGTGTTGATCTTAATGCTGCATTCTCTGATAATGAAAATGTATATAGACCATCTGTGTTTGTACCAGAACTAAAAAGAAATAGGTTTGGGAAATTTCTCACTGAAGAAATTCCAGAGTTTACTCCATCATCCACAGATATTTCATGTTCTGAAGAATCACAAAGTGAAACAGATAACTCAATTCCTGAAGAATCACAGAGGGATACAGAAAGCGACATCAGTGAGCCGAAATGCAACACAAACGAAGAATCAAGCAACAACAACATTGATGAATCATGTTCCAGTGAAAGCTCATGCTCAAGCAAGATCAAGAAAAGAGCATCACAACCATCATCATCCAGACCCTCTCCAAAGATCAAGCCAAAGCACTCAAAACACTAAACTGTTTTTCTAATCAGATTAAAAACCTTGAAGAAACTGTAAAAAGTTTTGTTAAAACCACAAAAACTTTGAAAAGACAAGAGTCAATTTTGGGTGAAAATCACGACAGATCAAAACTAAACCAGACCTGGATTCCCAAAGTTAATTAAGTAAATGTTTGAGTCATGATTGTACATAGAGTCTCTTGTATTTATATGTGTATTTCTTGTGTTTTCTTTTGTATTTCAGAATAAGTTACAGAAATGGTTGATCGCACTCATGAGATATCTATGGCATGTTGATAGCAGGGCTTCAAGACACATGACTGGTCTAAAGGAACTCCTCAAGAACTATAGGTTTATTGATGGAGAGTTCGTTGCCTTCGCCGGGAATGAAAAGGGCGGGAAGATAGTTGGCATAGGAAATGTGGTCTCCGACGCACTGACTTTAGAAGATGTGAATTATGTTCTAGAATTGTGCTACAACCTTTTGAGCGTATCACAAATCTGTGACAAAGGAATCTCAGTGTTATTCAATGACATGGAGTGCATCTTTCTGAAGTCTGGATTCATACCGCCCACCAATATGATTATGCTAAAAGCTCCTAGACAGAATAACACATATGTGATAAATATGAGAGATGAAAAGTCTGAATGTCAAATGACATGTTTACTTTCAAAGGCATCCGAGTCAGAGTGATTGGGACATGTAAACTTTAAAAACATTAACAAACTTTCCAAACTAAATCTTGTCAGAGGTCTTCCTTCCAAGGAATTCCCTTTTTCTGAAAAATGTTTAGCGTGTGCCAAAGGAAAACAACACAAGAAATTGCACAAGTCCAAAACAGTGAACTCTATTGACTAATCTCTTCAACTATTGCATATGGATCTTTTCGGTCCTATTAGTGTTAAAAGCTTAGCTAAAAAATCTTATTGTTTGGTGATAACAGATGGCTTTTCTCGTTTTACATGGGTGTATTTCTTAGAATACAAAAGTGAAGCTGCCGAGATATTGATGTTGTACGTTCCTCTCATTGAAAACATAGTGAAGACAAAAGTTAGATCAATCAGAAGTGATCACGGAACTGAATTCAAAAATCAAAGCTTCGTGACTTTCTGCAACAACAAAGGAATTCATCTTCAGTACGGTGCTACGAGAACTCCTCAACAGAATGGAGTTGCTGAAAGGAAGAATCGTACACTTATTGAAGCTGCCATAACTATGCTAATCGACTCCAAGTTGTCGATCATCTTCTGGGCAGAAGCTGTGAATACCTCCTGTTATGTTCTTAACAGAGTCTTAATTGTTAAGGCGCACGGGAAAATAGGTTATGAATTTCTTTTCAAAAGAAAACATCTGATTGATTACTTCAGGCCGTTCGGATGCTCATGTACTCTTCTAAACAACTATGAGAACATAATGAAGTTCGATGCAGTTGGAGATGAGTGCTTCTTTGTTGGATACTCTTCAAGTGAAAAGGCTTATAGAGTATACAACAAACACACCACGATGGTTCTCGAATCTTTCTATGTTGATTGGCAGGAATCCAACTCCACTAACACAGGAGCCGGTCCTGACTGGTTCTTTGACGTGGATGTTGTTTTCAACAATTTCAGTATCATTGAAGAACAAACATCTGACAATCAAGCAGCCGCTCGTTCTCCTCTCGAAGATACTCTTTACTCTTCTGAAGATGATGTTGCACCCTTCACGACCCGATTCTCTCTATTAGTAGCTGATCCAATTGTTCCTCTTCAATCCACAAATGGTGATGCGACTGTTGAGACTACACAATCTCCTGAAAGTACTCCAATTTCAGAAGAAACATCTTCAGCACAACAGTCTGTAAATGATCCATCCAGCTCATCAATCCCTGTAGATTACCTTTCAAATCTGCCTTCCCATGGTCAAGAAGAGCCGAACATGGGATTTAAATCATCTAATAATCATCCTATTGAGAACATCATCGGACCAATCTCTGAGGGTGTTCTCACTAGAAATCAGGTAGATAAGCTCAATATCGCACTCTCAGCATTCTTATCTCATACAGTACCTTTCAGCATTGAGGATGCAGTCAGAGATGCAAGCTGGGTTGAAGCCATGCAGGACGAGTTGTCTTAGTTTAGAAAGCTCAAGGTTTGGGAGCTAGTGGATCTACCTTAAGGGAAGTATCATATAGGAACTAGATGGATTTTTCGCAACAAAATGGATGAACGTGGTGTGGTGATCAAGAACAAGGCTCGTCTGGTGGTTCAGGGTTTTCGTCAGCAGGAGGGTATTGATTATGAGGAAGTATTCGCTCCAGTTGCTCGACTTGAAGCCATCCGTATCTTCTTGGCATACGCCTCATACAAGAACTTCAAAGTCTTTAAAATGGATGTGAAGAATGCATTCTTGTACGGAAAAATCAAGGAAGAAGTCTACGTCTGTCAACCGCCGGGATTTGAAGACCCTCATCATCCCAACAAATACTACAAATTGGATAAGGCTCTCTATGGACTTCATCAAGCTCCTTAAGCTTGGTATGAGACCTATCTTCGTATTTGCTGCAAAATGGATACACCATAGGGAAGATCGACATGAATCTGTTCACCAAAGAAGTCAACAAACATTATATTCTTGTTCAAATATATGTTGACGATATTATCTTTGGCTCCACTGATGAAAATTTGTGCAGGGAATTCGAAAGCATTATGAAGTCTCAGTTTGAAATGAGCATGATGGGAGAATTGTCATTTTTCTTAGGCCTGGAAGTACAACAGAAAGAAGACAGAATTCTCATCCATCAAGCCAAGTACACAAGAGACATCTTGGCAAAATACAACATTACTGATTGCAAGCCGTCCAACACTCCTTTTGCGGCCCAAACAACACTTGTACCAGATCTTCAAGGCCTTTCAGTGAATCCTCACACATATCGATCAATGATTGGCTCACTGATGTATCTTACAGCCAGCAGACTAGATATTATGTGGGCAGCTGGATGCTGCGCACGCTTTCAGTCAAATCCCAAGCAATCGCATGAAACTGCAGTAAAAAGAGTCTTTCGCTACCTCAAAGGGACACCGACACTTGGTTTAGGGTATCCTAAGAGTGAAAATTTTGATTTAATCGCTTACTCTGATAGTGATCATGCAGGTTGCAAGATTGACAGAAAATCTGTCTCTGGTGGTTGTCAATTTCTGGGTAATAGGCTGGTGTCTTGGCAGAGCAAGAAGCAGACCACAGTGTCCATCTCCACTGCTCAAGCTGAATACACAGCAGCATCCAGTTGTTGTTGTTGTCAGGTGTTATGGATCCAAAATCAGCTTTTGGACTACGGTTTAAATGTCATGCACACACCTATTTTCATTGATAATGATGCTTGTCGTGACATAGTGAAGAATCCAATAGATCACTCTAAAACCAAACATATTGAAATTAGGATTCACTCCATTCGCGATGCTCACGACAAAGGATATGTACAGGTGTTGCCAATAGATACTGCTGATCAAAAGGCAGATATCTTCACAAAAGCTTTTGACAAAACCCGTTTTCATCAGTTGGTAACATGGCTGGAGATGATAAATTTTGAATGATGTAAAAAAAATAACCTTTACTTGTGCATAATATATAAAAGAAAAAATATTCTTTTTGATTCAAACAATATTTTTGGGGGAGAAAGTAAACTGGTCCATCCCTACTGCAAAATTTCAAAAAAATTAATTCAGGAAATGATAGAAACTAATCATATTTCGTTAGCATGTGAATAGGACCCAGAGGATGTTGTGGCCTCAAGCAAAGATGTGTCGGTAGATTCAGCCTGGAATCAAGTAAACTGCTAATAGGTGATTAACAGTAAAGATCTACACGGAAAGCTAGATTCCCACTGTGCTATAGGTCTGCACAAGCTGAGTCCGGTCATACACAGGTTGAGAAATCAAAAGACACAGAAATTTTTTGCATAGGTAAATCAAAAGACACCTATGACCAGCAAAAGACACGCAATGTTAGTGACGTGCAAATATATTTAGATAGCTTACCAAACGATCAGATGATCATCTTCTCTGCTTATGATAACATAGACCTGAAGCTCTCATCATCTGATCAAGATAATGATCATCTTCTTTGCTTATGGTAACATAGACCTGAAGCTCTCATCATTATATTTCGATAAACCTTGAGGATCGGTAGGCTCATACCTAGCACAAGTGGGGTCCACAAATTTTCGTCAATATTACCGAAAACATGATAAATATCATCACCAAACACATGTTGAAAGAGAAAAGGCATGGATTTAAGTGGACAAGCATACCGACAATTTTTCTTAGGCTGCAACTATCCAACGGGAAGTTGAAACGTTTTCTGGCAGGTGTGTTTAGTATGATCTTGAATGCAGAAGGTGAGATTTGGTGAATCCCCACAATTTAAAATGAAATTGGGCTTCTAAACTCTAACTGGGCTGAAAATTTGATGTGCTGCGTACTAAATGGGCCGTGCGCACTAAATGGGCCGTGCGCACTTAACCCAAGTGCGCACGCCCATGTAGCATTAATATAAATACTCAATAATTTCTTTTAAACAGTATCCACTTTTACAAACCCTAATTCCTTTTACCTAATCAGATCATCATCGTTCATCATCAACGTTCATTATCAAACCTTTAACCTCTAATCTTCATTATCATTCATCAATCATCGTTAATCATCACTATTTCATTTATCTCCTTTTTTTCTCTATTGATCTTCACTACTGATTGAGGTAGTTTTTATATACTGATTGTTCTTGCTTATGATTACATGAATGTTTAAAGAAATTGTCGTGGGTTTAGGGTTTGAACCTTGGAATGTATTATGAAGATTGAGCACTTATTATTGAACATTGCGTACTTGTCTCATGAAGACTGCGCACTTGTTTCAAACAAGTTCAAACCTTTGAAACCCTAGAATGTTGCGCACTTGTGCTGAGCATTTAAATCTTAAACGAGGGTTTAAGTATCTGCGTACTTGTCTAGTACGCAGATTGGCCTGTCTTGACTGGGGGTTACCATGCCCAGTTCATGACTGACTTGCGCACTTATGATCTCGTGTACCTGATCTTGGACTGCGCACTTGCCTAAGTGCTCAGCCCACTGTGTGAGTACTTGGCTGAGTACTAGACTGAGTACTTAGCTCACAAAGCTTTGACTTGGCATGCGCACTAACAAGACTTGCGTACTTGAACATTGATCCAAATGTGACCACTAACTTGACTATTCAAGACAATTGATCGGATTGCGTATTTAGACCTGTTCACCTGTGCACTTTGTAACACCCCAACCAATGGCGGAAACATCGAGGTGTCACGTAAGAATGAGTATACAGTAGCACATGGTATTACAAATGTTTAAATAATCCTTTATTATATTACATTATTGAATTACATTAAGGTCTAATACATCAAACAAACAAATGAAACTTAAGACTTCAAATAACTCCTCATGCTAGCTTTAGACTTCAAGCATCAATATTTCCTGTTGAGTTGGAAAAATGGGGGGGGGGGTCAACTAGAAGTTGGTGAGAATACATAAGCCATGTCAAGCAATTAAGTTTAAGAATAAAAGTTGAGCAATTCATATGTCTATCGTATGTTTAAGTCTACATGAATAAACATGAAGTGTTGAATGCACATAATCAAACCTCCGACTAGTTTAGGTCCATCCTGTCATCCACGGTTCACCTTAATATCATGTTGGAACGATAACAATCACCCGCGCTCCCCATAAAAGATGGTCAACGAATCTAGGTGGGATTGTCAATCCAATAGATCTATTATTGAGTATCGCCGGCTTGGCCATAGCTAATGATTATGTATGTTGAAGTTTAAGTCTAACTGTTATTGTTGTTGTCTAAATCATGAGGCATTAAAGTTTACAACTAGACATGTATGTAGAATTGCTTAAGTATAATGTTGCAAGTATAAATAATTGCATAAACATGGTTACGTAAACTCACCTTAGTGTAAAAATGGAGACCCTTGTTGTATAAGTAAATGTGGCTCGTGTGTATCCAAATATCAACCTATTTCAAGGTAATAAATAAGTGTTGGGAAAACTTAATAAGTCTAAGTTTTTCTAGTCTAAAATGTGCTTGGGTTCCTAATTTGGGGATTATTAATTGATTTATGATTAAATTTGAATAATTTAAATAAATAAAGAAATATTTAATGAAAATGTTTTCTAATAAAAATTAACTAAAAGTGGTTGAATTATAATGTAATAAATGTGAAAATAGTTTTTATAAAATTATTTTCTTAATTCATGAATATTTAAATATTAATACTTATTTGACAAAATATAGACTTAATATTTAAAAATATTAAAATTTATAAATTTTGAATCAAAAATTTATATTTCTGATCTAAATGATGAATAATAATTTATGTGAAATTTTGATGCAAAAATAATGAAAAATGAATTTACTATGATTTATTAAATAAATGATTTTTCAGAAATAAAAATCATTTCTGGAATGTTTATTGTTTTATAAGTTTAGGATAATTTTTTGTGGAATTTTATAAAATCGTTTAGACATGTTTTTAGAATTTATAAGTTATTTGTAATTAAACTTGAAATATTTAAAATACATATTAAATAAATGAAATTCTAGAAAATAAAAATTGGATATTAAAGATTAGTAGTTAAACATCATAACATAATTTTTGTAGAATTTATAAGCATGTCTTAAAAATTTTATTTGCATTTAAAAAGTTTAAATAATGATAAGAAGAATTAAAAATCAAAGGAAATAAAAAAAAAGAAGGCTGAGCCGTATGGGACTCGAACCTGCTTCTCTGGGCGGTTCAAAGGTTTACAACAGACTTCCAAACCATCTGGTCTGGATGTGTGGTATGTTTTATTTCTGTTTCGAAAGAAATTAATATAGAGAGCAAAGCATTCATCTTCCCCAATTATTAATCATAAACCCTAACCCACCAATTGATCGAATAAGGCCACGATTACTACATATCAGAAAACGAAACCATAGGGTTTTTAAAACACATCAAAAGTCGGCCTTATATCATTGTTTGATTTAAACGTACCTCACTTGAACAAGGTGGAATCGGATTAATTAGATATCGAACAAAAACCTTATAATCCGATGGATTGCAGGTTTGTGAAGATGAAAGGCATCATGGTTTCTCTAAGTCGGCTCCTTAAGTGTCTGTATGTGGCTTTAATTGTAGTGATAACAGTTATGTATGTGATTTGCAAATTTCATTTTATAGAAGGTTTACAAATGGTTACGAATCAACGAAATGAACGGATTTAACGCGTAAAAACGATTCAGAAAGGAATGATTTCGAGGGTTCATTATTTCAGGTCAATCATATTTAAAGATTTCCAAAACTGTGTTTGGAAAGTCAATTATTTTGACATTTGGTCAATGCAGATGCATTTATGCGACTAGTGCTTCGGATTGTCCAATAAACTTGTTTTTGTTGATAGTCGAATGGGCGAAGGAGTTTTAGTTTGGTCGAAGGAGACTCAAAAGGTGCGAAGTAGAGGTTTTGGTCGAATGTAGAATAGGTTTCTTATGTATGGCTTGGTTCGACCGGATGAAGTGGTCGAACCTGCACATTCGCACTTACAAAGTGGGCGAATGTGCAGACTATATATATGTCAAGCTGATTTTTTGAATGAAACTTTGAGTCATTTTGTTCCCTCCACTTTCTGATTCTCTCTCTAGGATATTATTTAGCTTAATTCACATTCATACCTTGTAGTTTTCACTTTATCAACATGTAATTGAGTCTTGATTATTAATGAAAAAGCTTTGAATGATGATTTACTTGTTTTGATCTGATTAATTATCATTTTGTGATTGGCTTAGGGTTTCCGCACCTAAATCAAACTTGTTTGATCATTTCTTTGTTGATTTGTCGATCCTTATAGCACATACAAAGTGGTATCAGAGCCATTCTGGATCAAACAACCACAAATTGATAGTTTCTCAGTTGATTTGGACCCAATTTTGGTCAAAAAGTTTCTGTTTTCATAGAACAAACTGATTTGATGAGTTTTTGATTGATTACAACTTGTTTTCATGGTTAAAATGGATAATTCTCTTTGTTAAACTTGTTCCAAATCAATTCCGATTCAAAACCTGATTAAAATCATCAAAATCTATCAACATTTGATAAACATGATCAAAATTAACTGATTTTCAAAGAATAACTGTTTTTGAAATACCAGGGGTCGAACCTGGAGAGACGGTCGAAGGTGTGAATTAATTTGGTCGAACGAGTGAATTTGTGGTCGAAGGTGTTGTTTTTGTGGTCGAACGTAGAGTTTTATAGCCTATTTGTTTACATTCGTCCATCTGAGTTACATTCGACTGATCGAACGGTCGAAGGAGGGACAAAACGGTCGAAAGAGAGAACAAACGGTCGAAAGAGTTTGTGTGTTATCACAGTCCACATTCGTACCTTTGAAAACGGTCGAAGGAGAAGAAATTTCCACATTCAATCATACGATAGTGCGAAAGAGAAACCTGTTTTAAATTTTTTTTTCTAATCTTTTCGTGTTTGAACATTTACAGGTTAAGATGTGGAACTTTGCAACAACGCCAAGACCTAATCAAGCACCACAGCAGCAGACAACAACAGATCCATGGTCAGTTGCAGCTCAGAAGACTAGTCCACCATCTCAGCCAATCAATTACATGGCTATGACTAGTTCTACTCCTCAGCAAGTTGTGCAACCGTTACAGCAACCAATTGACAATTATTGCGGAGTAGCAGCAGCTGCCGTTCACTCACAGACGATCAATGCCATATCTACACTCATTCATGATCTATCATTAGGCAGTGGCAATCGTCCACCAAAGCTCATGGATATGATGGATTACAACACATGGAAGACAAAGTTCAAGATACATGTGGAGGGATAAGGCTTAGAGGGAGCTGAGGCATGGCAGATGATAGTGAAAGGTTATGTTGTGTGACACCCGGCAACTTCCGATCTACACCGACGTGATTTTTATTATTAAAAATTAAATAATTATTTTAAATATTGTTAAATATAAAGTTTCGGAAGTTTACTGACCGTTTTTACAATCGAAACTGCGACCGATTTAATTAACGGGATTTAAACGCGTGTTCTGAAAACACGCGTCGGACGTCGAAAATAATTATATTTATGCTCGGTTTTGTATTTCGAACCAAACCGACAAATTTTTATAATTTATTATTGGGCCTAGGATAGAAACCGAGACGTTTTACGTTTGTACGGGTTCGATACGCGGTAGAAGCCCACCTACCTAAACCCTAGGTATAAAAGGCAAGCCTTCTTCTTCTTCCTTCATTTTATACCAGCCACATGCTTCTCTCTCTCTCTACTCTCTCTCTAAAACTCTCCCTCTACTCTCTCTCTCCGAGCTCTCTCTCTCTCTCTACCATCTCTCTTTCACTCTCTCGTCTCCTTCTCTCTCTCTCTGGAACACCTAAGCAGCCGGCCACCACCATTGTTGGTGGTGGCGGCGCTGGAAAGAGGGTTGATGGTTGTTGGGCAGAAAGGGGGCCGGGCTGTGATGTTGTGGTTGGGCTGTGCAGGTGGCGGCGAGAGGGGAGGTGATTGTTCAGGCGGGTTTAGGTCGGGTTAGGGTGGATGACGGGTCTTAGTGGTCCGGTTGATGGTGGTTGTTGAAGGAGCTGAGGCGGCGACGGGGTGGTTTCCGGTTGTTTGGAGTTGGGTTTGGTGGAGAACGGGGGTGGTACGAGGCAGATGAGGTGGTGTTCGGTTGGGGTCAGATCCGGGTGGTGGTTGGCCGGAGAAGGTGGCGGTTCGTGGCTGTGATGACAGCTTTTGCAGGCGGCCCGAAGGTGGTGACGGGTCTGGGTTCGGGTATGGTGGAGTCTGATCTGTGATGGTCCGTGTCTGGTTTGGGTTCTTGGTGGTGACCGGGTTCGTGGTCTGGGTTTTGGGTTCTGGTCGGGTGGTCCGTTCGTCTCAGCGGTGGCCGGGTTAGAGCCGGGTCAGGTTTGGTTCCGGTTCAGATGGGTCGGCTGCGGGTTTCGTCAAGTCCGGTTGGGTCAGAACTGGCTCTTTGCTTGCGGGTTGCTCGTCAGTCGGTCGGCTCGGGTCTGGTTCAGATCTGGTTGTGGTTCGGGTCAAAGTTTGGCGGTTTTGGTGCTCGGGTCAGATTTGGTTATGGGTTCGAGTTTTGGTCCGGTCAACACATGGTCAACTGGTCAAGCTTCGGTCAAACTTGGTCAACGGGTCAGATCTGGTTCGGTTCGAGCTGGCTCCGGGTTACGCGCGTACGAATCGGTATACTTTAATTCGTGTTTGTTATTATTATTGTGGATATTATAAATATTTATAAATATATTGATTCGAACGAAATAGTTTTGACTCGCGAACGAACCGAATAATAATAATAATAATAAACGGTAATAATATATTATATCGGACAATTGGTATTGGATATAAAAGGCGTGACTTATAAAATCGATATCGGACTAAATTGGTTGGACTATAGTATATATATATATATATATATATATATATTGTCGTGTCTTTGTATAACTAAGTAGTTTATATGAAAAGTTGTCGAAACGTATAAAGTCTTGTATTGGATAATGATTTTTGGGAAAATTGTAGGCGACTTGTGTCGCCTGGTTTGGACAAAAACAGAGGAAACTCTGCCCAAATTTTTATAAAATCCACGGCGCAACGAAAATAGAATTTGTCGCATATTTTATAAATGAAGTTCCCTAAGTGTCGTGGTAGGTGTAGTTGTGCAAAATAGTGACGTTTTGACAAAAGATATGTTTAACAATAATAAGAAAATTCCGGACAATATTTTCAAAACATATATATATATATATAGTTTCGCCGAACGTCAAGTATGACGAGTTTTCGAAAGGTTTTCGGTATCTAAATATTGTTTATTGTTTGGGTTTAAAAATATGTATATATTTTACTTGGGAACTATTTTTACAACAAGCAAAGTTTTGAATAACTTATATGTTCGGATTTGGAAAAGAAGCGACACTTGTTATGGATTAGTTTTAAATAACTATACTTATATTTTTATCAAAGATTATTTTCCTAAAATATAATTATAAGACGAGCTACGGCTCGGGATAAGTTATACGTTTCATAATATTGGTTCAACGTGGTTTATACACGAATAGTAACATGTGATTAACTTGAGTATTAAGTCGCATAAAACATATTTAAGTCACGATCGGTTTGACGAGTTAAAATGCTTAAGACTCGGGTTAATACCCATTAGTCTAGATACTTGGATAAGCTATCTATTATCCGGTTAATAAGTTAGGCTTATTTGTGATAGACTGTTAAGGTGTCCTTTGTTGGTAATTAGGGCACGAGGAAGCCGGTCGAGGCTTGGACTTTAATTGCTAGCTTAGCATGGAAATTAAGGTGAGTTCATGACCCCACTTTTTACTGTTTTATAAATGTTTTCGGTGTGGAAGACATGCTTCTTTTATGAAAACCTGAGGAATTCCAAACGAACAAGTTTTTTTTGAAAAATGAAATGGGTGCGTGAGTGTCACGGCCCTGCTGTTACTGGTTTTACATTCGGGGAAGAAACATGCGTACTACTTACATCGTTTTAAAGATCATGTTATACTATGGGCACTTTATGTTACTATACGGCTTTTATGGAAAGTCCCAGGGGGAAACCAAGAATGTGCTGGCATGCACAGCGAGGGAAATGTGGATAGATCTATTGGGCCTCACAAACCCCACTCGACGGCGGGGCCGGGCGGGTGCATATTGTCTCTAACTATCGGGTTATCGAGGCATCGGTAACCCAGTCATCTGGGCTGGTTTCAACAAATGGTACATGTTCAGTAATGGGTTCCCAACCGTAGTAGTAAAAACACTTAACGTCTAGCTAACATTCTTATGACATAGTATTAACGGGAATGATCTTTTCAGACTTACGGAAACTCTCTTATAAAAACTTGTGGAACTATTTTTGCAAACTTATGAACTCACCAGCTTTATGTTGACTTTTTAAGTATGTCTTTCAGGTTTAAACTTTGGTAACGGCACGGTTGGAGTAGTCGACGTATTGGGATCGGGGATCCTAGAGGGTTAGCAATGGCGTTCAGGGAATAAGAGTCTTAGATGCAACTTTCCGCTGCGCTGGCAAAGGCACCAAACGTCGCAACCGACGAGGGAAAAGTCGGGGTGTGACATGTTGCTCCTATTCTGGAGAATACTGGTGAACCTATACCGTTGGAGAATTTGGCTGATGATGAGAAAAAGAACTTCGCGATCGAGAAAAAGGGTGTGATCAGATTTCTCAATAACTGATATGATCCCTTTACCGGAAATCCCAAAACATTTACTGTTTTTCATTTACATTTCTGCATTTTATTTTCTCGTTAAAAATTACAAAACTCAAAAAGATTTTAGGTGTGTTTTAGCATAAACATTAGAAAATCCAAAAAGATTTTACATTTCCATCTTTTTTTTGATAGCTGATGGTGGTTGATGTCGATTTTTTAAACCTGGATGAACTATTTGAGCTTTGTAATCTTTTAAATGTGAAAATATGAATGTTGGATGCTTAAAAGTTGTAAAATAATTGGAACGGGACTCGTTTTTGAGATTTGGAAAATTTGTTAAAATTCCAGTTCTCGTTCGCCCATTCGTTTGGTCGAACGTGGAATCTTTGTTGTTCCTTCGTACAGTATGTTTGGGCGAATGAGAGTGTTCTTGAATAATTTTCACATTCGAACCCTTTTGTCTCCTTCGAACCTTTAAATAGGGTCGAAGGAACCAAAAGTTTCTCATTCGACCAGTACATGTGGGTGAAGGAGCATGCCTATATATACCCATTCAGTCTCATTCGAACCCTTATCATTTTTTTTCAAAATTTCTGAACTGAAGTCCATTTGTTGCCCTGTTGTTTTGCCATTTATCAAAGTGTTCGTCTTGTTCTTCTGATCATTGTGCACTATTTCTTACAGGTTAATACATCAGTTTCAAGGATTAATTGATGGTTTTCAGTTTTGAGCCCTAGCTTTCTAAAACCTGATTAATTGATGTTGTTTGTTAAAATTGATGGATAGGATTCAATGCTTAACAGTTTTAGGGGAGATAGTGCAAAAACATTGGTTTAATCATCATCAGTTTGCATAATCGATCCTTAAACCCTAGTTTTTGATAGAAAATAGTTAATCATTGAACAAATGTTAAAATTGATTGTGTGGAAACTTTAATCGGTGTTGTTACTTGCTGAATGAATCAATATAACAAGTTAAAACCAACAGATTATCATAATTGAAAATTTGAATTATGAACAGTCTCTTTCGCCCATTACGAATGGTCGAAGGAAACTAATTTGGGCGAAGGAGATGTTTAACTGGGCGAATGAACAACAATTGGGCGAATGAAACATGTTATCAAAAACTTTACATTCGTACCTTTATATTTTCACATTCGCACCAAGATTTTCTCATTCGTACCCCCGTTTGGGCGAATGAGAAGATTAATTATCAAATTTTCAAAGTTTGAATTTTTTGTCGATTTTTAACATGTTTATTTGTTTTGTCTTGCAGATCAAACCATGTCTGAACAGGAGAAGCCTACTGAATAGGCCGGATCATCCTCACAGCCTGCAAAGAAAGTGACTGAAGAGCTTTTAACATTCGAGAATGCGCATAATTGCTGTGCGTATCTTGGAGAGGTTAAAAAGCATACTGAGTTTATTGAGATCATAGAGTTCTTGAAGAGAAGTCGGGTGATAGACGCGATTGCTACAGCTACCATTATTTACATAGACATGATGCAAGAATTCTGGACTGAAGCGAAGTTGGATTTCTGGAATTGCGAATCGTCTGTGATTAGCAAGATCCAAGGAAAGATGGTGATTGTATGTGAGCAGGATATTAGAGAAGCCTTGATTTTGCAAGATGAGAAGACGGATCCTAAAGAGCTTAGTTTTATGGATCAACGAAAGTGCTTTCTGAGGATGAAGTACAATGGACCGATTACTGATGGTTCATTGCATAAGGGAAAGCTGTGTCCACAGTTCAAATACTTGGCACATGTTCTGATACACGTTTTTGGTTCAGCTGCTGGAGGATATGATTTGATGCGTAAAAGTATTAGCTCGATGATGGTGGCACCGGTATTGAACAAACCGTTCAATGTATCAGGGATGCTAATGGAACATTTATTGGAGCATGTGAATGGTACGAGGAATCTGAAGTTCTTGCTGTATCCTCGATTCCTCCAGATGGTGTTTGATCATAAATACAAAGATTTGAAGAGGGATCCTAAGCACATTGTTGTTCAAGAACATATGTCAATCAATACACTTGCTAGGATGAAAGCTTACAAAGGATTGTCAGTGAATGAACGTCCTCCTGTAAGACGTTTATTTGGACATTTAGCTAGGATTGACTATGATGATCCAGGTGAAGGGCTAGTAAGACATGCCAACAGTGATTCAGATCCAGATAACCCATTACATCCTGTTGATCCAGATGCTAAGCGCAAGAGACAGGTTGTTAATGTTGGTGCAAAGAGTGGAAAGGGTAAAGAAAAAGAGATCAGAATAGAGGTTGTTCCTGAACCTGCTAAGAAGAAGAGTACACCGAGAAGAAACAAGACAACGGCTAAGAAGGGTTTGCATATTGTGGATGAGGCGTCGATTGATTCTGAAGAGACGCAAGAAGATGAACACTGGGATTCGGAAACTGAAACGCTAAAGACTACCACGCCCAAGGCCACTGTGGCTGGTGAGTCTGTTAGCTTAAACCAATCTGTTGAAGATTAAGGTAATAAGAGCCCAATTCCTGTTGATGAAGATGAAGAGGGTCTTAATGTAGAAAAAGATTTTCCTGGTTCACCAGTACAGGCTGTGAAATCAAAGAAGAAGCCTAAGTACAAGAAACAAGAGAAGGTACTGAAACCGAGTCAAAAGAGATTGAGGGAGATTGAATCACTCATTGCTGGAAAGAAACTACAACCAGCTTCTAGTTCCAAGTCACCGGTTACTGCACCTGTATCTAAGAAGCAAAAGACTGCAACTACTTCTAGCACAAAACAGGGAAATGAATTACCTGTTGATGAGTTCAATGAAGCGTTAGACAATGTGCTCAAGAAGATGAGGAAAGGCAAACTGCCTGAAGTTGCCGAGATGCCTGTTAAAAAGAAGGTCACAGTTGATAGTGATGTAATGACTGCTGTGAACCAAAGGCTATCTGAAATGATGAGCATTATCAACAAACAACAAACCGAGATTGAGCAATTGAAGTCGAATGATAAAAAGATGTTGGAAGTTGTAGTCACATCTCCTGATAACAGTGAAGAGTTGAAGGAAACAATCAAAAAGTTGAAGAAAGAGAATAAAAAGTTGCTGAAACACGAGCAGAGGAACACCAGAAGGTATATTTCTCTAAAAGAGGAGAATAAAAAGCTAAAGGAGAGTAACAAGAACATGGACAATCTGATAAAAGACTTGTACTCTCGAGCTCCTCTACTTCAAGCTGGTGAAGAAGATAAAGAACAAGAAGAAGAGAAAGTTGATTATGAACCATCTGACGATGAAGAGGATGAAGATCTTGATGAAGATGCTGGTAATGATCCTCAAAAGAAAACGAAGAAAGATGATGGAGATGATGGTAGTTCAGATGGTGGATCAAGTGATGCAAACAGCTCTACTTTTGATAGTGATGATGACAATGATGATGACAACGCTGAGAAATATAAGTATGAGAAGCGTGATTCGAGCAAAGGTGGAGAGTCAAGCTCAAAGACTCCAGGTGAAAATGTAGATGATGACATTTTCTGGAATGAAAAACTGCAGTCTTTATCTGAAGAAGACAAACACATGTATCGCCAGATGCTTACAGATCGAGTCTGGACGATTGACATGACAGCCAGGTTTCCAGAAATATTCGAGTCTAGTAATAAGCCGTATGAGTTGGAGTTTGATGACCCAGATCTAGAAGATGGAGAGGTTTCTGCGGCGGTTTCTAAGGAAATACTTGAAGGTTTAGCTAGACAGGTTGGAAAGACTTTGGAAGAGCTACTTGCTGATAATTTCATTCCAAAGATACCTGAAAAGGAAGCCGGGAATCATTCCGATGACCGTGACGTTCCTGCATTTGAAGAAGTTGATATGGAAGACATTACAAGTGAGGAATATCCACAATACTTTAAGAATGATCAAGATTCTGGATTTCCTGGATTTTCTGATGAAGTGCTAAACCAGGCTGAGAAACTTGCTAAGGAAAAGAGCAAATTGTTTGAAGATGAAGTGTTCAAAGGGCATGATAAGCCATAGTTCGAGCAATCTGATAGTTTGAAAGAACTTTTGAGGAAATTGAAAGGGAAGGAGAATAACCGTCCTAAAGCTGAGATACAAGGTAGCTTCTACAAACTTCACAGTGAAATTTTCAAAGGTCGTGCATTGGCCTGGAAGTTTGTTAAGCAACTGAAATGCATAGCAGTCAAGTGGGAGAAGGGAATTCTGTACTTTAACAAATTCCATGACCTGAAGACTCTTCCTTACTGGGCTATTCGTGATATTTGTCGTCACCGAATATCGGGAGCGTCAAATAGTCAAATTTCATATGTTGCTGAGAGGATGACAAGAGAGAGCCGAACTAAGTGGGATTTATTTGCACCTCAATATCCAAAACGAATCGTTCATAAAAAGGATATTGACATGATTACTGGAATGCCCAAAGTGACGCTGAAGTACAAGCCACCGCGAGTGTTGAAGAAGATTCCTTTGATGCCGATTCCACAACACTTCGCCAAAGACTTTATTTGGTGGTACTATGATTGGAAGATAGCAGAGGCTGTGATCGTGCTGAAAGATGGTGAAAAGAACTTCTAGAAGATACACATTTTTGATCCCATGTGGTTGATTAATTGTTCACATGAGGATATAATAATGTTGTTCTATAATCCGATTTATTCTGAGGTTAAGGATGCTGAACAAGCAGGCAAATACCAACGTGTGGTATTTCTGTGCTTTGCTTATGATATAAATGCTGGATGTGATTATGACAAGAAGCTCGGGAGGTTTGTAAAGATACAGAAGGTGCCTGAAGTGAATAAGACGAAGCAGAAGTCATTTCATGAACCGGTGCTGACTAAGGAACATAAGATTCAGCGGCATATCAAATTGATGAACATCAGAATGGACGAAGAACGTCGACAACAATCCAAGCAATAGTCGAGTGGGAGGTTGTAGATGCATTTATGAGACTAGTGCTTCGGATTGTCCAATAAACTTGTTTTTGTTGATAGTCGAATGGGCGAAGGAGTTTTAGTTTGGTCGAAGGAGACTCAGAAGGTGCGAAGGAGAGGTTTTGGTCGAATGTAGAATAGGTTTCTTATGTATGGCTTGGTTCGACCGGATGAAGTGGTCGAACCTGCACATTCGCTCTTACAAAGTGGGCGAATGTGAAGACTATATATATGTCAAGCTGATTTTTTGAATGTAACTTTGAGTCATTTTGTTTGATCATTTCTTTGTTGATTTGTCGATCCTTATAGCACATACAGTCAAGCCTGTATCGCAAAATTGAAGCAGGGAAGGGAAGAAGAGGGGTGGTTTGGGCCGGGTCTTCTTTGGGTTTGGGCTGGGTTTTTGTCTTGTACCAAGCTTTAGGTTTAGGTGGGTTTGGTTGGGTTTGTTTTGTTTTGTTGTATTAAAAAATATACTACACTTTATAAATTATACTCATTCAACAAATCTATCTCACTATATTATTATTTTTTTTTTAAATCAGATAAAAAAAATATATTATTATTATTAAAATTACTAAAATCACTAAAAGGATAAAAATAGATAGTTTATTGGTGATTTTACTAATACAAAAATTAGGGAAAAATTCGTGATGTTGCACACTTAAACCTGGACGTTAATGATCATAAACTGGAAAATCAAATGTATCTTAGACACTGATAAAACAAATCCATCAAACACAATCTTATAACTGTCCTAAACACAACACATGAAAAACTTAAAAAAAATAAATAAATAAATAAAATAAAATAAAATACAGTCTAAGTACGTTATCCGTCGAAGTCTAATGTTAGTCGTTTTGTCGTCCACTTACAATCAAGAGCTCTAACTTGTTTTTCGTGCACATGATCTAAACAGATGGCACTTGATTGGGATCCAAAAGGAATGCATAATCAGCCAATGAATCTTGAGACCGACGACATAAAGTTCAAAGACGTTGTTACCTGGATCAGACGAAGCAGAATCGGATACGCTGTGGAGCATAGTTTTCAAGTTTATTGCTCTCACATTGAAGATTTTTGGAGGTCTGCTCGAGTAGAAGTCGTTGATCGCGTCAAACGAATCAATGCTACAGTCAGAAATAAGGCAGTAATCATCACTGAAGATACTGTTAGAAGCGTGCTGAGACTTCAAGACCAGCCAGGAACAGTCACATTTCAATCTAAGGTCGATGTTCACCGAGAGTTCAAGAATTTAGGATACAAAGGAGATTTCGACAAGAGAGGGGATATCAAAAAGAGCCAGCTGACCAGAGACTAGAGACTCATCAGTCACGTGTTTATTATGTCTCTGTGTCACAGGAAAGGAGGTTACAATGCTCTTAGCACAGAATGGTCGACTCCTATGATAAAGATCTGCAAGAATGAACCGTTTAATCTGTCGGGTATGATCTTCGATTATCTGGTGAAGAATGTTGAGACTTACTCCAGCAAATGGGCTATGTACCCCAGATTTGTGCAAATGATGATTAATGCACATCATGAGAATCTGCCTCTTGGTGACCAGTACAACTTCACCAAAGGTGCACGATTCTTCACTGAGTGCAATACTCCTGATTGGGAGCCTATGCTGGAGAACATGTATGCAGCGCAGCGCTATCCTATGGTCATGGAACTATACAACAAGATTAAGAAAAGGAAGCAGGATGTAACAAAAGCTCGTCAGCAATCCACCGATGCACCTGCACCATCTGACCCTGCTCCCTCTTCAGCCCAACCAACCGCTGAAGAGATTGCTCAAGAAAAGGCAAGGGGTAAAAAGGGTGGCAACTGAAGCAGCTCCATCAAAGGAAACCAAGAGGAAAAGACCAACTGGTCTGTTACAAGAGGGGAGAGAATCACTGACACCGGAACAACTTGAGACTGCTGAGGCCCTACGACAAGTTGCTGAGTTTAAGAGGGCCGAAAGAAAGAAACAGAGGGAACAGTTACCAGAGTCTGAGATTCCTCGTGTAATGACTGAGGATGATCTTGAGCAAGAAGTGATTTTGGAGTCTATGTTTGGGGGAGAAGATCAACAAGGACCATCCACAACTACTGCTCCAGCCCCTAAAGCACCAGCACAAAGGCAAACTGAACCTTCCTCCCCAGCTCCTGCTGCACCATGCCGCAAACCGGTGCACCAGGAACTCTACGAGAAGTTGGTCAAGGAGGTTGGAAAGACTGCTGCTAGGGAGATTTGTACCCTAAAGAGTTCTGTGCACAACAATCAGGAGCTCAAAAGAAAAGTCAAGAAGCTAAAGCACAAGAACATGAATTTGGAGAAAGTTGTGAAGGATCAACGATATCTAATCAGGTTTCAAACTCAGGTTCAGATGAAGATGTTTGATATGATTCAGGAGTTGCAGAAACAGCAGACCGGTGCTCCTAGCATGACATCCGATGAACTATTTGATTTTGGGAAATTTCTTCAGGAGGAGAAAGAGAAAGAAAGAATAGCTGAAGAAAGTGATGTGGATGAGATCAGCGAGGATGAGATGCCTGAGAAGTTTTTAGAGATGGGTATGGAAGAGGAAACAGTGCACGAGACGTCGGATGGCCATAAGTTGGACCCAGAAAGATCAACATGGTTCCCAAGAAGGCCTATCACTATTCCAGCTCTGCATTAGAACATCCATCATACGAGAGAAACTCATCAATAGAGGATCATTTCATGGAAGTATGACGAGGTGAAGAGGTTATTTGCGATAAAGAAACGAGGGGGAGTTATATAGTAGATTTGTTTGCCTTTAATCTATCGGACTTGTTTGCCTTTAATCTATCGGACTTGAATATTCTGTTCGCCAATTAGATCAATGTAGGTGCTGGAAATGTCTTATTTGAGGAAGCTATCGTATTCAGGAGAGCAGTGGATCGGGCGATGAAGCTAAAACAGGAGTTACTAGACATAGTAGACAGGATCAACGCAGCGGACGCGGAAAAATAACAAAAGGAGAAAGCTGCCCAAGCTGCTGCTGCAGAAGTAACACAAACTGAAGCCGAAACCGCTTCAGAGGTGCAGATACAAGAACCTGCAACAGCAACTGATCCAGAAAGACCTGCAACTGAGTCTACTCAAGTTCCACCTATGGTTGAAGAAGATCTTGCCGCCATATTCATTCAACACCCCCCCGGGTCAGGCAGAGGGGGAGCCAAGCGATGTAGAGATTGATTGAAAAATGAAGAACTGGTAGCTGTGGTCTAGGGGGACTATTGTTGGGTTATATTGAGACCACAGTTACCAGATCAAAAACTTTTGATAGCTTGTTGTGTAGTTTGTAAGTTAGAGGGTTTTTTTATGTAATTATGGCATAGTTTATGTAAAAACCATAGGCTGCGCACTTAATACACGGGCCCTACGCATTTAGCTTAAGTGCGCAGGCCCATCAGACTTACTATATATAGATGGCTTGTGTGCAGCTCTAGGGTTAGGGTTTTGGATTATCTTTGTAGCACATTTTGAATAGGTGCGTACTTGTTGCTATTCCATGATTCTTCAGTAACAAATCAGCAATGGAATCCTCTTATTATTCATCTTGTGTGTCGGTTTTTATCATATTCATCTAGTTTCTTTGACTGTAGAAGATTAATCACTTAAGACGCCTAATCCATAGGTGTTTCTAAGTGATAACAATCTCTTGCACTTAACAAGATCTAGTATTTGGGACTTACACATAGACACTTATGTTGAATTGTAAATTGATGTTGTAACATATTTCACCCCAAAATAGTGAAATGGTAAAAAGGGCTATGTAAACTCACCTTAGTGTTAGAATGGAGACTCTTGTTATATAAGTAAATGTGGCTCGTGTGTATCCAAATATCACCCTATGTTAAGGTAATAAATAAGTGTTGGGGAAAACTTAATAAGTCTTAAGTTTTCTAGTCCAAAATGTGCTAGGGTTCCTAATTTGGGGATGAATAATTGATTTATGACTGAATTTGAATAATTGTTAATAACTTTAAATAATTAATAAAAATATTCCTGACCAATATTAATTGAAGGTAGTTGAATTATAATGTAATAAATGTGAAAATAATTTTTATAAAATTATTTTCTTAATTAGTGAATATATAATACATTAATATTTATTTGTCAAATCATAGTTTGAATATCTAAAAATATTAAAATTATTGAAGCTCCAAATTAAAATTTATGTTTCTGTTCTAAATGAATAAAAATAGTTTATCTAAAATTTTGGTATAAAAATAGTGAAAAATGAATTTATTATGAATTTAATATGATTAAAATAGACTAAATTGATTAAAAATAGATAAATTAAATTTTCTGAAAATAAAAGTTGTATAATAAATTTTATTAGTTATATAATATAAAACAAATTTTGTAGAATTTAAACATCTCATTAGGTATTTTAAATATATTATAGCATTATTAAACAATATAAAATAAAATAAAAACAAGGAAAATAAGAAGTAAAAAAAATCGCTGCTGAGGAGGATCGAACCCAGGTCAAACCTTATCACAAGTGTGGCTCAACAACTGAGCCACACCCTGAGAACGAGATCTAACCGGACCTGATATTATATATGTATTATTTAGAATAAAACATGAATTGGTATTATGTAAAAAGGATGGGCTCGGATTCGAACCCAAGACCATCCACGTTTTGGTTAATCAAAAACACGGGAATAACCAACTGACCTACATGTCTGTTGGTTGTTTGTTTTAGTTTCAGAGAGGTTTTATATATCAATTGATTCATGCCATCTTCCCCAAATATAATCTAAGAACCCTAGCTTTTCTAATTGAAACGATTAGCAACTAATAACCCCATAATTAATAGGGTTATTAATCGGACCAAAACAAGGAATGATAACATGAGTATAAATGAGACTTACCAGACCCAAAGCTATCCAAATGATCGAGTCAACAGAAAAGTCAAAGAACAAAGATTTCGATGATTAGAGAGTTACAGTGTGACACCCGGCAAATTCTGGTTAACAACGTTGTCTAGATGAAAGTCTACCTTAGCGAGTCACGCGTATATTGTACTTAACTGGGTTAGTTAAGTCGGGTTATGGTTCGGGAACTATCGGTTTAGTCTAGAAGATCATTGGATGTTGGTCTAGAGGTTCATTAGATGTCGGTCCTTAACCAAGTGTACAAACGGTGACGATTTGTAGGATCGTCAGGGCATACGGAACATACAAGTCTCGAGTCCCGGGAATTGGTGAACGAGTGTGAATATGTGTATTTACAAGTGTTATGTGTTTACAATCATTATGTGACTTGTCGGTATGTGAATATGTGTTAACATATGTTAAAACGGGGTTTAACGCGCAAAACACACGGAACAGACCCCTATAGGCGATTAGGATAGCCCAAGCGCCTATAGGAGGGGCGAGTGGGGGACCTTAGGGGCGAGTAGGGGCTAATTGCATGACTGTTCATGCGATTAGGCCCCAATTGCATGGACTTACATGCGATTAGGCTCCCTAATCGCGTGTAAAGGCTGCATAATCGCTAGTTACGTGCTGGACGACTAAAAACGACTATAAATACCATACTTGACCTCATAAACTTCATAATACAAACCCTAGTCGTCCCATAACCCGCCCCAACACACACACAACCTCTGGAACGCGATTTTTGATCAAAACACAAGGTTTCAAGCTTAATCCATCATCCTTTTACAAATCTAAGGTTTGGTTTCCATCCATGCAATCTATTAAACGTTTTTATTCAATCCCTAATAGTCCAGACCTGTTCTAAAACGGGAAAGCTTTCTGAAAATCGTTAATAAGTGTTGTTAATCGGATTTTAACTAGTATACATGTGTTATGTGTGTTTATGATTAGAAAGCTAGGGTTTTTATGATTCAAGATGAATGAATGACATGTTATTATGTTAGACCAGAATAATAATGATATTACGATGATAAAAATCTGAGAATTGATTATTAGAGTTATAGTTTCGCATGTTAGTATGATGTTGCATGCTATGTGAATGGTGTTTGGATTACGTGATTGCATGCAGGGCTGATAATACGTTGCAAAGCGAAGGGTTTTAGTTGAAACATGTTTAGGATAGAGTTTGGGATGATATTGGGTGGTTACACACGTTCTAGATCTGATTTGGAGCGTTAAACGCGCGAAAAACCGGAACAGCAAGGTTACAGGCGATTAGCAACCCTAATCGCCTATGTTAGAGGCGATTAGGAGGCCAATCGCCCATGATTCATGCGATTAGGGGCTAAATGCTAGTACTTATAGGCGATTAGCCCTAATTGCTAGTTGATACATGTGGTATAGCCCTAAATGGTAGTTGTTACATGTGGATTAGCCCTAAATGCTAGTAGTTACATGCGATTAGCCTTCCTAAATGCCAGTTGACCAACCTAAATGCTAGTTGACTTTTCCTAATCGCGTGTACTGCTGTTGTAAGTATAAATTAGCATTCCGAGACCTGATTTGACATGTAGGAACATGCTAGGAACCCCGTAACATATCTAATAACTTGGTAACATGTGTTTGGATGTAATTCGGTGATACGTGAACTATGTGCTATAACTTGTTGTGCGTTAACGTATGTTAAGTGTGATTGCATGATTGCATGTTTGAGAGCGTAAACATAACACGGGAAGTCTCGGGTCACCAATGGGATGTCGAGTCTTGTACTTTGGGTCAATTAAACAGTCACGGTGTTTTCAAACGAACTTGGTTATGGTCTGGACATCTAGGGACTAATTAACCTGCGGGTTATTAGTCTAAGTACTTGTAACTGTCATATGTTAGGTCGCCGCTTTACGGGACTAGCATAGCAGCTGAGTTTACTCGTGTTAAGGAGTAACGCAACTTAAGGTGAGTTTACGGCCCCTCTTTTAAACTGGTTTCATACTTTCGGGGGAGAAAACATGTGTTAAAACGATTATTTGGTAACTACTGTCATACTATGGGTTTCTATTGTGTACTACACGATCTTTGGAAGTCCCAGGGGGAACCATGAATGTGCGGGTTTGCACAACAGGGAAATGTGAATAGCGCTATTGGGAGTGACCAACCCCGCTCGTCGGCTTGGAGGGCCGGGCGAGTGCATATTGTCTCAAACAGGAACAACAGGAACAACTGGTTTACTTTTCGGGCACAACATCTGGTATGCGTGTTAGTAATGGTTTTCCAATCGTGGTAGTAACAAAACATACGCCTAGCTAGCGTACACTGGTTTTCGATTTGTTATAGTATGGACAGGTGGACTTGGTACTTGGATTACAAAACCTGTAAACTCACCAGCATTTTTGTGCTGACGTAAACTTTTACATGTTTTCTCAGGTCGCTAAGGTAGCACTACTGGACTAGGGCGCACGCGTCTGCACGGCGTCTAGTTAGAGTCGCATGGTTTTCATATGTTGAACATTGGGTTTACTTTTGAGATACTGTTTTGAATAAGCTACCGCTGTAAACGGGGATTTTAAACTATGTTTTGAAATTGCATTATATTCATTTAGACTTGTTTATTGTGATCGTTGGTTTGGATCCTGGTTTGTCATGCTCCTCGCGGTAAAACTCCGCAAGTGGATTTTGAGGGTGTGACATACAGGGTGAAATTTGATAGAGGTTTTCTTATTTTCGGTGGATTTAGGATAGAAAAATGGTTTCAATTTTAGGGAAAACGCAGAAATAGAAAGTTGAATTGATTGGTCAATCTTGGTCAATGTCGAGCTAATAACAGCTCATTATGAGCTGTTTTCGTGGCTTGAAACGCGTCGATGATTGTTGTTAATTTGAGATTGACTATTGTTTCCAAATTGTGTGTAGCCGCGTTCAATTCAAACGATTTAGCTAGTGGTTCGGGTCCTTGTTCTTGGCGGTTCGGATGTGCAGCGATCAAAGGAGAGGCAAGGGAGAAGGTGGTTTTGTTTGGCCAGCTGTTGGGCTGCTCTTGTTGGGCTCCGAGTTTTAAAATTATTGGGTTATACTTGTATTTTGGTTTGGTTAGAAAAAAAAATGAAGATGCATAACTTAAACTTCCAAAAAAAAAGAAAAAAAAAATCTGATTTCATGCTATTATTATTATTATTATTATATAAAAAAACGTTTTGAAATAAATAATAAAAAGATTAGACAAGGTTATTAAAGAAGTATAATATAGATAAAGTGGTGATTTACTAATACAAAATTGGGGAAAAAAATTCGCGATGTTAAAGTCTCCCTACTTTTGGAAACTTCGTCGCGAAGTTTATTGAAAACACGGGGTTGAAGGTGTTTGGGTAGAAATTAGGGCGATTGTGGTTTGGAAAATTTGGGTTAAGGCACGACATGAATTTATAAGTAATAATCTGTCTGAATCATTTGGGACAAGAGGTTTGACATGTGTGAGTTTTGAGGATTGGATTAGGTTCGTCGAAACTAGCAAGGAGAATAAGAATCTAGGAAGACCCTAAACTTAAGTTTTAGGAATCCTAAAAGAAATGCGTGAGTTGATTGACTAAATGAACTACCAGATAACTAGAGTTTACATTTGGTTATCTACCGGAACCTTGATAGAATTTCACACTACCTTAATGTACCTGTAAATTCATGATTACGTTCCGGACCGCAATCACCAATTTACCTTACATTAATGTTTTGTGTCCTTCTATGACTCCAAACACACATGTAAGTAACGCAAAATAACATGGGACTAAATCTATGTTATACTAGATAAACGACTCTCATGTAAAAGACAAAAATATCAATACTTGTGAGCGTTGGATTTTATCTAAAAACAGGATTAATTGATCATACAAGTCACAAATCTAGGTGCGGAAACCCTAGATCTGAACAAATTGATAAGATGCTAATCACGACACAATCAAGATCATTTTCAATATCATTTTCATAGATTAACTTTCAATCAATAAGCATTTACAACGTTTATGTTAATCTAGAATCACAAAGACACTTTCTCAAAAACACTCCTAAACCTGCACTGAACCTGGACACAAATGATAACTCTCTCACATAATCAAAAACTCAAAATCTATATATAGCCTCTGCACATTCGCCCCTTTCAATAGGTCGAATGTGAGCAATTTCCACATAGATCAGTGTAATCCGGACGAGCCAAAGCTCCAAACAATCTCCTGTTGGGTGGTTTCTCATTATCAGCTACACCCTTATAACCTTTCATCCTCATCAAGGTTCTAATATTCATGTGATCTTGCCCTAGAATCATTGTCGGATCCTTCTTCAGCATTGGATACTTGTAATCAAAGATCATCATTAGAAACCTTGGATACAACATGAACTTCTTAAACTTTATACCCTTCAGCATCTCCAACATGTGGTCAAGTATCATCCCAGACACATTAAATGGTTTGTTGAGTGTCAACGCAACCATTAATGAGCTCAAACTCTTCCTCATCACGTCATAACCACCACTAACACATCCAAAGACATGGATCAGAACATGTGCAAAGTACTTGTACTGCACTCCCAGCTTCCCTTTATACATCGATCCGTCAGTGATAGGACCTTTGTATTTCATCCTTAAGAAACACGCCTTCTGTTCTGTCCACGACAATTCCCTGGGATCTTCTCTATCTTCGAACTTAATCTGTAAAGCTTCCCGGATGTTGGCTTCAGTCAAGAACATATCTATCTCCTGAATCTTGCTCTTGATGATAGTTTGATTATCCCAGTAATCATACTTAGCGTTCTGGTAGAAATCTTCTATTATGTCTTTGTAAATGATGGTTGGTGTGGCTAGAGCATGTACAATCCTGCTCCTCTTCAGAAACTCAATAATGCCTGTGAACTCTGTATTCTTCTCCACATCTCCTAAATACGCGCAACAGTTGTGCGATCTTTCGAAAGACCAACTGCTCGGTGTAGAAGTTTCAGCTACGGGGACTGGATCTTGAACAATAATCTCTGCTGGAGTCTCAACAGTCACTGTTGGAGTGTCAATATTCTCTGGTTGTTCAGCCATCTGTACACAAAAATCAATAAAACGCGTCAAAACACAAAAACGACAAAAATATAAAAATTTTGGTCAAAACTGTTCTATACATTCGCCCCTTTTGGATTAGCCGAATGTGAGATTTTGTGATCGAAGGTGAACATATATGGACGAAAGTGGAAATGATCTTGACAAAAAGTCACATTCGTCCGTTTTGTTATACCTTCGTCCACCCCGTTCCACTTTCGCCCGGTTTAACCAACCGAAGGTGGAAAGTTTTCCCCCAAAAATTTAAAATTCTGCCATGTTTAGTTTTAATCCGTAATTTTGATTCTAAAACATACTAACAAGGCCGAATAACACTTGTTTATAACCAATTTTATCAAAACATCATTTTACATAGGTTTTCAATTAGAATTAGGGTTCATCGTGTTCAATCGATCAAATCTGTTATCTAAACACGTTATAATCCTAATTCCTTCCATACTCTCCCCCTAAAACCTATGTGAATTGATCGGGTATCAAAAACATTCATCAACACTCAACAAAAATCCCCAGATTTAAAACCCTAGGTCGGGTTCGTTAAACAGTCAATTTGGATCTGTTATTTCGTCCATTACCTGCAATATTATAGTTAAAATGATCAGCAATCACAAGGGAATGAAATGCACAATCACAGAAAAACACAGCAACAAGGTCTTGTTATGAGAGAATTTTTGAAAAAAATTTCAGAATGAAAGGATCGAAGGTAACTGATGTATTTATAGTGGTGCACGTTCGCCCGAATGAAATGGACGAATGTGGGTAAATTCCACATTCGCCCCTAGTTAAAGACACGAAGGTGAATATTGTCCACCTTCGCCCCTAATTAAAGACACGAATGTGAAAGTGATCCACCTTCGCCCCTAATGAAAGACACGAAGGTGAAACTTGGTACCCGGAAGTGATAATTTTACCCGGAAGTGAAAAGAACCACATTCGCCCGTTTTCACAATGGTCGAAGGTAATGATTTTTCCACATTCGTCCCAATTAAGGGGCGAATGTGAAATGGAAAAATCTGAAAATTTCGCCAAATCACGAATTCGAATCCCGTTCAACATTTTTCAATCCGTTAAGCTTCCAAAACTCAAATTTTCACATTTTGAATGTCACAAAGTCCAGATGGTGTTATCAAATCTCAGAAATTGACCATCAAGCATCCCCGGATATCAAAAATAAAGCAGAAATGCAAATCTTTTGGATTTTCTGAAATTTATATCAAAACACATCTAAAATCTTTTTGGATTTTGTAACTTTTTGACAATAAAAGTAAAATGCAACAAAGTAAAATGCATTAAAGTAAAGGAAAGCAGTAAACATTTTGTGATTTCCGGTAAGAGGATCATATCAGTTTTCTGAGAAATCTGAACACAGCGTTGATCTGGTTCAATATTATCATTAGAAACAATACGTGACACGGCAATTGCTGATATTGTTGTCCACATAAGCTCACATGCAGACAATTACGCAATGCTTTAAAATGATACGAATTAGATGTATTAGACTAACACATTGTGGTTCCCACACACACGACATACTCCCGTATCAAGAAGTAAACTGCACAAAGACTCATTGTAAAGCGTGATTATGCTTTCGTCGTCTGTAATTGTACAAGATATAATGCATAGAGGTATACAGGTCAGCAAATTAATGCAGCAAAGTAACATATGCATCATACCAGGTTGAGGACTGATATTAATCATGATTTGCATCAATGATCAATACGATATATTATAGATAATCTTTGATCATCATATAACATGGAAAGTTCCTCAATTCGGTAACTTTAGGTTTTGGCATAAAGCTCTTTTATAAAGACACCCTGTCTGATCTAGGTCCGTAATGACTTACAGCAGAAGATCAGATAGGCTATCCCCAGACAACTAATAACATAACGACCCTAAACCTCCGAGTTTTGTACAAACACCCTATCAAACGAAATTACGATACTAAGACCATATGCCCATGAGGTGTTCATCCACAAACGCGTAGTTTGTTATGTTTGTATCACTAGTGCACGCAATATAAAGTCTACGAAGCCTATCAGCATATCACACGTAATCAACATACGTCGCATTAAACTATACAATTCTTTAGCCTGTGTCAGATCCCCACTGATGTACTATCATTTCCTCTTTTTATCCAGGAAATCATTTTGGGTTTTTCTAATTTTTAGGTATTTTGAAAATTTTTCAATGTTTTTGGTTTTTCTGATAAAATGACTCCCCCTAAAATAAAGAACATATATTTGGGTTTTTAATTTTTCTGAAAAACGAAAAACAAAAATTTGAAAGAAACAATCCACTTGAAAGCATCAACTTCTTTGAGGATTAAACAACCCCCTCGAAAGCATCAACTTCTTTGAGGATTATGATAGTAAAGAGAAATTCCCAATTAGCAAAGAGAAATTCCCAATTAGCAAAAATTTAAAACTAAAACTAAAAACGAAAAATGATATACCGAGGAGCCGATTAGTCCTGTTTTTCCTTTATATTGTTTACTTTCAAAAGATATTCAAAGCGGGATCTGTCAAAAGCTTTTGTAAACAAATCTGCACGTTGGTAGTCAGTATGGATTTTGACCATGTCAATCAACTCTTTAGCATAACAGTCACGGATAAAATGATATTTAATCCGGATATGTTTAGCTTTAGAATGATTTTCAGTATTTTTAGTTAAAGCAATTGCGGCTTCGTTGTCACAGTGTATAGGGGTTTTAAGAAACTGCAAACCGTAATCGACCATCTGTTGTTGGATCCAGAGCACTTGCGAACAGCAACTCGAGGCTGAAATGTACTCGGCTTCACATGTAGACAGTGCGACGGAAGTCTGTTTCTTGCATTGCCAGGTAATTAACCTGCTCCCTAAAAACTGGCAACCGGCTGTTGTTGATTTGCTGTCTTTGTCACAGCCGCCCCAATCTGCATCACTAAAAGCAATAAAATCAAAATCATCATAATTAGGGTACCAAAGTCCTTTTGATGGACAACCCTTCAGATATCGAAGGATACGCTTGACCGCCGTCAGATGACTTTGTTTCGGCTTCGATTGGTAACGCGCACAGAGACACGTTGCATACATAATATCTGGTCGAGACGCTGTCAAATACATCAGAGATCCGATGATTGCTCTGTATGTAAATGGATCTGTCAGCTCCCCCTTAGCGTCGACTCCAATCCCGTGATTGGGTTGAATCGGGGTATCCATCGGCTTAGAATCCTCCATCTGGAATCGGCTCAAGATGTCGGCAACATATTTTGTCTGGTGAATGAAGATCCCGTCGGGTCTTTGATCCACCTGTAAGCCGAGGAAAAACTGCATTTCTCCCATAGCGCTCATTTCGAACTTCTCCTGCATAACAGTTTCAAATTCCCTGCACAAGAGTTCGTTAGTTGAACCAAAAATAATATCATCAACGTAAATTTGTACTAGAAGCAAGTCATCTCCCATCTTCTTCGTAAAGAGGGTACAATCGACGAGGCCGCGCTTGAATCCTTTGGAGATGAGGTATGTACTTAGCTCCTCGTACCACTGTCTTGGAGCCTGGTGCAAACCATATAAAGCTTTGTTCAGCACGTAGACCTTGTCCCGGTGGATTGGGTCCTCAAAGCCCGGTGGTTGCCCGACATAAACCTCCTCCTTGACTTTACCATACAGAAATGCGCTCTTGACGTCCATTTGATAGACTTTAAATTTCTTGTACGAAGCAAACGCAAGGAACATCCGAATAGCTTCCATTCGTGCTACTGGTGCATAGATTTCGTTGTAGTCAATTCCTTCAATCTGATGGAAACCCTGCACAACCAATCTGGCTTTGTTCCTTACAATAACTCCACGGTCATCTTTCTTGCACTTAAACACCCACTTAGTGCCAATTTTCTTTCGTCCCGGCGGCAAATCTGTGAGCGTCCAGACTCCCAATTTCTGGAATTGCAATAACTCTTCCTGCATTGCCTCAACCCAGGCATCTTCTTGCAAAGCGTCTTTGTATGTCCTTGGCTCTACTTGGGACACATAACATGCAAACGACCAATCGTTTTGGCTACCAGATTTCTGAATTTTGGCATACAATGCTAAAGCACCAAAACTCTCTGGGTATTAACGCTTTTAAGCTGCCCTCTGGTCATCACTCCACTACCAGGATCACCGATAACTTGCTCCAGCGGGTGAATACGATGAATCCGAGATTCCGGATTAACAGGTACAATCACTCCCGTCTGAGCAGTCAAGTTTTCTGTAGCATCCTGATCATTACCCGTGTTAGATGATGAAGCAACATCTGGATTTGGATTTGGGTTCACAGTTTGCTCTTCTAAATCTTCAGCATTTTCAAGAACAGCTTCTTCAAATTGTTCATCTTCAGATTCTGAAGTGTCTAATGAAGTTGAAGCTTCTTGAAATAACTCTTCTTCTTGTGTAGGAGCACTAGTATCACTAGAAGCTGGTGGGGGGTTTACGGTAATTGGACGCATCAACGGTGAAGTTGCCGCGTTTTCACATTCGTAAAGTAATCTGATCACAGCTTCTTCAACCAGGCTATCTAGATTGAATGATTCAAAGAAATCTTTGTAATCAAACATCCAATCAGGGCCCGTGCCTTGCAAATTTTGAGTATAACGTTGAACTTCCACGTTTGCCCAATCCTCCACTTGACGAGTTCGCTTGTTGAATACCCGTTTGAGCGGGGTTGCATATCCAACAAAATATCCCTCTTCAGCTTTAGGACTAAACTTCTCGCTTGGATTCAACATCGTACATGACGCCCCAAATGGTTCTAGATACTCTAGATTGGGCTTTCGTCGGTGTAACAGCTCATAAGATGTTTTTCCAAACTTCTTCACTGTCATAACCCGATTTAATGTGTAATTAGCTGCATAAATCGCCTCGTTCCAGAACATTACTGGAAGATTTGAGTCAGCGAGCATTGTTCTTGCAGCCTCAATCAGAGTCCTATTCTTTCTTTCAGCAACACCGTTCTGTTGCGGGGTATACGGAGCTGAATATTCATGATGTATTCCTTTGCTTTCACAAAGTTCATCCATCTTTGCATTTTTAAACTCCGTCCCGTTGTCACTCCTGATTCTTTTGATCTTCAAGTTGTAGATATTCTCCAGCCGAGTGAACAGAACTTGTAAGTTGGTAAAGGTGTCGCTTTTGTTCTTCAAACACATCACCCATGAGAATCGCGAATAGTCATCAGTGACGACTAAACAATAAAGCTCTCCAAGATGACTTTTGCGCTTGACCGGTCCAAATAGGTCCATGTGCAATCGCTCAAGCGGCATCTCAACAGAGTTAACCTTCTTCACTTTATGGGATTGTCTGTGTTGTTTTCCTTTCATACAGCTCACACACTTGTCGTTCAGATGGAAATGTTTCACGTTTACTCCATCGACAAGTCCATTTCTCACTAACTGATTCATTTTCCTCAAATGAATGTGCCCCATCCTTCGGTGCCACATTATCGATTCTTTTTCGGTCGCCTTGGATAGAAAGCATGTTATCTGTCCCTGTGGTGTCATTGCCTTGGACATATCAAGAATGTAAAGATTGTTGACTCGAGGTGCCATCAACATAACCCACTCCTTTGGAATCTTGAAGCCCGGTTTGAGTATGTAGCATGATTTGTCATCAAAATGCACAGAGAATTGTTTGTCGCATATTTGACTGACGCTCAACAGATTATAGTCTATCTGCTTGACATAAGATATTCTCTCGAAAGTCACAATCCCGTTACTCACGCTTCCTTCCATCGTGATATAACCTCCTTTATTACCCGCGAACGCAACATATCCTCCATTAATATTCTTCACATCGAACAGCAACGCCAAATCCCCCGTCATGTGGCCTGAAGCTCCACTATCAACAATCCAGAGACTGCTAATAGGGCCAACTGAAGCTCCCTGCACACAAAAAGTAGACAATTAGTTCTTTCGGGGGACCCAAGCCTGAGTCTTGGGCCTTTGAACTTTGGCTTTCAAAGAATCATTCTCAATGACTTTCTCAACAACTTTCTGTTTTGAATCAATCGTTTTCTGATTTTTCAAAACAGATTCATTCTTATCACTCACCTTTGATGTAGAGGCTCCTGGAGAACCATCAGGTGTCCAAGATTGTTCAGACCTTTTGAGAATACGAATTTGAGATTTTGGTTTCTCAATAGGTTTCTGAACATTGTTACTGAAAGTAACTTTCTTAGCAACCTTATCTGAATTAACAGACTTAGGTCCAACATTTGACTTGACAATTGGTTTTTTGTGGAACCTTTTGTCTATCAGCTGTTGTGTTCACCACTGGTTTTCTCCAAGATTGTTCCATTGCAATCCGATTCCTTCGATCATAATGAAATGGACGGTTGTTCCTCATATGAAAATTGTTTTGATTTTGAAAATGTTGTTGTTGAGGAACATTCCGTCTATGCGGTGGAATGTAATGATCAATCGGCTTTTTCATGGAATTCTTAACCTCAACTTCATGTCTCTTGTGCCTTACATATGGACACTGAGCAAGTAAATGCCCGCGTTCTCCACATTTAAAGCACTTTCTATATTCCTCAAACACATAATGAGCATTTGGTGAAGCAAATGTTTTAACAGGAAATTGATCATTATATTGTTGATTTCTTAAACTCTCAGGAAGTGGTCCTTTCGAGTAAGAAGGTTCATGAAAACCATTTGCTTTATCATCAGGTCGAATGAACTCAGTGACATGTATTTTTGGCTCTTGAGGAGTTTCTGAAAACAGTTTCTTTAAGATTTCTGGTGGAATTTCATTGGTTCTTTCATGTTTTGGAAACCAAATTGTGCTTTCTTGCCAGATTTTATCAAGTTTAGAATAGTTAACATTTTTAATCGGAAATTCCTCATCAGCAATGATTTTATCGGATCCTTCCATCCGATAAAACACCTTTACAGGTTTGTCACTGGTTTCATTCAGCTCATTCTTTTCAATCACATTCTTAACATCACTCTTAACATCATTATTTTTCTTAACATCAAACTTTTTAGACTTCTTATCATGAATAGCTTTTGCCATTGGATGAACATGATCAGATGGTGATACTGGTTCTGTAGTAATAATGTGATTTTCTTTTGGAATCTCACATTCATTAACAGATTTATCACTACCAGTATCATCATCTTCTGAGTCAGAACTATCACTCTCAGCATAAACACCCTCATTGTTTAAGCCCAAAATCGGTCTCACATCTTCAGGATATGGCTCACCAATACTCGAGGTATTAGATTCCATATCTGATGATAAGTCTGATTTCACCGAACTCTCCGGTATAACTTGATGATAGTTATGGTTCTCAAAAAGAACCGGAGATGGTACAGACTTGTAGTTGGTGGTGTTATCATCAATGATATGATCAACGACATAAGCAACATTCTTATAGCTTTCTAACTTCTTGTTAACCTTTTCAGCAAAACATTTAATGGCAGCCATTTCTAACTTGGTGTTTTCAATTTCATTGATGTAGTTATTTATGGCCAATTGTTTCAATGACAAAGTGGTTTTCAAGTCAGAAATGTCCTTTTTATAGCCATCTAATACTTTGTTAAAAGCATTTAACTCTTTGCGAGTAGATTGACAGTTTTGAATAGCACTATCACGTGAAATTCGGAGTTGTTTATTCTCCTCTGTCAACCTATCACAAGTCCCACAGTATTTATCACTCATGACATCAGTGCTAGATTCAGAACTTACAGGTTTTGGCGGTTCGGTCATGGCCATCAAAGCAAAATGAGCTTCCTTTCCAGTGAAAAACTTTGAGTAGTCGATCTTGGTGAAAGCATCATCAGCTATGCACGACTTCCTCATCATCAAGAAATCAGCTTCTGCCAGCAACTGGTCAATATCATCATCCAAAGAATCAACACCTCCCTCTGTGTCTGATTCGCTCTCAGAGTCTGAATAGACTGATTTACACTCCTCGGGAACATCAGAAACTGAATCAATCACCATCCCAGGTCTCTTCTCCTCAGCCTTAACCTCAACAGGTTCACTCTCCACTTCCATCTCTGTCTCAGAATCATCACTCTCACTCTCCTCAGTTTCTTTCTTCTCATCAACTACCACTGATTCTTCCAAATCAACCTGATAGGCAACACAAGCCACATTCCCACCAGTAGTTACTTCTTCAACCCCTATTTGCATACCCGACCAGTCAAACCTCTCATCCTGCTGAGTAACCAAAGCTTGGTTTTGACCCGCATTCTGTTGAGTCTCAGTAGGTGTAGTGATCGGTACAACTGTTCGGTTTGGGTGATTAGGAGATTGGTTTTGAATCTGGTTTTGAGTGTTTGGTTGTCTGTTTTGATTGTTAAAGTTTCGGTTTTGGTAGTTGTTGTTTGTTTGGTAAGAAACTTGGTTTTGTTGACGGTTCTGGTAGTTTGCATTGAAAGGGTTTCGGTTACCTTGTTTAGGTGGCTGGGTGCATTCCCGTTTGAAATGTCCTTTCTCTCCACAATTAAAGCATGTAACCTTCTCCTTATTGAAACCATAAGTTGTGTTGGGAGAAGTTGCCAAGTCAGTCCTTCCAGTTTTCTCTATGAACTCTGTTGCTCTCCTCATTATACTCGCAAAAGCCCATTGAATGTCTATGAGTTCCATCTCTTCTTTATCAATCTGTGCGTAGTCTTCGTTGGTCAAGTTGTTGTTCCCAATCTGACTAGCAACCAATCCATTGTAGGAAGAAACCATAGCAGAGACTAATGCAATGTGTTGCTGAGCAACCTCCACAGTCACGTTTCCTAAGTTGGATGTATCCAAAACCACCGGTTGTTTATGTTGAGTAATTTGGTTTGATGGTTGTTGTGATTGGTTAGCGGTGTAAAAACTAGCTTGTTGCATTGGAGAGACTGGTGAAATGTAGGAAGTATATTGTGGTGGTGTGTATGATGGTTGTTGTGTATAGGAATTGTATTGTGGTGGTGTATAGTTGGTGGTTGGTTTTGATGAATCCATGACATTGGAAATGCATGCAACATGTGGTGCAACACTTCCAGAGTTCGAGTTTCCAGCTGAAACTGAAGTTCCTCCAAAATACAGACTTGGATTCTGAGGAATCTGCGACCTCCTAGCTTTCCTCCTATCCTCCAGCTCTTTGTTCTCCAACTTCTCAATAAACTCTGAAATGGTCCAGAATTGATAAGCATCCTTCTCTCTAAGTACCTCCACATGCTGATCCCACTGTGGTGGCAAAGCATCTGCAAACTTATCCACCTGCTTAGTCATGGGAATCTGTACACCATAGCTAGACAATTCAGACAATAAATGCATATATCTCGGAGTTAGTTCTTTCAAAGTTTCATTATTAATGAAAGAAAAATTATCAAACTCTTTAACCAACTCCTCCATTCTCAAACTCCTGGTCTTTTCATTTCCATCATGCTTTCTCTTCAGCTTATCCCAAAGCTGCTTCGACGTTGTACATGTCCCAAACTGATGCAACAGGTCACTTGTGATCGTCTGTGTCAGTTGAGAGAACGCCTTCTTCTCCACCACGTATTTCTTCTTTTCATCCTCAGCCAAGCTCTCCAGAGGAATCAACTCACCGGTATTCTCCAGAATCGGTGCTGTGTATCCTTTGACGATCATGCTCCATGCCTCAGCTCCTTCAACTCCCATGCCCTCCAGATGGATCTTGAACATGGTGTGCCACTGGTTGTACTCTTGCATATCCATGAGCTTAGGTGGCCGAGTTCCACTACCTATAGACAAATCCTTAATCAAGGTAGAGATAGCGTTAGTGGTTTGAGTATTTACCGCCGCTGCAGCTACTCCCCAGTAATCTGATTGTAATGCCGGATGTGCTCCATTCTGAGGCATCGTGCTCGATGTTGTCATGTAGTTCAGTGGTTGTGAGGATTGCGTGTTCGTCTTTTGAGCTGCCACAGTCCATGGGTCCATAGTCTGCTGTTGTGGTTGTGTTGGTGCTGATCCCTGAGTAGTCTGAAAACGCCACATGATCACAATCTGAAAAACTCAACACTTAGAAAAATTTTCAGCAAAAATCTTAGGTTCGCCCAAAAAATAGCACTTTCGTCCAAATTTTCTTTGGTTCGTCCAAATTGTTACACTCTCGTCCCTTTTTCCTCACTTTCGTCCAAACAGTGATACCCGAAGGTGAATATGACCAGAATGTGAACAAACCAATACCCTTTTCACTTTCGCCCGAATCAAAAACGGTCGAAGGTGAAACTGTATACCCGAATGTGAGAATTTTCTAGACAAATTTTTAGGTTCGACCACTAAAACACTCAGGTTCGCCCACTTTTTGTCAGGTTCGCCCACAACTCTCAGTCCAGGTTCCAGGTTCGCCCCATATCAGCAGATCTCACTTTTGAAAAACGGTTATTGTTTGAAAAACGGTTATTTTGATCTGAGATTTTCAAAGTTCATGGATTTCAATGATCTCAATCAGGTTATGTTTCGGATTTGATTTGGAACAACTTTAAGTCTTGGAAAACTTGAATTTGACCACAAAATCACCTTTAAATCGATCAAAAACTATGTTTTATAAGAGTTTTTGTAAAAACAGATGATAATTTGTCTAAAACATGTCCAAATCAACTCTGATCTTATCAAACTTGTTGTTGTATGATCCTCTAAGCTCTGATACCACTTTGTGAGCGTTGGATTTTATCTAAAAACAGGATTAATTGATCATACAAGTCACAAATCTAGGTGCGGAAACCCTAGATCTGAACAAATTGATAAGATGCTAATCACGACACAATCAAGATCATTTTCAATATCATTTTCATAGATTAACTTTCAATCAATAAGCATTTACAACGTTTATGTTAATCTAGAATCACAAAGACACTTTCTCAAAAACACTCCTAAACCTGCACTGAACCTGGACACAAATGATAACTCTCTTACATAATCAAAAACTCAAAATCTATATATAGCCTCTGCACATTCGCCCCTTTCAATAGGTCGAATGTGAGCAATTTCCACATTCGCCCACTAAGAGTGGTCGAATGTGGTCTTCTGTCCATGATCAATCTTCCTTCGTCCAGTTCTGATCTACCTTCGCCCGTTTATCTTCACCTACGCCCTTCCTGATCTACATTCGCCCAGTCAGAAGTACCTTCGGCTATCTACTAACATGTGTTAATTAAGTATATCCAATCCTTAGTCGCAAAATGCATCAACAATACTTGAATCAAAAAGCGTCAATACATAGAATTTTAAAAAGCAAATAACATTCAAACGGTGGAGCTTCTCGTTAAGTAGTAGGAGGGTCCCTAGCAAGGTTATTCTGAGCAGGAGGGGCATTAGCAGGAGGAATTCGACAAACATCCACAAGATGCCTGTACTTTTGACAATTGGTACACTGACGACAAGGCACTTGTGTTGGGTGGTGATACTGATAGGTGTTACACTTAGGTTGGTTCCCGGCATACTGTTTCTTGTTGGGTGGGGCAGTGGCACCTATTGCGAAATTCCTGGCCTTGCGCCTTCTGTCGGTTGAAGACTCAGTTTCAATCTCGATAGCAGGTTGAGGAGTATCCTTCACAACAGTTTTCTTTTCCCTTTACGAGTCAGGGTTCCTGCCTTCACATGGTTATCTGTTAGGGTAGCTGCCAATACGCTTTCCTTCCTCGAGAGTAGCAGGGTTCCTTCCCCACACAGTATCCTGAATCTGCATGGGTAAGCCACCGATCTATTTTTCGATTGCGATAGGCAAGGGGGTGACCTTATGTGGTAACAGTAGACTATGTTCGTGGAAACGAGTGTTGTAGGCTAGGTTGTCTCCACTGTTTTGGGCAAAATCGTGAAACTCATCTTCCAACTTCTTGATTTCATTACGAGGGCAGAACTCTCCCTTCATAACGTCTTTATCTTGTTCCCAAGTTAAGGCCAGTGCGACTTCAGCTCCACGGGTACGCTTTTCCTCATTCCACCACGTGAGTGCTCGTTTTTGAAGGACACTCATAGCATAACGAACCTTAAGGTTACCGGGACACCCACTATTAATGAAGGTATTCTCGATACCCTCGAACCATTGAAGGAGACCAGTAGCTCCTTCGTCCCCGCTAAACTTAGGAGGATTGCAAGTATTGAAGTGTTTGAGGGTGCAGGCTGGGTGAGCGTTCCCGTTTCCTTTTCCATTCCCAATGTGATTCCCATTGCCATTTCCATTTCCATTGCCGTTTCCATTCATTTGGATGACTTGAGCCACCAAGTTAGGAACCAGGGTTGCTATTTGTTGGGCCATTTGTTGGGTAATGATCGCGGCCAGTTGGACATCACTACCATTGTTGTTATTGTTATTGTTGTTGTTGTGGTTGTTGTTGTTGCTGCTCCCTTCCTCATTTTCGTTGCCACTGTTAAGGCGAGTGCTGCGATGAGGAGGCATGATCTGTAAGAGATACAATGAAGGTTCAATGAGACATGGAATGAATGAGGTAATATAAGAATGTAATCATTTATCCATTAATTAAAACGAATAAACTAAAACGTTGACTTATCAAAGATTCTAGATTCTAATAACATAGTGAAGACATGCTTTAGCCTATAAGTGAACACTCATCCCGAGAATTCGCAGGTAGGCATCCGGGTCCCTCGTCTGATTGGGATATATGCGCAATGCCAGTCCTAGACAGAAAACTCAGAATACAGGCGTTCACCCTTCCAGATTGCACGTGTTTGTTATTAAAATCTAGAACTTCGACGAGATCTCAAGGTGGTTCAGGCTAAACCTGAGGATTTTGTCCTACTAATCTAAAGGTGGATCAGGATTGCAGCAGACGAATAAGAGCAGTCAACTTGTAAAGGCTTAGGGTTGTATAGGGTGTTGGATAGGGGTAAGATTAGGGAAGCAATTAGGGTTACAAGTAAGAGAGGCAAGTACTGTTTTAAATCCCTAGGGTTATAGTCTAGATTATTTTTATAATAACCTAATTCCCTATAACCAAGGCTCTGATACCAATCTGTAACACCCAACCGATGGCGGAAACATCGGGATGTCACGTATTGATGATTGTTTCAGTAGCACATGGTATATATTGAAATTTTAAATGCTTTAATGATAACATAAATATCCAAATGAAACGCTGTCTAAAAATCTAAAATATCTAATACATAACATAGAATAGAGCAAGCAACTTCAAATAACTTCGTAGTAATCCATCAAGCATACTCTAAGCCTCAGCTTCATTGTTACCTGAAACATGTTAATTTGAAAATATTTTTGGGTCAACAAAAGTTGGTGAGAATTACATAGGTTTTGAATATTGAATAAAATTTGTACAATTCGAGTGTCATGGCAAGTCTAGTCCATATGTGAAAACAATACTACCCGGTAAATCGTGTGCATAATCAAACCTTGTGACTAGAATATTGTGGTCCATCCCATACGTATATGGTTCACATCATTTATGTTGCGATAACAATCACCCACGCTACCTATGTAGGAGGTACATGTATCCGGGTGGGGTTGTCAGTCCAATAGATCTATCATTGTGTATCGTTGGCTTGTACGGAGTTAATGATTATGCTAGAATAATTGTGCTTACCATAGTAATGTTTAAGACATAATGCAACATAGAATAACACATAGACACTTATGTTGAATTGTAAATTGATGTTGTAACATGTTTCACCCCAAAATAGTGAAATGGTAAAAGGGGATATGTAAACTCCCCTTAGTGTTAGAATGGAGACTCTTGTTATATAAGTATATGTGGCTCGTGTGTATCCAAATATCACCCTATTTCAAGGTAATAAATAAGTGTTGCGGAAAACTTTATAAGTCTTAAGTTTTCTAGTCCAAAATGTGCTAGGGTCCTAATTTGGGGATCAATAATTGATTTATGACTCAATTTGAATTATTGTTAATAACTTTAATAATTAATAAAAATATTCCTGACCAATATTAACTGAAGGTAGTTGAATTATAATGTAATAAATGTGAAAATAATTTTTATAAAATTATTTTCTTAATTAGTGAATATATAATACATTAATATTTATTTGTCAAATCATAGTTTGAATATCTAAAAATATTAAAATTATTGAAGCTCCAAATTAAAATTTATGTTTCTGCTCTAAATGAATAAAAATAATTTATGTAAAATTTTGGTATAAAAATAGTGAAAAATGAATTTATTATGAATTTAATATGATTAAAATAGATTAAATTGATTAAAAATAGATAAATTAAATTTTCTGAAAATAAAAGTTGTATAATAAATTTTATTAGTTATATAATATAAAACAAATTTTGTAGAATTTATACATCTCATTAGGTATTTTAAATATATTATAGCATTATTAAACAATATAAAATAAAATAAAAACAAGGAAAATAACAACTAAAAAAAATCGCTGCTGAGGAGGATCGAACCCAGGTCTGTGACCGGGTCAAACCTTATCACAAGTGTGGCTCACCAACTGAGCCACACCCTGAGAACGAGATCTAACCGGACCTGATATTATATATGTATTATTTAGAATAAAACATGAATTGGTATTATGTAAAAAGGATGGGCTCGGATTCGAACCCAAGACCATCCACGTTTTGGTCAATCAACAACACGGGTATAACCAACTGACCTACATGTCTGTTGTTTGTTTGTTTTAGTTTCAGAAAGGTTTTATATATCAATTGATTCGTGCCATCTCCCCAAATATAATCTAAGAACCCTAGCTTTTCTAATTGAAACGATTAGCAACTAATAACCCCAGAATTCATAGGGTTATTCATCGGACCAAAACAAGGAATGATAACACGAGTAGAATTGAGAATTACCAGACCCGAAGCTATCCAAATGATCGAGTCAACAGAAAAGTCAAAGAACAAAGATTTCGACGATTAGAGAGTTACAGGGTGGAATTTGATAGAGGTTTTCTTATTTTCGGTGGGTTTAGGATAGAAAAATGGTTTCAATTTATTGGGAAAAACGCAGAAATGGAAAGTTGAATTGATTGGTCAATCTTGGTCAATGTCGAGCTAATAACAGCTCATTATGAGCTGTTTTCGTGGCTTGAAACGCGTCGATGATTGTTGCTAAATTGAGATTGACTATTGTTTCCAAATTGTGTGTAGCGGCGTTCAATTCAAACGATTTAGCTAGTGGTTTAGGTCCTTGTTCTTGGCGGGTCAGATGTGCAGCGATCAAAGAGAGGCAAGGGAGAAGGTGGTTTTGTTGGGCCAGCTGTTGGGCTGCTCTTGTTGGGCTCCGAGTTTTAAAATTATTGGGTTATACTTGTATTTTGGTTTGGTTAGAAAAAAAAATGAAGATGCATAACTTAAACTTCCAAAAAAATAAAAAAAAATCTGATTTCATGTTATTATTATTATTATTATTATTATATAAAAAACGTTTTGAAATAAATAATAAAAAGATTAGACAAGGTTATTAAAGAAGAATAATATAGATAAAGTGGTGATTTACTAATACAAAATTGGGGAAAAAAAATTCGCGATGTTACAGAAACAGTCCCCATGGAACCCTCATCTTCCAAACCTACACCCCCAAAGGCCAAGAAACCCAAGCATCAAAAACAAAAACCCACCAACCCAAAAAGAAAGGCAGTTCAGGTGGTTGAGATGCCTGAACTTGCTAATGTGCAATCTGCACTTGATAAAGATGTGACTGAAACATCCTCTCAGTCTCATCCATCTCAAACCCCACCAACAGCACCAACAACTAGCACCCCAAACATATGAACTAGAAATTGAAATTGCCAAGCTTCTCTCTGGGCTAAAAGAGAGAATCCATCCGAACATGCCAGTCCCCAACAACCACATCAAACAGGGATACAGCTTCAGAACTTGACATGGATGTGGACACTCAAAGCCCTAACCCAAGAGATGAGGATGAGCCAGGGTCTCTAAGCCCAAACATAGAAACTCTAGGTAAATTTGAGGCTGCTACTACTCACATACCACCCAGTGGTAGATATGAGGAAAGAAGTAACATTGCTATGACCTCATTTGTGGCAACTACTGATGAAGGCTTAATGCCTGAGGTAGGAAATCCTATGAACCAAGAAAAAGAGGTACATGAGACAACTGAGTTGGGCTCATCTCATGATGTAACTGATACTTTCCTCATTGAGGATGTAATCATGGATTCAGATGATTCCATTGAATTGGATGATGATTCACAACCAAACATTGAATTGACGGCTGTTAGTGAAGGTCCTGCACCTGGTGTATCTATGCTCAAAGAGCTGGTCACACCAGATCAGGTTAAAGTCCAATTGATCCCTGATTCCCCTAAAGTGGCATCTTCTGTACAACAAGAAGATCACCCCAAAACACACCCCTCACTACAAATGCCTACCCAATTCCCTGGGTCAACAAGCATAGACTTGAACCAACTATGCAGCCCAGATGGTCCCTTATACCATATGATGAACACACTTATAACCAATCACTTCAGAACCTACACAACTGCTTTGGAGCTGTCAGTCAAAAACCAATTTGAAGTGATCAAGACAAAAATGAATGATCTGTCCAACAAAATTGACCACAATTCAAAACAGATCACTATTCTCACTAGAGAAAATTAGGGAACCAAAGGAGTCATTCAAAGCCAGAATAAAAGCAAGAGTGGTTCTCCAAGAAAGAGAACTCAAAGACAAAGCCAGAAGACAAAAACTGGCTCAACAATTTGGTGTCTCTAAACAAGAAATTGAAGAAGCTAAAACATCCCAAGGCCATAATGAAGAAACTTCTGATGCTGATGAAAGTTCTGATGATGAATTAGAAAGTACTGAAGACAATCCTTCAGTAGTTGACAAACCTTCAGTAGTTGTCAACACATCAGAAGTTAACACTTCCAATATACAACCAACAGAACAGCCTTCCAAACCAATTGAACAAACTCAACCAACTCCTGTTCCAAGGCCTACAACTACCACTACCACAATGACTGTACTAAGCCCTTCTCCAATCTCAGAATCAAAGGAACTTCTTGAGAAGAGTTTAGTTGCAGCCCAAAGAAAAGCCATGGAAGATTAGGTATGGAATACTTTGGAAGCAAGGGATGACTTAAGCATCAATGAAAAATTACAAGCTTATGGAGCAGAGTTACAAAGGCAGGCTAACCTTGAAAGAGTTGCTGAAGAAGACAAAAGACAACAATTGATGTCTTACATTACAAAGAATAGCAAGACTAAAGCCTTTTCACTGAAAGGACTCTCCATGGATGAGCTGACAAGAAGAGATCAAATTGTTGCAGACAAACTTGCATCAAATAAAGATGGAAAAGCCAAGAGAGCTGAGATGATTGAAGAGCTGGTAGCAAATAACTATGGTTCAAAAGCCTCTGTGTCAAGATGGAAAGAAAAAAGACTACTAGACACATACAAGAAGTACAAGGCTACCAAGGCTGCTAATCCAGAGAAGTTAAAAACTTCTGAAGTATCAACTTCAGTAGTTAGAACTTCTGGTGTTACAAGACCTGCTACCAAGAAGAAGAAGACAGAGGACAATACAAAGACTGACTTCAAGATGGTACTACTAGAAGGAAACACAGTAGTCCATTCAGACTTTGATATTGAAGAAAAGCCTCTGTTAACACAGTTCAGGGATCCTTCTACATTTGCCTACCAAATCCAGAAAACCATCAAAGACAAACTGCACACTAAGGTAGTTACTGAACATCACTTACCAACTTTCAAACTACCTGATGTGGTGCAACAAGAAGAAAGAAGTGAATCCCACCTGAGAGTCACTGAAATTGAAAACATCCAACACTCAAGAACTTCCCAAGGGACCAGCATGGTTCCATATACTTCAGACTTTGACAAGTCTAAAGTGCTGATCATCAGATGGTCCTTTACTAATGACAACTCAGTATTAGTGACAAGGAGAGATCTTACAAGAAAGACCTACAAGTCCATGAATGAACTGAAGAAATTATCATCTCCGGACTTTCTTACAATTCAACATCTAGAACCTCAAAGGGATCTCTCACTGATGAGCAGCTTAATCTGTTGAAGAATTCCATGTTCAAAGGGACATGGAAGCTTGTGAATGACAGAAGAAAACAATAAAGAATTAGAAAAGGTTTTGGCTTCATCAATCCAGGGGAGATTGTTAGGACAAAGAGTATTTGTGAAACCACTTTTGGAAACCTAAGTCTAATTCACTTCTGTCAAAAATATTCTAAGTATGGTACTACTGAAGAAAGAAGACAAAAGTATTGGAGAAGGATTCTACAAGTACTGAAGAAGAAATGCATTAGAAGTTCTGAAGTTCAAACCAGACAGTTCACTGAAGAACTACTGAAGACAAACTACTCATCAGTAGTTTGTCATTCACCAGCACTTGTTCAAGAATCTTTCCACCGCCTTATGTTTCAGTAGTTTATTAGTTTAGTATTACTTTAACTTTATGTACATGTTCCAAGACTGCAACTTGTTGCAACTTGTTTCTGAACTTGCTTTTTGGCAAGGTTCATGTATATGTAAAGTCTATAAATAGATGGGTTCATCCCTCTGTTTTAGACATTGATTTTTAATATACAGAAATCCTTCAAAGCTTATTATTGTTCTTTCCATTTCATTTATTGAGAATCTGTTTAAGTATTCATTCTCATTCTATACATAGATTCTCATTAAATACTTGTTTTTAGCTTTCAAAATCCAGGGGAGTAATAACTCCTGTTGATAAGTGTAGCTTTAACTTAAAACATTCCGCTGTGCTAAAACTGATTAAGAACTTGCTAAAACACTTAAGTGTTCACTAGCAAGTTCATACAAAGAGCAATACTAATCCAACATCCATTGATCCTAAAGAGCATGTAGCACAACACAAGGAAAGGATGGAAATAAACCCCATTCCAACAAACTGGAAATAAGCATGCTTATGCAAAGGATTTGGTTCTACACTCACTGGTCCAACCTTAAAGTGGCTCCTAAGTGTTCCTCCCTATTTTATTACTTCTTTTGCAAATTTTATTAATATGTTTAACAATCAATTTTCTTGTAGTTGAACGTTTGAACGTTTGCCAAGTGACTTGTACAGGGTGACTCAGCCACAGGGAGAATCACTAAGAGAATATATCACTAGGTTCGAAAAGGAAGAACTTGACATCCCTAACTTGGATGTCACAACAGCAGTGCAAGCATTCAAGATGGGACTGCAAAGGGATTCGCCTTTCTAACAAGAATTGGTGATGAATCCTTGTAGGAATTTGGATGAAGTCAGGAACAGGGCTCTAAGGTTCATCCGACTTGAGGATGACAAGAAGATACGAGAGAGTGTAAAAGCATCCTCAAGATACAACCATCCTAATCAAAAATCCACTCCCACATATGAACCTTATAAGCATAAACCATATGCTAGACCTGATAATAAAAAGGTCAATGTGGTTGAGGATGACGATGAAGATGAAGATGACTGTCCTAAATTAGCAGATTATTGTTTTTCTGTGGATGTAATAGGATTAATGTTCACCATGAAGGATCTAGGGGATAAAGCAAGGTGGCCAAGAAAGGATAATAAGTCAGGATGGAGGATAAATCCAAATGGTGTGCCTTCCACAAAGATTTTGGTCACATTAATGAAGATTACATTGCCTTGAGAAAGGAAATAGCATATCTTCTGAGCAAGGGTCATCTTAAGGATCTCATAGGCAAAAAGAAGCTGAAGATTCAGGATGGCACTAGCATCCCAGAAAGAGCAGCATCACCACCTAAGGATATGGCGTAAGTAACTTCATTTCAAGTGGTTCAGACATTTGTGGTGTGAGCGTTGGATTTTAGCTAAAACAGGATTATACGATCATACAAGTCACAAAACTAGGTGCGGAAACCCTAGTTCTGAACAAATTGATAAAACACAAATCACTACACAATCAAGATCATTTTCAATATCATTTCATAGATTAACTTCATTCAAATAAGCATTTACAATCAGTTTATGTTAATCTAGAACACACACACTATTTCTCAAAAACACCTCTGAACCTGATCTGAACCTGGACACAAATGACAACTCTCTTACATTATCAAAATCACAAAAACTATATATAGGCACTGCACGTTCGCCCATTTCTTCTGGTCGAACGTAGCCTTTTTCCACCTTCGCCCACTTCTGGTGGTCGAATGTATCTTCTAGTCAAGTCCAGTCTACCTTCGCCCACTTCAAATCTACCTTCGCCCCATTATATTCACCTTCGTCCAAGCTTTAACATGTGTTAATTATGTATATCCAATCCTTAGTCGCAAAACGCATCAACAAACTCCCCCTCGACTATTGATTGGATAGTTTTCTCTGTTGGTCCATACTCTTGTTCATCAACTTGATTCTGAGCTGTTTCTTCTGCTCAGTAGTCATTGGCGGCTCAAATGTTTTCTTCACAGGCTTAGACACATTGGCTATCTTCACAGTCTTGCCAAGTTTACCCTCCAAGTTGCTTCCAGCATTGATGTCATACGCAAAACAAACTCCAACCACTTGCGTATACTTTCTCGCTTGAGCAAAATCATTAGGTTCATAGTAGATTGGATTGTAGAACAACATGATGATGTCTTCAAATGTGCAATTAATCAACCACATAGGATCAAATACATGAACATGCTTGTATTTATCCTTTCCATCTCTCAACACGATCACCGCTTCTGCCTTTCTCCAATCATAGTACCAAAAGATGAAATCAGCACTAAAATGCTGTGGCATCGGCATCAACGGTATCTTTCTCATCACATTAGGTGCTTCGTAGATCAAAGTAACACGCTTCATATTGGTTTGAGGATCAATATCCCTATGAACTTTTCTACGGGGATATTGAGGCTTGAATCTGTTCCATCTCGTACGACTTTCCCAAACCAATTTATCAGCGCACCAACCGACATGTGATCCATTTACTTCGGCACCTGACATTGGGAATCTGCATAAGTCTCTAACCGCCCAGTACGGTAGAGTAAGCAAGTCACAGAATCTGTTGAAGTACAGAATTCCGGTTTCCCATTTTGCAGCAATACATTTCAGTCTGCCTAAGTAAGTCCACCCGAGAGCTCTGCCTTTGAACTTGGCATTATGAAATCGATAAAAGTTACCTTGAGCTTCAGGCTTTGGTCGGTTCTCATCCATTTCCTTCAATTTCTTCATATAATTCTTCAACTCATCAGACTGGTTAGAAGAATCTTTCTTTTCAGTACCAAATACCTTCTCAACAAACTCTTCACTCCTTTTCTTAGCTTTCTGTTTCGCTGACTTATTTGGTATCTCAGTGAAGTCAGGAAATACTTCATTTTCATCATCTTGTCTGAAATATTGGGGAAACTCTTCATGAGTTATATCTTCTACCTCCACTTCATTGTTCTCTGGAGTCTGTACATCATCTGAATGACTTCCCATATCCTTTTTAGGAATATCAGGAATCGATTCATCCATCATAAACTCCTCAAACGTTTTCCCTACCCTCTGTGCAAGACCATCTAGTATTTCTTTTGCCACAGATGCAGGTAATTCCCCTTCTTCAAGATCTGGATCTTCATATTCCAACTCATATCTTAAATCATCAGTTTGGAATATTTCAGCGAAGCATCCTGTGAACTCAATGGTCCACTCTCTCTTTTCCAACATATTCTTATACAGCTGTTTAGCATCATCAGACAAAGATCTCACCTTCTCGTTCCAGAAAATACTTTCATCCGAATCAACGTTCTCACCTTTCTTCTTGGAACTTGATTCTCCAGTATCTTTCTTCTTTGGTGTTCTCTTCTCATAACTAAATCTAGAAGTATCATCTCCTCCATCATGATCACTTCCACTGCTAAACTCATCACCTTGCTTTTTCCCAGCACCTTCAGCACCATCATCATCATCATTATTGTCATCATCATCATCATTATCATCATCGCTTTTCTCCGATTCATCATTATCCTCATCATCATCTTCTTCTTTCTCAGATTCAGAATACTCATAATCGACTTTTTGTTCATCTTCTTCTTCATCTTCTTCACCCTCTTTCAACTGGGGTGCCCTGCTATAAAGCTCTTCAATCAAATTACCAAGGCGTTTGTTTTCATTCCTTAGTTCTTTGTTATCAGCCTTAATCAGTTTGATTTTGCTCTTGTTTCTTGCACACTTTTTCTCAAGCTTCTCATTCTTAGCTTCCAACATCTTAATCTTATCATTTATATCATCCTGATTAGATTTCGAAGCAACCACTATCTGAAGCATTTTCTCCTCATTCTTCTTGAACTTAGCAATCTCAGCTTGTTGAGCAACCAACATTTTCATCATATCTTCCATCTTCTTATTCACTTGCTTCATGACATCGTCATCCACAGTTACTTTCTTTGACTTTGATCTAGATGGCTCAACTTCAACTACTTTCTCCTTCTGAGGCTTTCTAAACATATCGAGCACTTTATCCATATCGATATTGAATTGATCGATTGGTAAAGTCTCTGCCTCTTTTGTTTTCTTCTGCTTCTTGGCAACAGGTGAAGATAGCTTAGATGGTGTACCAGCATCAGGTAATCTTTTACCTTTCAATAACTGAGCTAACTCTTTCTCTCTCAGTTCTTTTACACTTGACTTCTTGGCCATAGTCTTTTGCTTCTTTGTCTTTCTGGGCAAATTCACCACTACAGTATCTCCAACACTCAGTTCTGCTAGGTCAACACCTAGACCCTCATCTTCAACCGATTTCTTTCTTCTCTCAGCTTCTTCTATCGACTGGTTCAAGGATTCAGACTCACCAACCATAGTGGCCTTACGTTTGGTGGTCCTCACATTCTCATCATCAGAATCCCACTGCTCATCAACCTCAGTCTCTTCTGAATCTACCGACTCTTCATCCACCAAACCCGATCCTTTCTTCGCCGTCGATTTCTTTCTAACCACTTGTTGCTTAGTGCTTCCCTGATCCACAGCCTTTCCCTTGCCCTTCCCTTTGGCTCCAGGATTGACTACTTGCCGTTTCCGCTTAGTGCTTGAATCAACATACACTAAGGGATCATCGTTGTCCGAGTCACTATCATCATGTCTTGCTTTGTTCTTGCCAGGATCAGTATAATCCGGACGAGCCAAAGCGCCAAATAATCTCCTGTTAGGTGGCTTCTCACTATCAGGCACACCTTTGTAACCCTTCATTCTCATCAATGTTCTGATGTTCATATGATCTTGACCTAGGATCATAGTCGGATCCTTTTTCAACATAGGATACTTATAGTCAAAGATCATCATCAGAAATCTCGGATACAACATAAACTTCTTATTCTTCATTCCCTTCAGCATCTCCAGCATATGATCAAGAATCATCCCAGAAACATTAAATGGTTTGTTGAGTGTCAACGCAACCATTAATGAACTCAAACTCCTTCTCATGACATCATACCCACCGCTCACACATCCAAAAACATGAATAAGAACATGTGCAAAATACTTGTACTGCACTCCCAGCTTCCCCTTATACATAGATCCGTCAGTGATTGGACCTTTGTATTTCATTCGTAAGAAACATGCTTTTTGCTCAGTCCACGACAACTCCCTGGGATCTTCACTATCTTCAAACTTAATCTGTAAAGCTTCCCGAATATCAGCTTCAGTCAAGAACATATCCATATCCTGAATCTTGCTCTTGATGATCGTTTGATTCTCCCAGTAGTCATACTTCGCATTCTGATAAAAATCTTCAATGATGTCTTTGTATATAATGGTTGGTGTGGCTAAAGCATGAACAATCCTGCTCCTCTTCAGAAACTCTATAATCCCGTAAACTCCGTATTTTTCTCAACATCTCCAAGATAAGCGCAACAGTTGTGCGATCTTTCAAACGGCCAACTGCTTGGAACAGACGTTTCAGCTTCTGGCACTGGATCTGGAACTGTAATCTCTGCTGGAGTTTCAACATTGACTGCTGGTGTTTCAACATTCTCGGGTTGATCAGCCATCTGCACATAAAAATCAATGAAACACGTCAAAATACAAAAACGACAAAATTATAAAAATTCTGGTCAAACTAATCTGCACATTCGCCCGTTTTGGAATGGCCGAATGTGAGAACATTTGGTCGAATGTGAAATTATATGGTCGAATATGAAACAGTTCTGATTAAAAGTCACATTCGTCCAGTTTGAATGTACATTCGCCCAATCTGATTCACTTTCGCCCGTTTATATCAACCGAATGTGAAACAGTTTTCCCCCAAAATTTAAATTTTTTCATTGTTGGTTTTATCTTGTAATTTTGATTCTAATATGTGCTAACAAGTCCGACTAACACTTGTTCATTAACAATTTTGACAATTAATCAGTTTTCATTGGTTTTAAAGTAGAATTAGGGTTCAACTGTGTTCAAACAATCAAAACTAACATCTAAATGTGTTATTAACCTAATTCCTTCTACATTCTCCCCCTAAAACCTATGAGAACTGATCGATAATCAAAAACAAGCATCAATAATCATCATAAACCCCGAAAATTGAAACCCTAGGTCCTGTTCATAAAACTATCAAATCTGATCTGAAATGACGTCCATTACCTGCAAGTTTAGTCTTAAAATGATCAGGAATAATCAAGGATTGAAATCAGTGAATCAATAGAAAAACAAGCAACAAGGTCTGGTATTGAATGAAATTTTGAAAAATTTTGAATGATAGGGATCGAACCTGAAAGGCTTATATATAAGCAGCCACGTTCGCCCGTTTGTTGTGGACGAATGTGGGTTAAGTCCACATTCGCCCCAAGTGAATGGCACGAGTGTGAAACAATTCCACCTTCGCCCCTATTTAAAGACCCGAAGGTGAAAAATGTACCCGGAAGTGGAATTTACACCCGGAAGTGAAAAAGTCCACATTCGCCCAAAATCAAAACGGTCGAATATGATGATTTTTCCACATTCGACCCATTTAAGGGGCGAATGTGAAATGGAAAAATCTGAAAATTTCGCCAAATCACGAATTCGAATCCCGTTCAACATTTTTCAATCCGTTAAACTTCCAAAACTCAAATTTTCACTTTTTGAATGATACAAAGCCCAGATGGTGTTATCAAATCTCAGAAATTGACCATCAAGCATCCCCGGTTATCAAAAATAAAGCAGAAATGCAAATCTTTTGGATTTTCTGAAATTTATATCAAAACACACCTAAAATCTTTTTGGATTTTGTAACTTTTTGACAATAAAAGTAAAATGCAACAAAGTAAAATGCATTAAAGTAAAGGAAAGCAGTAAACATTTTGTGATTTCCGGTAAGAGGATCATATCAGTTTTCTGAGAAATCTGAACACAGCGTTGATCTGTTTCAATATTATCATTAGAAACAATATGTGACACGGCAATTGCTGATATTGTTGTCCACATAAGCTCACATGCAGACAATTACGCAATGCTTTAAAATGATACGAATTAGATGTATTAGACTAACACATTGTGGTTCCCACACACACGACATACTCCCGTATCAAGAAGTAATTTGCACAAAGACTCATTGTAAAGCGTGATTATGCTTTCGTCGTCTGTAATTGTACAAGATATAATGCATAGAGGTATACAGGTCAGCAAATTAATGCAGCAAAGTAACATATGCACCATACCAGGTTGAGGACTGATATTAATCATGATTTGCATCAATGATCAATACGATATTATAGATAATCTTTGATCATCATATAACATGGAAAGTTCCTCAATTCGGTAACTTTAGGATTTGGCATAAAGCTCTTTTATAAAGACATCCTGTCAAACACCCTGTCAAACGAAATTACGGTACTAAGACCATATGCCCATGAGGTGTTCAGCCACAAACGCGTAGTTTGTTATGTTTGTATCACTAATGCACGCAATATTTAGTCTACGAAGCCTATCAGCATATCACACGTAATCAACATACGTCACATAAAACTATACAATTCTTTAGCCTGTGTCAGATCCCCACTGATGTACTATCATTTCCTCTTTTTATCCAGGAAATCATTTTGGGTTTTTCTAATTTTTAGGTATTTTGAAAATTTTTCAATGTTTTTGGTTTTTCTGATAAAATGACTCCCCCTAAAATAAAGAACATATTTTTGGGTTTTTAATTTTCTGAAAAACAAAACAAAAATTTGAAAGAAACAATCCACTTGAAAGCATCAACTTCTTTGAGGATTAAACAACCCCCTCGAAAGCATCAACTTCTTTGAGGATTATGATAGTAAAGAGAAATTCCCAATTAGCAAAGAGAAATTCCCAATTAGCAAAAATTTAGAACTAAGACTAAAAATTAAAAAGCGATAAACCGAGGAGCCGATTAGTCCTGTTTTTCCTTTATATTGTTTACTTTCAAAAGATATTCAAAGCGGGATCTGTCAAAAGCTTTTGTAAACAAATCTGCACGTTGGTAGTCAGTATGGATTTTGACCATGTCAATCAATTCCTTAGCGTAACAATCACGGATAAAATGATATTTAATCCGGATATGTTTCGCTTTAGAATGATTTTCAGTGTTTTTAGTTAATGCAATTGCGGCTTCGTTGTCACAGTGTATAGGGGTTTTAAGAAACTGCAAACCGTAATCGACCATCTGTTGTTGGATCCAGAGCACTTGCGAACAGCAACTCGAGGCTGAAATGTACTCGGCTTCACATGTAGACAGTGCGACGGAAGTCTGTTTCTTGCATTGCCAGGTAATTAACCTGCTCCCTAAAAACTGGCAACCGACTGTTGTTGATTTGCTGTCTTTGTCACAGCCGCCCCAATCTGCATCACTAAAAGCAATAAAATCAAAATCATCATCATTAGGGTACCAAAGTCCTTTTGATGGACAACCCTTCAGATATCGAAGGATACGCTTGACCGCCGTCAGATGACTTTGTTTCGGCTTCGATTGATAGCGAGCACAGAGACACGTTGCATACATAATATCTGGTCGAGACGCTGTCAAATACATGAGAGATCCGATGATTGCTCTGTATGTAAATGGGTCTGTCAGCTCCCCCTTAGTGTCCACTCCAATCCCGTGATTGGGTTGAATCGGGGTATCCATCGGCTTAGAGTCCTCCATCTGGAATCGGCTCAAGATGTCGGCTACGTATTTCGTCTGGTGAATAAAGATCCCGTCGGGTCTTTGATCCACCTGTAAGCCGAGGAAAAACTGCATTTCCCCCATAGCGCTCATTTCGAACTTCTCCTGCATAACAGTTTCGAATTCCCTGCACAAAAGTTCGTTAGTTGAACCAAATATAATATCATCAACGTAAATCTGTACGAGAAGCAAGTCATCTCCCGTCTTCTTCGTAAAAAGGGTGTAATCGACGAGGCCACGCTTGAATCCTTTGGAGATGAGGTATGTACTTAGCTCCTCGTACCACTGTCTTGGAGCCTGGTGCAAACCATATAAAGCTTTGTTCAGCACGTAGACCTTGTCCCGGTGGATTGGGTCCTCAAAGCCTGGTGGCTGCCCGACATAAACCTCCTCCTTGACTTTACCGTACAAAAATGCGCTCTTGACGTCCATTTGATAGACTTTGAATTTCTTATATGAAGCAAACGCAAGGAACATCCGAATAGCTTCAATTCGTGCTACTGGTGCATAGATTTCGTTGTAATCAATTCCTTCGATTTGATGGAAACCCTGCACAACCAATCTGGCTTTGTTGCGAACAATAACTCCACGATCATCCTTTTTGCACTTAAACACCCACTTAGTGCCTATTTTCTTTCTTCCCGGCGGCAAATCTGTGAGCGTCCAGACTCCCAATTTCTGGAATTGCAATAACTCCTCCTGCATTGCCTCAACCCAGGCATCTTCATTCAAAGCGTCTTTGTATGTCCTTGGCTCTACCTGCGACACATAACATGCAAACGACCAATCATTTTGGCTTCCAGATTTCTGAATTTTGGCATACAATGCTAAAGCACCAAAACTCTCTGGTGAATTAACGCTTTTAAGCTGCCCTCTGGTGAATACGATGAATCCGAGATTCCGGATTAACAGGTACAATCACTCTCGTCTGAGCAGTCAAGTTCTCTACAGCATCCTGATCATGACCCGTGTTAGACGATGAAGCAACATCTGGATTTGGAGTTGGGTTCACAGTTTGCTCTTCTAAGTCTTCTGCATGTTCAAGAACGGCTTCTTCAAATTGTTCATCTTCAGATTCTGAAGTGTCTAATGAAGTTGAAGCTTCTTGAAACATCTCTTCTTCTTGTATAGGAACACTGGTATCATTAGAAGCTGGTGGGGGGTTTACGGTGATTGGACGCATCAACGGTGAAGTTGCCGCGTTTTCACACTCGTAAAGTAATCTGATAACAGCTTCTTCAACCAGGCTATCTAGGTTGAATGATTCAAAGAAATCTTTGTAATCAAACATCCAATCAGGGCCCGTGCCTTGCAAATTTTGTGTGTATCGTTGAACTTCCACGTTAGCCCAATCCTCCACTTGACGAGTTCTCTTGTTGAATACCCGTTTAAGCGGGGTTGCATATCCAACAAAATATCCCTCCTCAGCTTTAGGACTAAACTTCTCGCTTGGATTCAACATCGTGCATGGCGCCCCAAAAGGTTCTAGATACTCTAAATTGGGCTTTCGTCGGTGTAACAGCTCATAAGATGTTTTTCCAAACTTCTTCACTGTTATAACCCGATTTAATGTATAATTTGCTGCATAAATCGCCTCATTCCAGAACATTACTGGAAGATTTGAGTCAGCGAGCATTGTTCGAGCCGCCTCAATTAGAGTCCTATTCTTTCTTTCAGCAACACCGTTCTGTTGCGGGGTATACGGAGCCGAATATTCATGATGAATCCCTTTGCTTTCACAAAGTTCATCCATCTTTGCATTTTTGAACTCCGTCCCGTTGTCACTCCTGATCCTTTTTATCTTCAAATTGTAGATATTCTCCAGTCGAGTGAACAGAACTTGTAAGTTGGTAAAGGTGTCGCTTTTGTTCTTCAAACACATCACCCATGAAAATCGTGAATAGTCATCAGTGACGACTAAACAATAAAGCTCTCCAAGATGACTTTTGCGCTTGACCGGTCCAAAAAGGTCCATGTGCAATCGCTCAAGCGGCATCTCAACAGAGTTAACTTTCTTCACTTTATGGGACTGTCTGTGTTGTTTTCCTTTCATACAACTTACACACTTGTCGTTCAGATGGAAATGTTTCACGTTTACTCCATCGACAAGTCCATTTCTCACTAACTGATTCATTTTCCTCAGATGAATGTGCCCCATTCTGCGGTGCCACATTATCGATTCTTTTTCGGTCGCCTTGGATAAAAAGCATGTTATCTGTCCCTGTGATGTCATCGCCTTGGACATATCAAGAATATAAAGATTGTTGACTCGAGGTGCCATCAACATAACCCACTCCTTTGGAATTTTGAAGCCCGGTTTGAGAATATAACAGGATTTGTCATCAAAATGCACAGAAAATTGTTTATCGCATATTTGACTGACGCTCAACAGATTATAGTCTATCTGCTTGACATAAGAAATCCGCTCGAAAGTCACAATCCCATTACTAACGCTTCCTTCCATCGTAATATATCCTCCTTTATTACCCGCGAACGCGACATATCCTCCATTAATATTTTTCACATCAAACAGCAACGCCAAATCCCCCGTCATGTGGCCTGAAGCTCCACTATCAACAATCCAGAGACTGCTAATAGGGCCAACTGAAGCTCCCTGCACACAAAAAGTAAACATTTAGTTCTTTCGGGGGACCCAAGCCTGAGTCTTGGGCCTTTGAACTTTGGCTTTCAAAGAAACATCCTCAACAACTTTTTCAACAATTTTCTGTTTTGGATCAATCTTTTTCTGATTGTTCAAAACAGTTTCATTTTTCTCACTTACCTTCGAAGTAGAAGCTCCTGGAGTACCATTAGGTGTCCAAGATTGTTCAGACCTTTTGAGAATACGAATTTGAGATTTTGGTTTCTCAATTGGTTTCTGAACATTGTTACCAAAAGTAACTTTCTTGGCAACCTTATCTGAATTAACAGACTTAGGTCCAACATTTGATTTGACAATTGGTTTTTGTGGAACCTTTTGCCTATCAACTGTTGAGTTCACCACAGGTTTTCTCCAAGATTGTTCCATAGCAATCCGATTCCTTTGATCATATTGAAATGGACGGTTGTTCCTCATTTGAAAATTGTTTTGATTATAAAATTGTTGTTGTTGAGGAACAACTCGTCTATGTGGTGGGACATAATGATCAATCGGCTTTCTCATGGAATTCCTAACCTCAACTTCATGTCTTTTATGCCTTACATATGGACACTGAGCAAGTAAATGCCCGCGTTCTCCACATTTAAAGCATTTTCTATATTCCTCAAACACATAATGAGCATTTGGTGAAGCAAATGATCTAACAGGAAATTGATCATTATACTGTTGATTTCTTAAACTCTCAGGAAGTGGTCCTTTCGAGTAAGAGGGCTCATGAAAACCATTTGCTTTATCATTTGGTCGAATGAACTCGGTGACATGGACCTTTGGTTCTTGAGGAACTTCTGAAAACAATTTCTTTAAGATTTCTGGTGGAATTTCATTGGTTCTCTCATGTTTTGGAAACCATATTGTGCTTTCTTGCCAGATTTTATCAAGTTTAGAATAGTTAACATTTTTGATCGGAAATTCCTCATCAGAAATGATCTTATCGGATCCTTCCATCCGATAAAACACTTTAACCGGTTTATCACTTTGTTCATTCAGCTCATTCTTTTTGACCACATTCTTAACATCATTATCTTTCTTAACATCAATCTTTTCAGACTTTTTATCACGATTAGCATTTGCCATCGGATGAACATGATCAGATGGTGACACTGGTTCAGTAGTAATGATGTGATTTTCTTTTGGAATCTCACATTCATTAACAGTTTGATCACTACCAGTATCATCATTCTCTGAGTCTGAATTATCACTCTCAGCATAAACACCCTCATTGTTCAAGCCCAAAATCGGTCTCACATCGGAATATGGATCACCAATACTCGAGGTATTAGATTCCATTTCTGATGATGAGTCTGATTTTACCGAACTCTCCGGTATAACTTGGTGATAGTTATGATTTTCAAAAAGAACCGGAGATGGTACAGACTTGTAATTGGTGGTGTTATCATCAATGATATGATCTACCACATAAGCAACATTCTTATAACTTTCCAACTTCTTGTTAACCTTTTCAGCAAAGCATTTTATGGCTGCCATTTCCAACTTGGTGTTTTCAATTTCATTGATATAGTTGTTTATGGCCAATTGTTTCAATGACAAAGTATTTTTCAAGTCGGAAATGTCCTTTTTATAGCCATCTAATACTTTGTTGAAAGCATTCAACTCTTTGCGAGTAGATTGACAATTCAGGATAGCACTATCACGTGAAATTCGGAGTTGTTTATTCTCCTCAGTCAATCTATCACATGTTCCACAATATTTATCACTCATAACATCAGTGCTAGATTCAGAACTTACAGGTTTTGGCGGTTCAGTCATGGCCATCAACGCAAAATGAGCTTCCTTTCCAGTGAAAAACTTGGAGTAGTCAATCTTAGTGAAAGCATCATCAGCGATACACACGACTTCCTCGTCATCAAAAAGTCAGCTTCTGCCAGCAACTGATCAATATCATCATCTAAAGAATCAACACTTGCCTCTGTGTCTGATTCGCTCTCAGAATCTGAATAAACTGATCTACACTCTTCGGGAACATCAGAAACTGAATCAATCACCATTCCAGAACTCTTTTCCTCAGCCTTAACCTCAACAGGTTCATTCTCCACTTCCATCTCAGTCTCAGAATCATCACTTTCACTCTCCTCAGTTTCTTTATTCTCATCAACTGCCACCGACTCTTCCATATCAACCTGATAAGCAACACATGCCACATTCCCACCAGTAGTCACTTCCTCAACTCCTATTTGCATACCCGACCAGTCAAACCTCTCATCCTGTTGAGTCACCAAAGCTTGGTTCTGACTCGCATTCTGTTGAGTCTCATTAGGTGTAGTAATAGGTACAACTGTTCGGTTTGTGTGGTTAGGAGATTGGTTTTGAATCTGGTTTTGAGTGTTTGGTTGTCTGTTTTGGTTGTTAAAGTTTCGGTTTTGGTAGTTGTTGTTATTTTGGTAAGAAACTTGGTTTTGTTGACGGTTCTGGTAATTTGCATTGAAAGGGTTTCGATTACCTTGTTTAGGTGGCTGGGTGCATTCCCTTTTGAAGTGTCCTTTTTCTCCACAATTAAAACACGTAACCTTCTCCTTGTTGAATCCATAGGTTGTGTTGGGAGAAGTTGCCAAGTCAGTCCTTCCAGTTTTCTCAATGAACTCTGTTGCTCTTCTCATTATACTCGCAAAAGCCCATTGAATGTCAATGAGTTCCATCTCTTCCTTGTCTATCTGTGCGTAGTCTTCGTTGGTTAAGTTGTTGTTCCCAATCTGACTAGCAACCAACCCATTGTAGGATGAAACCATTGCTGAGACTAATGCAATGTGTTGCTGAGCAACCTCCACAGTCACATTTCCCAAGTTAGATGTATCCAAAACCACCGGTTGTTGTTTATGTTGAGTAACTTGGTTTACTGGTTGTTGTGATTGGTTAGCGGTGTAAAAACTTGCTTGTTGCATTGGAGAGATTGGTGAAATGTAGGAATTATATTGTGGTGGTGTATATGATGGTTGTGAGTAGGAATTGTATTGTGGTGTTGTGTAGTTGGTGGTTGGTTTTGATGATTCCATGACATTAGAAATACATGCAACATGTGGTGCAATACTTCCTGAGCTCGAGTTTCCAGCTGGAACTGAAGTGCCTCCAAAATACAAACTGGGATTCTGAGGAATCTGTGACCTTCTAGCTTTCCTCCTATCCTCCAACTCTTTGTTCTCCAGCTTTTCGATAAACTCTGAAATGGTCCAGAATTGATAAGCATCCTTCTCTCTGAGTACCTCCACATGCTGATCCCATTGTGGTGGTAAAGCATCTGCAAACTTATCCACCTGCTTAGTCATTGGAATCTGTACACCATAACTAGACAATTCAGACAACAAATGCATATATCTAGGAGTTAGTTCTTTTAAAGTTTCATTATTAATAAAAGAAAAATTCTCAAACTCTTTGACCAATTCCTCCATTCTCAGACTCCTGGTCTTTTCATTACCATCATGCTTCCTCTTCAGCTTATCCCAAAGCTGCTTTGATGTAGTACATGTCCCAAACTGATGCAACAGGTCACTTGTGATTGCCTGTGTCAGTTGAGAAAACGCCTTCTTCTCTACCACATATTTCTTCTTTTCGTCCTCAGTTAAGCTTTCCAAAGGAATCATCTCACCTGTATTCTCCAGAATCGGTGCTGTGTATCCTTTAACAATCATGCTCCATGCCTCTGCTCCTTCAACTCCCATGCCTTCCAAATGGATCTTGAACATGGTATGCCACTGATTATACTCTTGCATATCCATGAGCTTCGGTGGCCGAGTTCCACTACCTGTAGACAAATCCTTTATCAAAGTAGAAATAGCATTAGTGGTTTGAGTATTTACCGCCGCTGCAGCTACTCCCCAGTAATCAGATTGTATTGCCGGATGTGCTACACTTTGAGGCATCGTGCTCGTCGTTGTCATGTAGTTAAGTGGTTGTGAAGACTGTGTGTTCGTCTTTTGCGCTGCCACTGTCCATGGGTCCATCGTTTGCTGTTGTGGTTGTGTTGTTGCTGATCCCGGAGTAGTTTGAAAACGCCACCTGATCACAATCTGAAAATCTCAACACTTAGAAAAATTTTCAACAACAAATCCTAGGTTCGCCCGAAAAATAGTAGGTTCGCCCAATCAATCCTTTGATTGTCCAAATTTTAACACTCTCGACCCTTCTGGTTCTACTTTCGTCCAAACAGGAACAACCGTGTTGATGCATTTTGCGACTAAGGATTGGATATACTTGATTAACATATGTTAGTGATGGCCGAAGGTGAAAATAGACTGGGCGAATGTAAAAGATTATGGGCGAAGGTGAATAGAAAGGGGCGAAGGTAGATGTGGACTGGACGAAGGAAGACTGGACAAGATCAGAAGACACATTCGACCACTTAATGTGGGCGAATGTGGAAAACACTCACATTCGACCAGTGAAAACGGGCGAATGTGCAGTGCCTATATATAGATTTTGAGTTTTTGATAATGTAAGGAGTTGTCATTTGTGTCCAGGTTCAGATCAGGTTCATAGGTGTTTTTGAGAGATTATCTGTGTGATCTAGATTAACATAAACTCATTGTAAATGCTTTTTGAATGAAAGTTAATCTATGAAAATGATATTGAAAATGATCTTGATTGTGTCGTGATTTGTGTTTTATCAATTTGTTCAGATCTAGGGTTTTCGCACCTAGATTTGTGACTTGTATGATCATATAATCCTGTTTTAGCTAAAATCCAACGCTCACAAAGTGGTATCAGAGCATAGAGGATCATACAACAACAAATTTGATAAGATCAGAGCTGATTTGGACATGTTTTTGACAAAATATCATCTGTTTTTACATAAACTTTGTTTTTAAGAGTTTTTGATCGATTTAAAGGTGAATTTGTGGTTGAATTCAAGTTTTCCAAGACTTAAAGTTGTTCCAAATCAATTCCGAAACATAACCTGATTGAGATCATTCAAATCCATGAACTTTTGAAAATCTGAGATCAAAATAACCGTTTTTCAAAAATGAGATCTGCTAGTTTTGGGCGAACCTGGAACCTGGACTGAGTGTTGTGGTCGAACGTGACTAAAAGTGGGCGAACCTGAGTATAAAGTGGTCGAACCTGAAAATTTGTTTAGAATTTTTTCACTTTCGGGTAGAAAATTCCACCTTCGACCGTTCTTTTTTGGGCGAAAGTGGAAAGTGTGTTAGTTTGGCTTACATTCTGATCTAGACTACCTTCGGGTGTTACTGTTGGGACGAAAGTAGAACCAGAAGGGACGAGAGTGTGACAGTTTGGACGAACCTAGGATTATTTGGACGAACGTGCTGAATTTCGGGCGAACCTAGAGTTTTTGTTGAAAATTTTTCTAAGTGTTGAGATTTTCAGATTGTGATCATGGGGCGTTTTCAGACTACTTCGGGATCAGCAACAACACAACCACAACAGCAGACAATGGACCCATGGACAGTGGCTGCGCAAAAGACGAACACGCAATCCTCACAACCACTTAATTACATGACAACGACAAACACGATGCCTCAAAGTGTAGCACATCCGGCACTACAATCAGATTACTGGGGAGTAGCTGCAGCAGCGGTAAATACTCAAACCACTAATGCTATTTCTACCTTGATTAAGGATTTGTCTACAGGTAGTGGAACTCGGCCACCGAAGCTCATGGATATGCAAGAGTATAACCAGTGGCACACCATGTTCAAGATCCATCTGGAAGGCATGGGAGTTGAAGGAGCAGAGGCATGGAGCATGATTGTCAAAGGATACACAGCACCGATTCTGGAGAATACCGGTGAGTTGATTCCTCTGGAAAGTTTGACTGAGGACGAAAAGAAGAAATATGTGGTGGAGAAGAAGGCGTTCTCTCAACTGACACAGGCAATCACAAGTGACCTGTTGCATCAGTTTGGGACATGTACTACGTCAAAGCAGCTTTGGGATAAGCTGAAGAGGAAGCATGATGGTAATGAGAAGACCAGGAGTCTGAGAATGGAGGAATTGGTCAAAGAGTTTGATAATTTTTCTTTCATTAATAATGAAACTTTGAAAGAACTAACTCCAAGATATATGCATTTATTGTCTGAATTGTCTAGTTATGGTGTACAGATTCCAATGACTAAGCAGGTGGATAAGTTTGCAGATGCTTTGCCACCACAATGGGATCAGCATGTGGAGGTACTCAGAGAGAAGGATGCTTATCAATTCTGGACCATTTCAGAGTTTATCGAAAAGCTGGAGAACAAAGAGTTGGAGGATAGGAGGAAAGCTAGAAGGTCACAGATTCCTCAGAATCCCAGTTTGTATTTTGGAGGCACTTCAGTTCCAGCTGGAAACTCGAGCTCTGGAAGCATTGCACCACATGTTGCATGTATTTCCAATGTCATGGATTCATCAAAACCAACCACCAACTACACACCACCACAATACAATTCCTACTCACAACCATCATACACACCACCACAATATACTTCCTACATTTCACCAATCTCTCCAATGCAACAAGCAAGTTTTTACACTGCTAACCAAACACAACAACCAGCAAACCAAGTTACTCAACATAAACAACAACCAGTGGTTTTGGATACATCCAACTTGGGAAATGTGACTGTGGAGGTTGCTCAGCAACACATTGCATTAGTCTCAGCAATGGTTTCATCCTACAATGGTTTGGTTGCTAGTCAGATTGGGAACAACAACTTAACCAACGAAGACTACGCACAAATAGACAAGGAAGAGATGGAACTCATTGACATTCAATGGGCTTTTGCGAGTATAATGAGAAGAGCAACAGAGTTCATTGAGAAAACTGGAAGAACTGATTTGGCAACTTCTCCCAACACAACCTATGGATTCAACAAGGAGAAGGTTACGTGTTTTAATTGTGGAGAAAAAGGACACTTCAAAAGGGAATGCACCCAGCCACCTAAACAAGGTAATCGAAACCCTTTCAATGCAAATTACCAGAACCGTCAACAAAACCAAGTTTCTTACCAAAATAACAACAACTACCAAAACCGAAACTTTAACAACCAAAACAGACAACCAAACACTCAAAACCAGATTCAAAACCAATCTCCTAATCACCCAAACCGAACAGTTGTACCTATCACTACACCTACTGAGACTCAACAGAATGCGAGTCAGAACCAAGCTTTGGTGACTCAACAGGATGAGAGGTTTGACTGGTCGGGTATGCAAATAGGAGTTGAGGAAGTAACTACTGGTGGGAATGTGGCATGTGTTGCTTATCAGGTTGATATGGAAGAGTCGGTGGTAGTTGATGAGAAGAAAGAAACTGAGGAGAGTGAAAGTGATGATTCTGAGACTGAGATGGAAGTGGAGAGTGAACCTGTTGAGGTTAAAGCTGAGGTAAAGAGTTCTGGAATGGTGATTGATTCAGTTTCTGATGTTCCTGAAGAGTGTAGATCAGTTTATTCAGATTCTGAGAGCGAATCAGACACAGAGGGAAGTGTTGATTCTTTGGATGATGATATTGACCAGTTGCTGGCAGAAGCTGACTTTTTGATGACGAGGAAGTCGTGCATAGCTGATGATGCTTTCACCAAGATCGACAACTCAAAGTTTTTCACTGGAAAGGAAGCTCATTTTGCGTTGATGGCCATGACCGAACCGCCAAAACCTGTAAGTTCTGAATCTAGCACTGATGTTATGAGTGATAAATACTGTGGAACATGTGATAGATTGACTGAGGAGAATAAACAACTCCGAATTTCACGTGATAGTGCTATTCAAAATTGTCAATCTACTCGCAAAGAGTTAAATGGTTTTAACAAAGTATTAGATGGCTATAAAAAGGACATTTCCGACTTGAAAAATACTTTGTCATTGAAACAATTGGCCATAAACAACTATATCAATGAAATTGAAAACACCAAGTTGGAAATGGCAGCCATAAAATGCTTTGCTGAAAAGGTTAACAAGAAGTTGGAAAGTTATAAAAATGTTGCTTATGTGGTAGATCATATCATTGATGATAACACCACCAATTACAAGTCTGTACCATCTCCGGTTCTTTTTGAAAACCATAACTATCACCAAGTTATACCGGAGAGTTCGGTGAAATCAGACTCATCATCAGAAATGGAATCTAATACCTCGAGTATTGGTGATCCATATTCCGATGTGAGACCGATTTTGGGCTTGAACAATGAGGGTGTTTATGCTGAGAGTGATAGTTCAGACTCAGAAAATGATGATACTGGTAGTGATCAATCTGTTAATGAATGTGAGATTCCAAAAGAAAATCACATCATTACTACTGAACCAGTGTCACCATCTGATCATGTTCATCCGATGGCAAATGCTAATCGTGATAAAAGTCTGAAAAGATTGATGTTAAGAAAGATAATGTTGTTAAGAATGTGGTTAAATTGAATGAGCTGAATGAACCAAGTGACAAACCTGTTAAGGTGTTTTATCGGATGGAAGGATCCGATAAGATCATTGCTGATGAGGAATTTCCGATTAAAAACGTTAACTATTCTAAACTTGATAAAATCTGGCAAGAAAGCACAATATGGTTTCCAAAACATGAGAGAACCAATGAAATTCCACCAGAAATCTTAAAGAAACTGTTTTCAGAAGTTCCTCAAGAGCCAAAAATTCATGTCACTGAGTTCATTCGACCAGATGATAAAGCAAATGGTTTTCATGAGCCCTCTTACTCGAAAGGACCACTTCCTGAGAGTTTAAGAAATCAACAGTATAATGATCAATTTCCTGTTAGATCATTTGCTTCACCAAATGCTCATTATGTGTTTGAGGAATATAGAAAATGCTTTAAATGTGGAGAACGCGGGCATTTACTTGCTCAGTGTCCATATGTAAGGCACAAAAGACATGAAGTTGAGGTTAGGAATTCCATGAAAAAGCCGATTGATCATTATGTTCCACCACATAGACGAGCTGTTCCTCAACAACAACATTTTCATAATCAAAACAATTTTCAAATGAGGAACAACCGTCCCTTTCATTATGATCAAAGGAATCGGATTGCAATGGAACAATCTTGGAGAAAACCTGTGGTGAACACAACAGCTGATAGACAAAAGGTTCCACAAAAACCAATTGTCAAGTCAAATGTTGGACCTAAGTCTGTTAATTCAGATAAGGTTGCTAAGAAAGTTACTTTTAGTAACAATGTTCAGAAACCAATTGAGAAACCAAAATCTCAAATTCGTATTCTCAAAAGGTCTGAACAATCTTGGACACCTAATGGTACTTCAGGAGCTTCTACTTCGAAGGTGAGTGAGAAAAATGAAACTGTTTTGAAAAATCAGAAAACGATTGATTCAAAACAGAACGTTGTTGAAAAAGTCAATGAGGATGTTGCTTTGAAATCCAATGTTCAAAGGCCCAAGACTCAGGCTTGGGTCCCCCGAAAGAACTAAATGTTTACTTTTTGTGTGCAGGGAGCTTCAGTTGGCCCTATTAGCAGTCTCTGGATTGTTGATAGTGGAGCTTCAGGCCACATGACGGGGGATTTGGCATTGCTGTTTGATGTGAAGAATATTAATGGAGGATATGTCGCGTTCGCGGGTAATAAAGGAGGATATATTACGATGGAAGGAAGCGTGAGTAATGGGATTGTGACTTTCGAGCGGATTTCTTATGTCAAGCAGATAGACTATAATCTGTTGAGCGTCAGTCAAATATGCGATAAACAATTTTCTGTGCATTTTGATGACAAATCCTGCTATATACTTAAACCGGGCTTCAAGATTCCAAAGGAGTGGGTTATGTTGATGGCACCTCGAGTCAACAATCTTTATATTCTTGATATGTCCAAGGCGATGACTCCACAGGGACAGATAACATGCTTTCTATCCAAGGCGACCGAAAAAGAATCGATAATGTGGCACCGCAGAATGGGGCACATTCATCTGAGGAAAATGAATCAGTTAGTGAGAAATGGACTTGTCGATGGAGTAAACGTGAAACATTTCCATCTGAACGACAAGTGTGTAAGCTGCATGAAAGGAAAACAACACAGACAGTCCCATAAAGTGAAGAAAGTTAACTCTGTTGAGATGCCGCTTGAGCGATTGCACATGGACCTTTTTGGACCAGTCAAACGTAAAAGTCATCTTGGAGAGCTTTATTGTTTAGTTGTCACTGATGACTATTCACGATTCTCATGGGTGATGTGTTTGAAGAACAAAAGCGACACCTTTACCAACTTACAAGTTCTGTTCACTCGACTGGAGAATATCTACAATTTGAAGATCAAAAGGATCAGGAGTGACAACGGGACGGAGTTTAAAAATGCAAAGATGGATGAACTTTGTGAAAGCAAAGGGATACATCATGAATATTCAGCTCCGTATACCCCGCAACAGAACGGTGTTGCTGAAAGAAAGAATAGGACTCTGATTGAGGCTGCTAGAACAATGCTCGCTGACTCAAATCTTCCGGTAATGTTCTGGAATGAGGCGATTTATGCAGCAAATTATACATTAAATCGGGTTCTAACAGTGAAGAAGTTTGGAAAAACATCTTATGAGCTGTTACACCGACGAAAGCCCAATTTAGAGTATCTAGAACCATTTGGGGCGCCATGTATGATGTTGAATCCAAGCGAGAAGTTTAGTCCTAAAGCTGAAGAGGGATATTTTGTTGGATATGCAACCCCGCTCAAACGGGTATTCAACAAACGAACTCGTCAAGTGGAGGATTGGGCAAACGTGGAAGTTCAACGATACACACAAAATTTGCAAGGCACGGGCCCTGATTGGATGTTTGATTACAAAGATTTCTTTGAATCATTCAACCTAGATAGCCTGGTTGAAGAAGCTGTTATCAGATTACTTTACGAGTGTGAAAACGCGGCAACTTCACCATTGATGCGTCCAATCACCGTAAACCCCCCACCAGCTTCTAATGATACCAGTGCTCCTACACAAGAAGAAGAGATGTTTCAAGAAGCTTCAACTTCATTAGACACTTCAGAATCTGAAGATGAACAATTTGAAGAAGCCGTTCTTGAACATGCAGAAGACTTAGAAGAGCAAACTGTGAACCCAACTCCAAATCTAGATGTTGCTTCATCATCTAACACGGGTCATGATCAGGATGCTGTAGAGAACTTGACTGCTCAGACGGGAGTGATTGTACCTGTTAATCCGGAATCTCGGATTCATCGTATTCATCCGCTGGAGCAAGTTATCGGTGATCCTGGTAGTGGAGTGATGACCAGAGGGCAGCTTAAAAGCGTTAATTCGCCAGAGAGTTTTGGTGCTTTAGCATTGTATGCCAAAATTCAGAAATCTGGTAGCCAAAACGATTGGTCGTTTGCATGTTATGTGTCACAGGTAGAGCCAAGGACATACAAAGACGCTTTGCAAGAAGATGCCTGGGTTGAGGCAATGCAGGAGGAGTTATTGCAATTCCAGAAATTGGGAGTCTGGACGCTCACAGATTTGCCGCCGGGAAGAAAGAAAATAGGCACTAAGTGGGTGTTTAAGTGCAAAAAGGATGATCGTGGAGTTATTGTAAGGAACAAAGCCAGATTGGTCGTGCAGGGTTTCCATCAAATCGAAGGAATTGATTACAACGAAATCTATGCACCAGTAGCACGAATGGAAGCTATTCGGATGTTCCTTGCGTTTGCTTCGTATAAGAAATTCAAAGTCTATCAAATGGACGTCAAGAGCGCATTTTTGTACGGTAATGTCAAGGAGGAGGTGTATGTCGGGCAACCACCAGGCTTTAAGGACCCAATCCACCGGGACAAGGTCTACGTGCTGAACAAAGCTTTATATGGCTTGCACCAGGCTCCAAGACAGTGGTACGAGGAGCTAAGTACATACCTCATCTCCAAAGGATTCAAGCGCGGCCTCGTCGATTGCACCCTCTTTACGAAGAAGACGGGAGATGACTTGCTTCTAGTACAGATTTACGTTGATGATATTATATTTGGTTCAACTAATGAACTCTTGTGCAGGGAATTTGAAACTGTTATGCAGGAGAAGTTCGAAATGAGCGCTATGGGGGAAATGCAGTTTTTCCTCGGCTTACAGGTGGATCAAAGACCCGACGGGATCTTTATTCATTAGACGAAATATGTAGCCGACATCTTGAGCCGATTCCAGATGGAGGACTCTAAGCCGATGGATACCCCGATTCAACCCAATCACGGGATTGGAGTGGACGCTAAGGGGGAGCTGACAGATCCATTTACATACAGAGCAATCATCGGATCTCTGATGTATTTAACAGCGTCTCGACCAGATATTATGTATGCAACGTGTCTCTGTGCTCGCTATCAATCGAAGCCGAAACAAAGTCATCTGACGGCGGTCAAGCGTATCCTTCGATATCTGAAGGGTTGTCCATCAAAAGGACTTTGGTACCCTAATGATGATGATTTTGATTTTATTGCTTTTAGTGATGCAGATTGGGGCGGCTGTGACAAAGACAGCAAATCAACAACAGCCGGTTGCCAGTTTTTAGGGAGCAGGTTAATTACCTGGCAATGCAAGAAACAGACTTCTGTCGCACTGTCTACATGTGAAGCCGAGTACATTTCAGCCTCGAGTTGCTGTTCGCAAGTGCTCTGGATCCAACAACAGATGGTCGATTACGGTTTGCAGTTTCTTAAAACCCCTATACACTGTGACAACGAAGCCGCAATTGCATTAACTAAAAATACTGAAAATCATTCTAAAGCGAAACATATCCGGATTAAATATCATTTTATCCGTGATTGTTACGCTAAGGAATTGATTGACATGGTCAAAATCCATACTGACTACCAACGTGCAGATTTGTTTACAAAAGCTTTTGACAGATCCCGCTTTGAATATCTTTTGAAAGTAAACAATATAAAGGAAAAACAGGACTAATCGGCTCCTCGGTTTATCATTTTTCATTTTTAGTTTTAGTTTTAAATCTTTGCTAATTGGGAATTTCTCTTTGCTAATTGGGAATTTCTCTTTACTATCATAATCCTCAAAGAAGTTGATGCTTTCGAGGGGGTTGTTTAATCCTCAAAGAAGTTGATGCTTTCAAGTGGATTGTTTCTTTCAAATTTTTTTTTGTTTTTCAGAAAAATTAAAAACCCAAAAATATGTTCTTTATTTTAGGGGGAGTCATTTTATCAGAAAAACCAAAAACATTGAAAAATTTTCAAAATACCTAAAAATTAGAAAAACCCAAAATGATTTCTTGGATAAAAAGAGGAAATGATAGTACATCAGTGGGGATCTGACACAGGCTAAAGAATTGCATAGTTTAATGAGACGTATGTTGATTACGTGTGATATGCTGATAGGCTTCGTGACTATATATTGCGTGCATTAGTGATACAAACATAACAAACTACGCGTTTGTGGATGAACACCTCATGGGCATATGGTTTTAGTACCGTAATTTCATTTGATAGGGTGTTTGTACAAAACTCGGAGGTTTAGGGTCGTTATGTTATTAGTTGTTTGGGGATAGCCTTTCTGATCTTCTGCTGTAAGTCATTACGGACCTAGATCAGACAGGATGTCTTTATAAAAGAGCTTTATGCCAAATCCTAAAGTTACCGAATTGAGGAACTTTCCATGTTATATGATGATCAAAGATTATCTATAATATCGTATTGATCATTGATGCAAATCATGATTAATATCCGTCCTCAACCTGGTATGGTGCATATGTTACTTTGCTGCATTAATTTGCTGACCTGTATACCTCTATGCATTATATCTTGTACAATTACAGACGACGAAAGCATAATCACGCTTTACAATGAGTCTTTGTGCAAATTACTTCTTGATACGGGAGTATGTCGTGTGTGTGGGAACCACAATGTGTTAGTCTAATACATCTAATTCGTATCATTTTAAAGCATTGCGTAATTGTCTGCATGTGAGCTTATGTGGACAACAATATCAGCAATTGCCGTGTCACATATTGTTTCTAATGATAATATTAAAATAGATCAACGCTGTGTTCAGATTTCTCAGAAAACTGATATGATCCTCTTACCGGAAATCACAAAATGTTTACTGTTTTCATTTACTTTGATGCATTTTTACTTTGTCGCATTTTACTTTTATTGTCAAAAATATACAAAATCCAAAAAGATTTTAGGTGTGTTTTAATCAAAATTTCAGAAAATCCAAAAGATTTGCATTTCTGCTTTATTTTTGATATCCGGGGATGCTTGATGGTCAATTTCTGAGATTTGATAACACCATCTGGACTTTGTAACATTCAAAATGTGAAAATTTGAGTTTTGGAAGTTTAACGGATTGAAAAATGTTGAACGGGATTCGAATTCGTGATTTGGCGAAATTTTCAGATTTTTCCATTTCACATTCGCCCCTTAAATGGGTCGAATGTGGAAAAATCATCACCTTCGACCGTTGTGAAAAAGGGCGAATGTGGATATTTTCACTTCCGGGTGAAATTTCCACTTCCGGGTACAAAATTTCAAAAATCATCACACTCGACCGTTTTGTTCTTGGGCGAAGGTGGACATTTTCACTTCCGGGTGTATTTTCCACTTCCGGGTACAAGTTTCACCTTCGGGTCTTTCAATAGGGGCGAAGGTGAAAATTCTTTCACATTCGTGCCATTCACTTGGGGCGAATGTGGAATTAACCCACATTCGTCCAATACAAGCGGGCGAACGTGGAACTCTATATATATGTCTTTCAGGTTCGATCCTCTTCATTCAAAATTTTTCAAAATTTCTGTCATACCAGACCTTGTTGCTCGTGACTTTTATGATCCCTTGATTTGTTCCCTAGTTCTTTCTGATCCATTTGATACATCTTTTACAGGTATTGGACTTCAAAACAGATCAAAATTGCTCGTTTTCAGAACCGGACCTAGGGTTTCTTAGTTTATGGTCTTAGAGTCTGTTTTATGGGTTGATTTTGATCGCATTTCATTCCACATCAGTTTTAGGGGGAGATATAATGAGGAATTAGTGTTTAACATTGTTTAAATTGATTGAATGAGTAATTGAACTTAGTTAAACCTAATTCACTTTTAAAAACTAATGTAGAATGAAATAAATGGAAAATTGTTGATGGACGAATGTTAGTCGGACATGTTAGTATGTTTTAGGATCAAAATTACAAGTTAAAACAAACAATGGCAAAATTTCAAATTTTGGGGGAAAACCTGTTTCACCTTCGGTTCAAAAACCGGGCGAAGGTGGAATTAGGTTGGACGAAGGTGGTACAATGTGGACGAATGTGATCTTTACTTAGAACTTTTTCACTTCCGACCATAATTTTCTACATTCGACCACATATTCTCACATTCGACCAGTTTAAAATGGGCGAATGTGCAGATTAGTTTTTGACCAGAATTTTATATTTTTGTCGTTTTTGTGTTTTGACGTGTTTTATTGATTTTCATGTGCAGATGGCTGAACAACCAGAGAATATTGAATCACCAGCAGTGAATGTTGAAACTCCAGCTGAGATCACAGTTCAAGATCCAGTACCAGTAGCTGAAACATCTGTTCCTAGCAGTTGGCCTTTTGAACGATCGCACAACTGTTGCGCTTATCTAGGAGACGTTGAGAAGAACACGGAGTTTACAGGAATTATAGAGTTTCTGAAGAGGAGCAGGATTGTACATGCCTTAGCCACACCAACCATCATATACAAAGACATAATTGAAGATTTTTACCAGAATGCTAAGTATGACTACTGGGAGAATCAGACGATTATCAAGAGCAAGATTCAGGAGATGGAGATGTTCTTGACTGAAGCTGATATTCGGGAGGCGTTACAGATTAAGTTCGAAGATAGTGAAGATCCCAGGGAGTTATCGTGGACAGAACAGAAGGCGTGCTTCTTAAGAATGAAATACAAAGGTTCAATCACTGACGGATCTATGTATAAGGGGAAACTGGGAGTGCAGTATAAGTATTTTGCACATGTTCTGATTCATGTCTTTGGATGTGTGAGTGGTGGTTATGACGTGATGAGAAAGAGTTTGAGTTCATTAATGGTTGCGTTGACACTCAACAAACCATTTAATGTTTCTGGGATGATTCTTGATCATATGCTAGAGATGCTGAAGGGAATGAAGAACAAGAAGTTCATGTTGTATCCGAGGTTTCTAATGATGATCTTTGACTACAAGTATCCTATGCTGAAAAAGGATCCGACTATGATCCTAGGTCAAGATCACATGAATATTAGAACCTTGATGAGGATGAAAGGTTACAAAGGTGTGCCTGACAGTGAGAAGCCACCTAACAGGAGGTTATTTGGTGCTTTGGCTCGTCCGGATTACATTGATCCTGGCAAGAACAAAGCAAGACATGATGAGAGTGACTCAGACAATGATGATCCCTTAGTGTATGTTGATTCAAGCACTAAGCGGAAAAGACAAGTAGTTAATCCTGGAGCCAAAGGGAAGGGCAAGGGAAAGGCTGTGGATCAGGGAAGCACTAAGCAACAAGTGGCTAGAAAGAAATCGACGGCGAAGAAAGGATCGGGTTTGGTGGATGAAGATTCTGTAGATTCAGAAGAGACTGAGGTTGATGAGCAGTGGGATTCTGATGATGAGAATGTGAGGACCACCAAACGTAAGGCCACTATGGTTGGTGAGTCTGAATCCTTGAATCAGTCGATAGAAGAAGCTGAGAGAAGAAAGAAATCAGTTGAAGATGAGGGTTTAGGTGTTGACCTAGCTGAACTGAGTGTTGGAGAAACTGTAGTTGTGAATTTGCCCAAGAAGACAAAGAAACAAAAGACTATGGCAAAGAAATCAAGCGTAAAAGAACTGAGAGAGAAAGAGTTGGCTCAGTTGTTGAAAGGAAAGAGATTACCTGATGCTGGTACACCATCTAAGCTATCTTCACCAGTTGCCAAGAAGCAGAAGAAAGCAAAAGAGGCAGAGACTTTACCAATCGATCAGTTCAATATCGATATGGATAAAGTGCTCGATATGTTTAGAAAGCCTCAGAAAGAGAAAGTTGTTGAAGTTGAGCCATCCAGATCTAAGTCGAAGAAAGTGACTATGGATGACGATGTCATGAAGCAAGTTAATAAGAAGATGGAAGACATGATGAAGATGTTGGTTGCTCAACAAGCTGAGATTGCTAAGTTCAAGCAGAATGAGGAGAAAATGCTTCAGATTGTGGTTGCTTCAAAATCTAATCAGGATGAGATAAATGATAAGATTCAGATGTTGGAAGCTAAGAATGAGAAGCTTGAAAGAAGATGTGATAGAAACAAGAACAAGATCAAATTGATTAAGGCTGATAACAAAGAACTAAAGAAGGAAAACAAACGCCTTAGTAATTTGATTGACGAGCTTTATAACAGGGCACCCCAGTTGAAAGAGGGTGAAGAAGATGAAGAAGAGGAAGAAGAGCAGGTGGATTTTGAACAATCAGATTCTGAGAAAGAAGAAGATGATGATGAGGATAATGATGGATCGGACAAAAGCGATGATGATAATGATGATGATGATGACAATAATGATGATGATGATAGTGCTGAAGGTACGGGGAAAAAGCAAGGTGATGAGTTTAGCAGTGGAAGTGATCATGATGGAGGAGATGATACTTCTAGATTTAGTTATGAGAAGAGAACACCGAAGAAGAAAGATACTGGAGAATCGAGTTCCAAGAAGAAAGGAGAGAATGTTGATTCGAATGAAAGTATTTTCTGGAATGAGAAGGTGAGATCTTTGTCTGATAATGCTAAACAGATGTATAAGAATATGTTGGAAAAGAGAGAGTGGACCATTGAGTTCACAAGATGCTTCGCTGAAATATTCCAGACTGATGATTTAAGATATGAGTTGGAATATGAAGATCCAGATCTTGAAGAAGGGAAATTACCTGCATCTGTGGCGAAAGAAATACTAGATGGTCTCGCACAGAGGGTAGGGAAAACGTTTGAGGAGTTTATGATGGATGAATCGATTCCTGATATTCCTGAAAAGGATATGGGAAGTCATTCAGATGATGTGCATACTCCAGAAAACAATGAAGTGGAGGTAGAAGATATAACTCACGAAGAGTTTCCCCAGTATTTCAGACAAGAAGATGAGAATGAAGTATTTCCTGACTTCACTGAGATACCAAATAAGTCAGCGAAACAGAAAGCAAAGAAAAGAAGTGAAGAGTTTGTTGAGAAGGTATTTGGTACTGAAAAGAAAGATTCTTCTAACCAGTCTGATGAGTTGAAGAATTATTTGAAGAAGTTGAAGGAAATGGATGAGAACCGACCTAAGCCTGAAGCTCAAGGTAACTTTTATCGTTTTCATAATGCCAAGTTCAAAGGCAGAGCTCTTGGGTGGACTTACTTAGGCAGACTGAAGTGTATTGCTGCAAAATGGGAAACCGGAATTCTGTACTTCAACAGATTCTGTGACTTGCTTACTCTACCGTACTGGGCGGTGAGAGACTTATGCAGATTCCCAATGTCAGGTGCCGAAGTAAATGGATCACATGTCGGTTGGTGCGCAGACAAATTGGTTTGGGAAAGTCGTACGAGATGGAACAGGTTCATGCCTCAATATCCCAGAAGAAAAGAGCATAGGGATATTGATCCACAAACCAATATGAAGCGTGTTACTCTGATTTATAAAGCACCTAATGTGATGAGGAAGATACCGTTGATGCCAATGCCACAGCATTTTAGTGCTGATTTCATCTTTTGGTATTATGATTGGAGAAAGGCAGAAGCGGTGATCGTGTTGAGAGATGGAAAGGATAAATACAAGCATGTTCATGTATTTGATCCTATGTGGCTGATTAATTGCACATTCGAAGACATCATCATGTTGTTCTACAATCCGATTTACTATGAACCCAATGACTTTGCTCAAGCAAGAAAGTATACTCAAGTTGTTGGAGTGTGTTTTGCTTATGATATAAATGCAGGAAGCAACTTGGAGGGTAAACTTGGCAAGACTGTGAAGATGGCCAATGTGTCAAAGCCTGTGAAGAAAACATTCGAGCCGCCAATGACTACTGAGCAGAAGAAGCAGCTCAGAATCAAACTGATGAACAAGACGATGGACTATCAGAGAAAACTATCCAATCAATAGTCGAGGGGGAGTTTGTTGATGCATTTTGCGACTAAGGATTGGATATACTTGATTAACATATGTTAGTGATGGCCGAAGGTGAAAATAGACTGGGCGAATGTAAAAGATTATGGGCGAAGGTGAATAGAAAGGGGCGAAGGTAGATGTGGACTGGACGAAGGAAGACTGGACAAGATCAGAAGACACATTCGACCACTTAATGTGGGCGAATGTGGAAAACACTCACATTCGACCAGTGAAAACGGGCGAATGTGCAGTGCCTATATATAGATTTTGAGTTTTTGATAATGTAAGGGAGTTGTCATTTGTGTCCAGGTTCAGATCAGGTTCATAGGTGTTTTTGAGAGATTATCTGTGTGATCTAGATTAACATAAACTCATTGTAAATGCTTTTTGAATGAAAGTTAATCTATGAAAATGATATTGAAAATGATCTTGATTGTGTCGTGATTTGTGTTTTATCAATTTGTTCAGATCTAGGGTTTCCGCACCTAGATTTGTGACTTGTATGATCATATAATCCTGTTTTAGCTAAAATCCAACGCTCACAAACCGAATGTAGACTTGACCAGAATGTAAACACAGACTAACACTATTCCACTTTAGCCCAAAACAGAAACGGTCGAATGTGGAAATTCTACCCGAAAGTGAAAAGTTCAACAAGAAAATTCCAGGTTCGTCCACTCAATACTCAGGTTCGCCCACTTTTCAGCACGTTCGACCACAACACTCAAGTCAGGTTCCAGGTTCGCCCAAAACAGTCAGATCTCATTTTGAAAAACGGTTATTGTTTGAAAAACGGTTATTCTGATCTCAGATTTTCAAAAGTTCATGGATTTGAATGATCTTAATCAGGTTATGTTTCGGAATTGATTTAGAACAACTTTAAGTCTTGGAAAACTTGAATTCGACCACAAATTCACCTTTAAATCGATCAAAAACTCTTAGAAACAATGTTTATGTAAAAACAGATGATTTTATGTCAAAAACATGTCCAAATCAGCTCTGATTTTATCAAATTTGTTGTTGTATGATCCTCTAAGCTCTGATACCACTTTGTGAGCGTTGGATTTTAGCTAAAACAGGATTATACGATCATACAAGTCACAAAACTAGGTGCGGAAACCCTAGTTCTGAACAAATTGATAAAACACAAATCACTACACAATCAAGATCATTTTCAATATCATTTCATAGATTAACTTCATTCAAATAAGCATTTACAATCAGTTTATGTTAATCTAGAACACACACACTATTTCTCAAAAACACCTCTGAACCTGATCTGAACCTGGACACAAATGACAACTCTCTTACATTATCAAAATCACAAAAACTATATATAGGCACTACACGTTCGCCCATTTCTTCTGGTCGAACGTAGCCTTTTTCCACCTTCGCCCACTTCTGGTGGTCGAATGTATCTTCTAGTCAAGTCCAGTCTACCTTCGCCCACTTCAAATCTACCTTCGCCCCATTATATTCACCTTCGGCCAAGCTTTAACATGTGTTAATTATGTATATCCAATCCTTAGTCGCAAAACGCATCAACATGTGGAACATCTTACTCAGCTGCTAAACTGATCAGCTTTGAAGAAGAAGAAGATCGAGAGAATATCATTGACCCTCACCATGATGGTTTAGTTATAACTTTATATATGCCAATCATTTTGTTCGCAGGATACTTGTAGATGGTGGAAGCTCGGTCAACATAATCTAGCTAGAAGCTCTTAAGAGGATGAATATCCCGGAGACTGAAATAGTTTCCAGATCATCGGTCTTGGTTGGCTTCAGTGGAGAGACCAAGAGCACAGTTGTAAGTGCATTATCCATGTATGTCCCCAGCTAGTGATCCGGTACTTAATGTTGAAGGTTCAGATAATCAGAAAACGACCAAGATTTTGAAGATGTTGAGTATTAGTAGACATATTCGAACCCACGAGGGGTCAAATGTAGTTCAACATAGGTTGAAGGTAGATTGAAAGATAGAAAAGGTTTCATTCGTACCCACGAGGGGTCGAATGAACACATTCGGCCTCATGAAAGGGGCGAATGTGGAAGGCTATATAAAGGGAAAGGTTAGTTTGTTTTAAAAAGATAGTTATCATTTGAGCTTTTCCCTAGTTTGTGTGTGTGTGATATTCTCTGTATTAGGTCTAGGATTTCATCTGTAATCATTGATATTTTAATCTAATACTAAGAGTAAAGTTATGGAAATTGCTCGGTGATTCGTTATCTGTTTTCATCACGATCGTTACTGTTTATTTCTGAATCATTTTGCACGATTGGAGGGGATTCCGCACTCTACGGTTGATATTCGTGAGATCGCAGTTCGTGATTACGATCCTAAAACGAATTCTCAATTGGTATCAGAGCATAGGCTCGATTTCAGAAAAGCCAAAAACATTGAAAAATTCAAAAAGCCCTAAAAATAGAAAAACCCAAAATGATTTTCCAGGATTAAAAGAGGAAATGATAGTACATCAGTGGGGATCTGACACATGCTAAAGATTTGAAATGTTATATAAGTCGTGTGTTGAGTCTATGTGATGTGCTGGTAGGCTTCGTAGACCTATTACTGCGTGTTGAATACATACATATCAAACGAATTGTTATGTGGATGAATACCTCATAGGCATATGGTCTTAGTACCGTAATTTCGTTTGATAGGGTTTTTGTTCAAAATTCGGAGGTTTCGGGTCTTTATGTTATTAGCTATATGGGGATAGCCTATCTGATCTTCGGTCGTAAGTTTTACGGACCTAGATCAGACAGGGTATCTTTATAAAAGAGCTTTAGTGCCAAAACCTAAAGTTACCGAATTGAGGAACTTTCAATGTATGACGATAATCAAAGATTGTCTAATGCATCGTATCTAATCATTGATGCAAATCGTGATTGATATAAATAAGCCCTCAACCTGGTAGAGTGCATACGTTACTTTGCAGCATTGATTTGCTGACCTGTACACCTCTGTGCCTCAATACCTTGAAAATTACAGATAACGCAAGCGTAATCACGCATTACAATGAGTCTTTGTGCAAAATTTCCTTGATACGGGATTATGTCGTGTGCGTGGGAACCACAAACAATGGTGTTTATAATATAAATAACCGTATCAAACACTGCATAACAGTCTGCATATGAGCTTATGTAGATAACAATATCAGCAATTGCTGGATCACACATTGTCTTTAATGATAATTAACACTAAAGATCAACGGTGTAATCAGATTTCTCAAAAACTGATATGATCCTCTTACCGGAAATCGCAAAAATATTTACTGCTTTATGTTTACATTTCTGCATTTTACTTTTGTTCAAAATATACAAAAACTCAAAAAGATTTTAGGTGTGTTTTAGCATAAATTTCAGAAAAACCAAAAAGATTTTACATTTCTGCGTTATTTTTGATAACTGAGGGTGATTGATGGTCGATTTCTGAAACTTGATGAACCAATTTGAGTTTTGTATCTATCAAATGGGAAATGATGAATGTTTGAAGCTTAAAATGTGTGGAAAAGATTGAACGGGATTCGATTTTGAGATTTGGTAAAATGTTCAAAAATTCCAATCTTCATTCGCCCCTTCGGTGGGTCGAATGTGGAATTTTTCTTACATTCAAGCCTTTAGTTTTGGTCGAATGTGAGTGTTCTAGTGTATTATTGTACATTCGAACCCTTTCTCTACATTCGAGCCTTTCATTAGGGTCGAATGTAGACAAAATTTCTCATTTGCCCTCTTCTAGTGGTCGAATGTGGAAGCCTATATATACCCTTCTGCACATTCGAACCCCCCATTCAAAACTTTTTCAAATTTCTGAGATAACCCACTCTTGTTGCCCGTGATTTTTAGACATTATAACTTTGATCTCTACTCATTTCTGATCAGTTTCATACCATTTTTATAGGTATTGGTCCATAAACGAAGCCAGATTGTTTGATTTGGTGTTCGAACCCATGGACTTGAATGATGGATGATTATAGACTGTTATAGACACAATTGTTTATTTGGCTTTAGTTATAGATAGTTTAGGGGGAGACTAAACAAAAATCTAGGTCAATTACATACCAGATTGTTTGATTGATGATTAAATTTGTTTCGAACCCTAGATTTTATTTAAAACTATCTAAAACTAAATGATTGTAACAATTGATTGTTGAGAATGTTTAATCGGCCATATTAGATGTTAGCAAATGAAAATTACATGTTAAGATGGTCTGAATTGAATTTTGAAGATATGGTCATATGAATCGTCTAGTTCGACCATTTATAAAGGGTCGACTGTGATTCTTTAGGTTGAATGAGATTGTTCATAGGGTCGAATGTGAAATAAATGGTCGAATGTGAAAATTTTGTTTAATATTTTCCACATTGGAACTGAGTTTTTCACATTCGAACCTTAAAATTTCTTCATTCGTAACCCCGATGGGTCGAATGTGGGATTTTCAAAACCAAATTTCAATTTTGCAAATTTTGTTCGTTTCAAATGAATTTTCATGTTTCGTTTTTGCAGAATTCTAAATGGAAGAACCACAGAGCACTGATATACTAGCTGGATCTTCTGGAAAAGCAATAGCTAAGAAGGAAGAAGAGGAATTGCCGTTCGAGGAAGCTCATAACTGCTGTGCATTCTTTGGCGAGGTCAAGAAACACACAAAATTCTCTGGTATTGTTGATTTTCTTAGAAGAAGCAGAGTCGTTGATGCGTTAGCTACACCAGCAATTATCTATAAAGACCATCAAGTGGATTTCTCGAAAATGCGAAGATGGATTACTGGGATAACCGAAAAGCAATGGTAAGCAATATTCAAGGACAACTTGCTATTGTTACAGAAAATCATATTCGGGAAGCTTTAAGATTGCGAGATGAACCGACAGATCGTAGTTGATTATCTTGGACAGAACAGAGAAAGTGTTTTCTTTGTATGAAGTACAACAGACCAATATATGATGTAGCTTTGCACAAAGGAAAGCTGTGTCCGCAGTTTAACTATCTAGCTCATGTTATGATACATGTTTTTGGATCCGTTAGTGGTGACTATGATGTGATGAGAAAAAGCATCAGTTCATTGATGGTTGCTTTAATACTTAACAAGCCGTTTATTGTTTCGGGAATGATATTGGATCATATGCTTGAACCTCTGAAAGGTTTGAAGATGAAGAAGTTCTTGATGTACCCCAGATTCTTACAGATGATTTTTGACTTGAAGTATTCTAATCTGAACTAAGATTTGATAGAAATCTAGAATTCTAAATGGCAGAACCACATAACACTGATATACCAGCTGGATTTTCTGGAAAAGCAACAGCTAAGAAGAAAGAAGAGGAATTGCCGTTCGAGGAAGCTCATAAATGCTGTGCATTCCTTGGCGAGGTCAAGAAACACACAGAATTCTCTAGTATTGTTGATTTTCTGAGAAGAAGCAAAGTCGTTGATGCGTTAGCTACATCATCAATTATCTATAAACACCATCAAGTGGATTTCTGGAAAAATGCGAAGATGGATTACTGGGATAACCGAACAGCAATAGTAAGCAACATTCAAGGACAGCTTGCTATTGTTACAGAAAATGATATTTAGGAAACTTTAAGATTGCGAGATGAAACGACAGATCCTAGATGTTTATCTTGGATAGAACAGAGAAAGTGTTTTCTTCGTATGATGTACCACGGACCAATAACTGATGGAGCATTGCACATAGGAAAGCTGTGTCCGCAGTTTAAGTATCTAGCTCATGTTATGATACATTTGTTTGGATCCGTTAGTGGTGGCTATGATGTGATGAGAAAAAGCATCAGTTCAGTGATGTTTGCTTTAATACTTAACAAGCGGTTTAATGTTTTGGGAATGATATTGGATCATATGCTTGAACCTCTGAAAGGTTTGAAGACGAAGAGGTTCTTGATGTACCCCAGATTCTTACAGATGATTTTTACTTGAAGTATTCTAATCTGAACTAAGATCTGACAAAAATCTAGAATTCTAAATAGCAGAACCACAGAACACTGCTATACGTGTTGGATCTTTTGGAAAAGCAACAGCTAAGAACAAAGAAGAGGAATTGCCGTTCGAGGAAGCTCATAAATGCTGTGCATTCCTTGGCGAGGTCAAGAAACACACAGAATTCTCTAGTATTGTTGATTTTCTGAGAAGAAGCAAAGTCGTTGATGCGTTAGCTACATCAGCAATTATCTATAAAGACTATCAAGTGGATTTCTGAAAAAATGCGAAGATGGATTACTAGGATAACCGAACAGCAATAGTAAGGAATATTCAAGGACAACTTGCTATTGTTACAGAAAATGATATTCGGGAAGCTTTAAGATTGCGAGATGAACCGACAGATCCTAGATGTTTATCTTGGATAGAACAGAGTAAGTGTTTTCTTCGTATGAAGTACAACAGACCAATATATGATGTAGCTTTGCACAAAGGAAAGCTGTGTCCGCAGTTTAACTATCTAGCTCATGTTATGATACATGTTTCTGGATCCGTTAGTGGTGACTATGATGTGATGAGAAATAGCATCAGTTCATTGATAGTTGCTTTAGTACTTAACAAGCCGTTTATTGTTTCGGGAATGATATTGGATCATATGCTTGAACCTCTGAAAGGTTTGAAGATGAAGAAGTTCTTGATGTACCCCAGATTCTTACAGATGATTTTTTACTTGAAGTATTCTAATCTGAACTAAGATTTGATAGAAATCTAGAATTCTAAATGGCAGAACCACATAACACTGATATACCAGCTGGATCTTCTGGAAAAGCAACAGCTAAGAAGAAAGAAGAGGAATTGCCGTTCGAGGAAGCTCATAAATGCTGTGCATTCCTTGGCGAGGTCAAGAAACACACAGAATTCTCTAGTATTGTTGATTTTCTGAGAAGAAGCAAAGTCGTTGATGCGTTAGCTACACCATCAATTATCTATAAACACCATCAAGTGGATTTCTGGAAAAATGCGAAGATGGATTACTGGGATAACCGAACAGCAATAGTAAGCAATATTCAAGGACAGCTTGCTATTGTTACAGAAAATGATATTCAGGAAACTTTAAGATTGCGAGATGAAACGACAGATCCTAGATGTTTATCTTGGATAGAACAGAGAAAGTGTTTTCTTCGTATGAAGTACCATGGACCAATAACTGATGGAGCATTGCACATAGGAAAGCTGTGTCCGCAGTTTAAGTATCTAGCTCATGTTATGATACATTTGTTTGGATCCGTTAGTGGTGGCTATGATGTGATGAGAAAAAACATCAGTTCAGTGATGTTTGCTTTAATACTTAACAAGCGGTTTAATGTTTTGGGAATGATATTGGATCATATGCTTGAACCTCTGAAAGGTTTGAAGACGAAGAGGTTCTTGATGTACCCCAGATTCATACATATGATTTTTACTGAAGTATTCTAATCTGAACTAAGATCTGACAAAAATCTAGAATTCTAAATAGCAGAACCACAGAACACTGCTATACGTGCTGGATCTTTTGGAAAAGAAACAGCTAAGAACAAAGAAGAGGAATTGCCGTTCGAGGAAGCTCATAAATGCTGTGCATTCTTTGGCGAGGTCAAGAAACACACAAAATTCTCTGGTATTGTTGATTTTCTTAGAAGAAGCAGAGTCGTTGATGCGTTAGCTACACCAGCAATTATCTATAAAGACCATCAAGTGGATTTCTCGAAAATGCGAAGATGGATTACTGGGATAACCGAAAAGCAATGGTAAGCAATATTCAAGGACAACTTGCTATTGTTACAGAAAATCATATTCGGGAAGCTTTAAGATTGCGAGATGAACCGACAGATCGTAGTTGATTATCTTGGATAGAACAGAGAAAGTGTTTTCTTTGTATGAAGTACAACAGACCAATATATGATGTAGCTTTGCACAAAGGAAAGCTGTGTCCGCAGTTTAACTATCTAGCTCATGTTATGATACATGTTTTTGGATCCGTTAGTGGTGACTATGATGTGATGAGAAAAAGCATCAGTTCATTGATGGTTGCTTTAATACTTAACAAGCCGTTTATTGTTTCGGGAATGATATTGGATCATATGCTTGAACCTCTGAAAGGTTTGAAGATGAAGAAGTTCTTGATGTACCCCAGATTCTTACAGATGATTTTTGACTTGAAGTATTCTAATCTGAACTAAGATTTGATAGAAATCTAGAATTCTAAATGGCAGAACCACATAACACTGATATACCAGCTGGATTTTCTGGAAAAGCAACAGCTAAGAAGAAAGAAGAGGAATTGCCGTTCGAGGAAGCTCATAAATGCTGTGCATTCCTTGGCGAGGTCAAGAAACACACAGAATTCTCTAGTATTGTTGATTTTCTGAGAAGAAGCAAAGTCGTTGATGCGTTAGCTACATCATCAATTATCTATAAACACCATCAAGTGGATTTCTGGAAAAATGCGAAGATGGATTACTGGGATAACCGAACAGCAATAGTAAGCAACATTCAAGGACAGCTTGCTATTGTTACAGAAAATGATATTTAGGAAACTTTAAGATTGCGAGATGAAACGACAGATCCTAGATGTTTATCTTGGATAGAACAGAGAAAGTGTTTTCTTCGTATGATGTACCACGGACCAATAACTGATGGAGCATTGCACATAGGAAAGCTGTGTCCGCAGTTTAAGTATCTAGCTCATGTTATGATACATTTGTTTGGATCCGTTAGTGGTGGCTATGATGTGATGAGAAAAAGCATCAGTTCAGTGATGTTTGCTTTAATACTTAACAAGCGGTTTAATGTTTTGGGAATGATATTGGATCATATGCTTGAACCTCTGAAAGGTTTGAAGACGAAGAGGTTCTTGATGTACCCCAGATTCTTACAGATGATTTTTACTTGAAGTATTCTAATCTGAACTAAGATCTGACAAAAATCTAGAATTCTAAATAGCAGAACCACAGAACACTGCTATACGTGTTGGATCTTTTGGAAAAGCAACAGCTAAGAACAAAGAAGAGGAATTGCCGTTCGAGGAAGCTCATAAATGCTGTGCATTCCTTGGCGAGGTCAAGAAACACACAGAATTCTCTAGTATTGTTGATTTTCTGAGAAGAAGCAAAGTCGTTGATGCGTTAGCTACATCAGCAATTATCTATAAAGACTATCAAGTGGATTTCTGAAAAAATGCGAAGATGGATTACTAGGATAACCGAACAGCAATAGTAAGGAATATTCAAGGACAACTTGCTATTGTTACAGAAAATGATATTCGGGAAGCTTTAAGATTGCGAGATGAACCGACAGATCCTAGATGTTTATCTTGGATAGAACAGAGTAAGTGTTTTCTTCGTATGAAGTACAACAGACCAATATATGATGTAGCTTTGCACAAAGGAAAGCTGTGTCCGCAGTTTAACTATCTAGCTCATGTTATGATACATGTTTCTGGATCCGTTAGTGGTGACTATGATGTGATGAGAAATAGCATCAGTTCATTGATAGTTGCTTTAGTACTTAACAAGCCGTTTATTGTTTCGGGAATGATATTGGATCATATGCTTGAACCTCTGAAAGGTTTGAAGATGAAGAAGTTCTTGATGTACCCCAGATTCTTACAGATGATTTTTTACTTGAAGTATTCTAATCTGAACTAAGATTTGATAGAAATCTAGAATTCTAAATGGCAGAACCACATAACACTGATATACCAGCTGGATCTTCTGGAAAAGCAACAGCTAAGAAGAAAGAAGAGGAATTGCCGTTCGAGGAAGCTCATAAATGCTGTGCATTCCTTGGCGAGGTCAAGAAACACACAGAATTCTCTAGTATTGTTGATTTTCTGAGAAGAAGCAAAGTCGTTGATGCGTTAGCTACACCATCAATTATCTATAAACACCATCAAGTGGATTTCTGGAAAAATGCGAAGATGGATTACTGGGATAACCGAACAGCAATAGTAAGCAATATTCAAGGACAGCTTGCTATTGTTACAGAAAATGATATTCAGGAAACTTTAAGATTGCGAGATGAAACGACAGATCCTAGATGTTTATCTTGGATAGAACAGAGAAAGTGTTTTCTTCGTATGAAGTACCATGGACCAATAACTGATGGAGCATTGCACATAAGAAAGCTGTGTCCGCAGTTTAAGTATCTAGCTCATGTTATGATACATTTGTTTGGATCCGTTAGTGGTGGCTATGATGTGATGAGAAAAAACATCAGTTCAGTGATGTTTGCTTTAATACTTAACAAGCGGTTTAATGTTTTGGGAATGATATTGGATCATATGCTTGAACCTCTGAAAGGTTTGAAGACGAAGAGGTTCTTGATGTACCCCAGATTCATACATATGATTTTTACTGAAGTATTCTAATCTGAACTAAGATCTGACAAAAATCTAGAATTCTAAATAGCAGAACCACAGAACACTGCTATACGTGCTGGATCTTTTGGAAAAGAAACAGCTAAGAAGAAAGAAGAGGAATTGCCATTCGAGGAAACTCATAACTACTGCGCATTCCTTGGCGAGGTCAAGAAACACACAGAATTCTCTGGTATTGTTAATTTTCTGAGAAGAAGTAGAGTCCTTGATTCGTTAGCTACACCAGCAATTATCTATAAAGACTATCAAGTGGATTTCTGGAAAAATGCGAAGATGGATTACTGGGATAACCGAACAGCAATAGTAAGGAATATTCAAGGACAGCTTGCTATTGTTACAGAAAATGATATTCGGGAAGCTTTAATATTGCGAGATGAACCGACAGATCCTAGATGTTTATCTTGGATAGAACAGAGTAAGTGTTTTCTTCGTATGAAGTACAACAGACCAATATATGATATAGCTTTGCACAAAGGAAAGTTGTGTCCGCAGTTTAACTATCTAGCTCATGTTATGATACATGTTTTTGGATCCGTTAGTGGTGACTATGATGTGATGAGAAAAAGCATCAGTTCATAGATGGTTGCTTTAGTACTTAACAAGCCGTTTATTGTTTCGGGAATGATATTGGATCATATGCTTGAACCTCTGAAAGGTTTGAAGATGAAGAAGTTCTTGATGTACCCCAGATTCTTACAGATGATTTTTGACTTGAAGTATTCTAATCTGAACTAAGATTTGATAGAAATCTATAATTCTAAATGGCAGAACCACATAACACTGATATACCAGCTGGATCTTCTGTAAAAGCAACAGCTAAGAAGAAAGAAGAGGAATTGCCGTTTGAGGAAGCTCATAACTGCTGTGCATTCCTTGGCGAGGTCAAGAAACACACAAAATTCGCTCGTATTGTTGATTTTCTAAGAAGAACCAGAGTCGTTGATGCGTTAGCTACACAAGCAATTATCTATAAAGACCATCAAGTGGATTTCTTGGAAAAATGCGAAGATGGATTTCTGGGATAACCGAACAACAATAATAACTAGCATTCAAAGACAGCTTGCTATTGTTACAGAAAATGATATTCGGGAAGCTTTAAGATTGCGAGGTGAACCGACAGATCCTAGATGTTTATTTTGGATAGAAGAGAGAAAGTGATTTCTTCGTATGAAGTACAACAGTCCAATAACTGATGGAGCTTTGCACAAAAAAAAGTTGTGTCCGAAGTTTAAGCATGTAGCTCATGTTATGATACATGTTTTTGGATCCGTTAGTGGTGGCTATGATGTGCTGAGAAATATCATCAGTTCATTGATGGCTGCTTTAATACTTAACAAGCCGTTTAATGTTTCGGGAAAGATATTGGATCATATGCTTGAACCTATGAATGGTTTGAAGACGAAGAAGCTCTTGATTTACCCCAGATTCTTACAGATGTTTTTTGACCCGAGGTATTTTAATCTGAACTAAGATCTGACAAAAATCTAGATTTTTAAATGTCAGAACCACATAACACTTATATAATAGCTGGATCTTCTGGAAAAGCAACAACTAAGAAGAAAGAAGAGGAATTGCCTTTCGAGGAAGCTCATAACTGCTGTGCATTCCTTGGCGAGGTCAACAAACACACATAAATCTCTGGTATTGTTGATTTTCTGAGAAGAAGCAGAGTCGTTGATGCGTTAGCTACACAAGCAATTATCTATAAAGACCATCAAGTGGATTTCTGGAAAAATGCGAAGATGGATTACTAGGATAACTGAATAGCAATAGTAAGTAACATACAAGGACAGCTTGCTATTGTTACAGAAAATGATATTCGGGAAGCTTTAAGATTGCGAGATGAACCGACATATCCTAGATGTTTATCTTGGATAGAACAGAGAAAGTGTTCTCATCGTTTGAAGTACAACGGACCAATAACTGATGGAGCTTTGCACAAAGGAAAGCTGTGTCCGCAGTTTAAGTATCTAGCTTATGTTATGATACATGTTTTTGGATCCGTTAGTGGTGGCGATGATGTGATGAGGAAAAGCATCAGGTCATTGATGGTTACTTTAATACTTAACAAGCCGTTTAATGTTTCGAGAATGATATTGGATCATATGCTTGAACCTCTGAAAGGTTTGAAGACGAAGAAGTTCTTGATGTACCCCAGATTCTTACAAATGATTTTTGACTTGAAGTATTCTAATCAGAAATAAGATCTGACAAAAATCTGGATTTCTAAATGTCAGTACCACATAACACTGATAGACTAGCTGGATCTTCTGGAAAAGCAACAGCTAACAATAAAGAAGAGGAATTGCCATTTGAGAAAGCTCATAACTGCTATGCATTCCTTGGCCAGGTCAAGAAACACACAGAATTCTCTGTTATTGTTGATTTTCTGAGAAGAAGCAGAGTCGTTGATGCGTTAGCTACACAAGCAATTATCTATAATGACCATCTAGTGGATTTCTAGAAAAATGCGAATATGGATTACTGGGATAACCGAACAGCAGTAGTAAGGAACATTCAAGGACAGCTTGCTATTGTTACAGAAAATGATATTCGGGAAGCTTTAAAATTGCCAGATGAACCGACAGATCCTAGATGTTTATCTTGGATAGAACAGAGAAAGTGTTTTCTTCGTATGAAGTACAACAGACCAATAACTGATGGAGCTTTGCACAAAGGAAATTTGTGTCCACAGTTTAGGTATCTAGCTCATGTTATGATACATGTTTTTGGATCCGATAGTGGTGGCTATGATGTGATGAGAAAAAGCATCAGTTGATTGATGGTTGCTTTAATATTTAACAAGCCGATTAATGTTTTGGGAATGAGATTGAATGATATGCTTGAACCTCTGAAAGGTTTGAAGACGAAGAAGTTCTTGATGTACCCCAGATTCTTAAAGATGATTTTTGACTTGAAGTATTCTAATCTGAACTAAGATCTGACAAAAATCTAGAATTCTAAATGGCAGGTGTCACACCACGCCAATGGCGGAAACACGTGGCGCAACGCTCGAAGCATATCAAAGTCAAGATTAACACAAACTATATTTAATTAAAAAAGATCAATTTATTAGAAAGTCGAAAATGAGTATATCGTTACAATATTGCGCAAAGCATTACATAAAACGATGGACATTAAGTTTCAATGTAGGGGTATTTCCATTTAGGTTCCAACCCGATGGTAACAATGAATGAAACCCCGACCAGTATCCGACATCCCGAATTCCACCGCACTAGCCCCATATCTATTCAGCACTTAGTTACCTGAAAGATATGTTTAAAAAGACGTCAATATATAAAATATTGGTGAGTTCACAGGTTTTAGTTTCAGAACAACATCATTTTCACAACCATCGACTCGACTCACTTTACCGTATAATTATTTTCCCATTAAATAATTATACTAGGATCTTGTCGATCGATATTTCCCTTTCTTTTACAACATGTGCGAAACCTGCACAACTTGTGGCATTTGTAAGGAGTAGCTAGCTCCTGCAAACTATAATGATGAGCAATCCCTTGGACCCCATAACCAAACCAAGACTAATAACAATGCCCCGCTCCCAGTCGTTCCTCGGAACCCAACGACTTAATTTCAGAATACGTGCACCCCAGGCATACGCCGATGCATAATCGACGCTATCGATTAGGGGTGGGCCTTGTCAGGCACCAATAGTACTATCCAAATATTCCTTCGGTTTCATTTCCCTGAATTAATGATTACAGAAGAGAGGACTCAACCCCGAGTGGCGATCACTGCTCAAGTACTCATCATACCACTTATCACATTTTAACCTTTGAAAACATTTCAACATGTGACAACGTTTGACAAAACATATCTTTCCCCCAGTTAAAACAGTAAAATGGGGCCGTGAAACTCACCTGTAACTGTGCTCGGCTCAAAGAAGAAAATAGTAAAGTTTGTGATCCCGCACCTACAAATGTTCTAGGCGTATAAGTCACTACACCTATGGTGTATGTGCCTTGGCAAGTTGTACACCCAACTTCCCGACCACGTCTTTATCCCAATTCCCGTTTAATAGTTTCGTATCCTAGGTTCAATGGCGATGGATTACCCTTTCCTTACAAGTCATGCATTATTCTTATTAATATTCTTTGTGACTTGTACAATATTATACTCGACGCGACTCTACCCAACGTATAATTATTTTCCCATTTAAATAATTATACTTTGGATTGTTTCGCTCGATATAATCTGATTTCTTATTATCCTACCCGACTCACTTTGCCACATATTTATTTTCCCATTTAAATAAATATGCTAAGTTCTTGTCGTTTGGTAATATATTTCTAACGCCCGACTAGACTCACCACACCGTACATTTATTTTCCCATTTAAATAAATGTACTAGGATCTTGTCGGTCACTCACACGTTCATAGGTATATTTCACCTACTCGTCTCGGTTTTCCTTCTCGCATATCTATTTTCCCATTCAAATAGATATACTAGAATTTCGTCGAAAACGAGCATATGTACATATACCATCGCGTGGATACTACTTGTTAAGTTCATGTGTCGTTTAGCGTTTTTAATTTGTTACAATGTGTTTTCCTTTTCCACGAATATTCTTTCTACACTTAGGAAAGTGTTTCGCACGTTTCACCCTTGTTATATATATTTTATTTCCTTAAAATATATATGTATATTTTTATCTTGTCGTAATGGCATTTTTCTCATATGTCCGTTTACGTTAGCTCATGTAACTAAGTTCGTTAGTTAGCGTTTTTCACATTTGTTTCCATTGCGCGTCCTTATGGAAGTATTGTCCCTACTTCCGATTCCGAACGTTTATTTCTTGGAAAAATATACTTTGTACGTTTTAGCCCAACTTGTCCAACTTGTAACCCAAAAATGTTTCCGATACTTTTATATTCCCATTTATATAAAAGTATCCATTTTCGTACAAGTCTTCCCAAGTTTTTATTTTATAAAATCTTATTTTATAAAATCCTTGTGTTACTCCTTTTTTTTTTTTTTATAAACTTCCATTTTTATAAAAGTACACTTTTTATACGAAATGCCCAAGTATGTTACTAGTATTTACCAAATCAACCTTGGAAAATTATTACTTACACTTTTGACACCAAACTTTCCATTATTGTGTTTTTGGACTAATAGTTTCCAAAATATTCATTTTAGTCCTCTAACTTTCAAAGTTACAACATTAATCCCTTAGCTTTCAATTGTTGCATTTTTCTACTCTAACTTCCCAAGTTAGCATTTTTCACCTAAAGTAGTGGACTTTGAAGATCCATTTTCTTGGTGCTTAGTTGCTTTTACTTCATTTTACTTTTAATGATCTTATAATTCATCCTAGATGTCATTAACATGATTGTTCCATACTTTCATCCAAAATATTCATTTTTCACTTATCCAAGTGAGTGGACTTTGAAGATGGAACTTTTTCATCTATGATTATTTAACCCATTTTAATTCATTTTTGTCATTAATATATCATTCTATGATGATTAAGATCATCCTTGATCATATCCAAGTCTTTCTCAAAAATCATGTTCCAATCATCATCTTACTCAAGAGTATGTTCATATTTCTACATTCTCTTTAAATATCATATTAATAATATTAAATCCAAGATTTACCCATATTATTGTTCATCCATTTTTATTCTAACAAAACTTAATAAAATCCATTTTATTACCCATTAATGTACAACTTGCTCTCCATAGCACAAAACATGAACATTTAAGAAATAAAACAATGTAATACTTACTACTAGCTCAAGGCTAGGGAAGACAAAGATCTTGGATTTGGGTGAGGTTTAATGTGTTCTTCCAAGTGGGTTAAGCTCCAAGCTCTTGAAACACACAATGGGGTTTTGAAGGATAATGATCTAGAGGTGATTTGGAAATGTAAAAATTGCAAGAATGATGTTGGTGTGGGGGTGTAATGCCACGGCCACAAGAAGAAGGAGAAGAAGTGTTTTTGATTTTTCTTGATTCAAGTATGCTTGTGTATGTATATAATATCTCTTCAAATCTTCAAAGATTACCTAATATCTTTGTATTGGATTATGGGAGATTGCAAGGATCATGTAAGATCACAATCAAAATCTTTGAAAGATCATAAGAGGGTGCTTGGGCCGTGAGTTTTGAGAGAGAGAGAGTGAAGAGGATTGGGTGAATTCTATTGCCCAATACTAAACCATGCAACCTCATGATTAATATTGATCTTAATGATTTATTAGGATAACACAAGATATCTTCCACTTGGGTGGGCCATAGGCCGGCCCCCAGGGGTGTTTTGGTGGGGTCCACTTTGCTAAATATTATCCCATGTTAAGTTTAAGTTAATCTCTTTCGGGTACCGTCCGGGTATCCTTGGGTTTTTAACCGTGTGTCACCCGAATATTAAAATACCATTAATATTCATTAAATTTTGCCCAGTTAAATTACTGATAATTTATTTCGGCTTTTGCCGGGTGAAATTACGTGCTACGCGCGTATCGGGTGCGGTACGCGCACTTTATTCGTTACCGGGAGATTTGTATGACAAGTTTTCACGTATGGCTTTGGGGTTCCAAAACTCATTATATTTTGTGAAATTATCTTTTATTTTATATCCCGGGTGTCCGGGGTTCGTTTCGCTTATTAATTTTTACCGGGTAATCGCCAGTGTCCATACCGGATAGATTTGCTTGCACATGATCCTATCATGTTTTGTCATTAAACTTATGCATTCCTATGCATTATTTGGGAATTGCTATTTTTCTAAGGCCTCAGTTAAATAATCAACACATAAATACGTTTAATTACGTTAATCGCGTATGGTTAATTAGTACGGGATTACCTTAATTTTGCCGGTTGTTACATTCTCCCCCCGTTAGGAGAATTCCGTCCCGGAATTCAGTTCAAGTTGTCCATGACAATAGTTTCCTTGAACAGGGCGGGTTGTTTGCGCTTCACGAGATCTCCTCTTTCTTAAGTGAACCCAAGTTTATGCTAGGTTTCTGCTTAGTGCTCTAACGAGCACAGTATCATAGTCCAACTACGACTAAGGTCTTGGGTACCCCACTTTGATACCTCTATTGGTTTCCCGGAATAGTAGAGCTTATCGTCAACCGGACCTCCGTCGAGCGCGAAATTGACAATACTTCCTTGGTCTTGACTTGCAGAATTCATCATGAGTCCCACTGAGCTCTTGCGGTAGTTCGAGCTTAATTCTCATGAGACCAAATTTGATCGATATCTCCGTGCCGCTAGAGTATTAAGAATTCGGCTTACTACAATTTCTATGCTTATCGACACTCTCTCAGAGTATGATTTTCAGTGTAAACCTATTACTAGTTCGAAGTCCTTAAGGCCTACGCCTTGTTCGTATGACTTCTTAATAGGTTCGCATCTCATCCAAGCAGTCTCTAAACTGCAAGGTCTACTGGCCATTTTTCGAATAACTCAGACCAGGTTATGTATCTATCTCCAATAGTCATTCGACGTATTGGAGATGTACACGTATGCCCTCCAAGGGCTTTGAGTAGTACACCCCAAACACTGGGATGATAATTCCTATCACATAGGAAATTTTTGGTGACGAAACTCGTGGATTCGATGTGCCACAGACATCAATCGTGTCAGCGTGGAACGGTTCCGTCTAGTATATTCGATTAGTCCGAGAGTGACAGGCCGTACTCGTCTCAAATCGAGTATCCCAGGCTAGTGTACATAATTTGTCGAACTTGAGGTAGAGTGACTACTACAATCTGATATAATGTAAGTCGGCAATCCAATGTCTAGCCACGACTCTCCAAGAATATGGGTAGCTATCCATATGCCTCATCTCGAAGCTTTAGGTGAGTAAGGAATGAGAGGGTTCCAAACAACAACCAATCATCACTTGGGTCACATCCGACCTCGGGACACCTTGCGTGTCATGGTGATGTCAAACAGGTGATCTTACCGTACCACATAAAAGTTCCCTTGGGAACCTCGTCGGGTATTCCATTTTGTTTACCCTTCGGCTCGACTCACTTTACCATATATTTACCTCCCCATTAAGATAAATATACTAGGTTCTTGTCGACCGAACAACTATATTTAAAATGGGGCTTTATATCCGTAGAACCTTTTAGGTACTGAATTTCTACCTTCCACCTGAGCAATTGTGGCAAATGGTACTAGGGCGTCTAGTAGGGACTGATGGTGTATATACGACACCCGGGCCATACTATTCCACAATCCTCGAGAATTACCAGTCGTCTCAAACACCAATGACCAGATGCTTCCAGCACATAGGTCAATACCGGAAAGCGATATATGAAACATCATAAGTTGTTTTCGCAATGAACAGAGTATAAGGTTTCTTAAGATATATCAACACGTTGGCCCCTATTGCGACAAGTATACAGAACACCAGTAGCTACCCAACCATGGGTATCCAGTACCAGTCCTGTTATATGTGCTTCATGGGCACTAGTGTTCTATCGTCATTAGCAACCTAGTAAGTCAATTCTGAATAATACAGGCCACATGCCCTTAAATTGACTTTCAGATCTTATGCAGAGATCTGAGTAAAAGGAGTCCCGAAACCGAAACCCTTACTCATCAAAGGTTCCATCCTTTCGGAATCTTCCTAGGTAAATGGTGAGATCGGGTCATAGATGCATGCATTTGGCATAGATTTCACATTTGGCTTGACGGCTTCATGCGCTCAAGTCGTTACTTAAACAAGCGAGCGACTGATATCGCACCACAAGTAATGGTCCTGAGCCTTCCCATAAGGCATCCCATTCAATGACTCAGTGGTCACACATATGGGCGGAATATGTAAGCCTTCAAGCTCGTCCTGATTAGTCAGGTGCCATACGCCCTGACCTGGCAGCTCATATCACTATGGTGTCTCCAACAGTGTCCGTTGAGGACCGAGGATTTTACTCTAGCGCGAGTAATGCTAGTTAAAGTATAACTGGGAACACCACCATCCACCCAAGCTCGAAAGAGTTCCACTATTCCAAGAATATACTCAACGATACCAAGGTAAGATAAACCTACCATCAGATGAATAACCACATTAATCGAAGGGCCGAGCTGATCGACCATCTCATAATGATAGGGTAGTACCCTTATAGAGTAGATAATGCTACACGCCCTTCTAGATTCAGGGTTCATAAAACCTCCGAATCATATACCATGGACTTCACCAATGCACGCCCATGGGTGGGTCCACAATGGTATTTCCATATCCATCAGTATGACACGTCGTCATGTATGACATCAAATGAATCCACTGGGATGAGCAATAAATGAATTGGGTCTTTCAACTCTTGCTAGTCCCAAAGGTATGGGTCATAATATTGCTCACAATTACTCGATACCTTCAGGTTCGAGACGTATTCGGAATCCCTTATCACAAAGATGAGCCTTGCCTCGGCATGTGTGGATCATGGGATTTCTTTCCGACATGATTCGAGTGTGGTTAGTCGACCAAAGTGCGAGTAATAAGTTAAGGCTAGACACGGCGTCACTGATGCCTCAGATTCTGGGGATGTAACGCTCATGAAATGCGTGAGCATATCAAGGGGTCGACACATGATTCGGTCAATTACCCAAACAATCACGAGACTCAAAGAAGTTTATGGGCTAACACTTAGACTAGAGTGTCTTAGTATGACTTCTAGAAAGTCTGTTGGGCACCCGAAATCTCACATAATCAATGTTGGCACTACACAATCAAACAAACAGAACTATGACAGCAATCGAGGGGCCTAGGTGATGTCTCCATCCCGAGATAACCAAGAGTGAAGCAATGACAAGTCATCACGTCATCAAGGTCATCCAACAGCCACAACAATACATCCACAAAACACATCAATAAGGGAACACCGCACAGGAGCAACACGACAACATAGAAGCATGACGACAACGCAACACTGCAACAGGAACCGTATGACACAGCGAGATATGACAGCAAGGCTACACTACTGTAGGAGCAGTAAACAACAGGAATGCATCATCAGAAATGTAGTGCAACCACATGGATACGCAATCAGCAATTATAATGCAACAGCGACCATGCACTATGGCTGGGGGTAACACAGCAGCATGAATGCAAGCGACAATATGACGCTCATTATGGAAAATCCACGGTCCACATTAACAGAAAGCTCTGTTATGGTGAGCTCGCATCCCCGTACGTCTCAGATCACTTGTGGAGGTGGGATTTGTATTCATGCCTCCGGCCTCGAGCCTATCCTCCATAGGCTCAATGGTAGGAATGGTTAGATTGGTCGGCGCATCAGTCGTCATAACATAGATGGGAACGACGGGTTCCACATAATTTAGCTGACTTCTCAAGCCGATATTGTTCATAGAGAGAACGACTGTAGGCCTGGTATGTGTCACTTAAACGATAGCAACAACTACATCGACAGTCTCAACCGAGGCCTGTGAACCATTGACAATGTTAGGTTTGCTAAGAGCCCAGGGAATGATAACGAGTAGTTCAATGAAAGCCTCAAAGAGTATGGAATGAATAACAACGAACTCCACAAAGACACAGATATGGCCATAGCGGCTTGGCAAGGTCATAGAGACATCTTCGTTAACGACATTCACTTCTGCAGGAGCCTCAATACATCAACAGCATCAACTCGAGAAAAGCTATAGAAACAGCATCATCAAGTCCAACATAGACTATAGAGACAACGACAACGACAACAATAAGATCGACAACAGATACGGAAACAACGACATCAAGCCCGATAAGTGCTACAGAATTACTGACAACAACAAACTTAGCAAGAGCTACACACTTAACAACGTCGACAGGACTCGCTTGAGTCATAGAACAATAACAGGGGCAACAACGTCAGGCTCGCCCAGAGTCTTAGACTTGTCGCAGTTATTATATGTGTGGTAACTAGTATCCATAGGACCTAGAAACCACCCACCGTCTATCCCAATATCAAGGATAGTGGTCACCACAAAAATAGCAAGTAGAAGTAGAAAGATCACAATTTATCGAGACACCTTGATAGAATGAAAACGATGCCGACTCTGGCAACCCAGTCGAGTCATCCTTCTCATTAGAGTCTTCTTGCATATTATCTTGGCCTTAGCACCGATAGTCATCAACTGGAATGTCTCTCCGCTACCTAAGCGAGACCAGTGAACTCTCTTCATGATAGGTCACACAATGGGAGTATTGAAATATGACAGGAGATTAGGCAGGTCACATTGTCCATAACGAATGGATCTTGCAATCATAGTTTACAACTACTGTGGCGAGGGAACGCAACGTCTCAGTATCTATGTGGATTGATGGAAAATACTTCGCATCAATTTTCACCCCACAATTATAACTAGTCTCGTCGTCGTGACGAGGGTGACGAACGTTATTGCAACAAGAGCAATGGAATTGTCGTCCCATGGGTATGTTCAATTTAACAGAATAACGTGACCACTTCCAGTAGTCTGTCATTTGATTTTCGAGGGGGATTTCAATGTCAGCAAAAAGCGTCTTGCGACATTTGATAATTAAGGAACACACCCTTACGATTATGATTCCCCAAAGTGTGGTTCTACTCCCTAGGATTTACGACGGATTCAGGCACAGTACATGTATCGAACCTGCTCTGGCGTTCATCGACTGAAGCGAGACTACCAATAATCCTTGAAAAACAAACATGAGGTAGATAGAGGAGTCCTATGATAACCTTTGCACCTCAGTAAGGTAGTATGACATAAGTACCAATATGCTAAGCCCATCCCAAATCATCTTCCGGAATACGATCCAGCGCTATTGCAAGGGGTGTTAATCCATACCTGAACACTCAACACATCGAGCAGTGGCTTCCCATGAGTTAATCGTATGCACTTCCAAGTGAGTCCATAGCCAAACGCCGACTGGGGCTTGCTGTTCCACTATACGCCTTCATCATAGCCCTGGCAACAATTGTCGCGGTCATGATTAGTGCCCGAAATTTTTCGACATCATCGAAGTTTATCCCAGCCCTATGACTTGCGGATGTGCAATATGACATGCTACTTTTACCATCAGCCTATGACTGCATGGGAACAACCAATACTGTCGATTCTGACGAGGGCTATCGAGCCTTCAGGATAACAATGATCAAGCTTCCTAATCCCGCAACTTCGATTCTGTCCTCCTATAGGAGAAGAAAAAGAAATGTAACATTGCAAAAAAATTTCCCAAATTCTAATACGTATATTTTATTTTATTTTATATATTTTTTTTTTATGTACAAAAGTCTTCATTTTACTACCACACAACTTATATATATATATATATATATATATATATATATAAGGAATAATAATAATAATAATAATAATAGTAATAATAATATTAATACATAATGACAATAATGTGGAAACAATAAAATTAATCAATTGGTTTAGTTGTTATAGTCTTAACCCAACCCAAGAACAGTGGGCCGCCCAGACAAATGTCCAGCCCAAGTTCTAGGCCTGGCCCATTAGTCCCTTATTGCCTTCCCCCTCTCTTCGCTGTAATAAAAAAAAAAAAAAAACTGACCCAGCCGGGTCTCGAACCTGTGCAACGAGCGGCCCAAGGCAGAACACAAACAACACCCCACCACTAGGCCACCATGTGTTATTAACTTAATAATAGATTTTATTTCATTTAACCCTTTCTAAAACAAACAGATACAATCTGTTTGTTTCTCACTGCACGTTCCAGCCAAGAGCCCCAAGTCAACCTTCCTTAAATCCATCCAATTGATTTGAAATCACACGTATTATAACCGGACTATGTATGGGAAGTTTTGGACTGGTCAAACGCGTCATTTAAACGCATTTTACCCTTAAAAACTTTCCAAATCAGTGATAATTTACGCGTATAATTATTATATAGGGTCAAACTTACCATACGATCAATCCTCTCGCTTTAGTATAAATTAAACCCTCATTCGCCACCTCTAGACACCGATAATCAAAACCCCATATCCAATTTCTGGTTATACTTCGTATTAAATCGTGATTTGCTCGTGTTTGACTTATTCGTTTGACCGGGCGTTCGTCTTCCACCACGTGCTGTAAGTTTCAATTAAATACATGTTTCTGTTTTTCGTTATTGTCCAATCAAAAGCCCTAAGGATTCTGTGGGAATTGGTTGTTAATTTGTCTAATTAAGAAACTAGGGTTCTTATGTAATAGATTTGGGGAAGAAACTGTTTTGCTTATAGTATTTATTTTTAATAAACTGAGATCAATCACAACCACAGGCCTAGGCCAAGTGGTTGTGACTGATGCCTATAACTAAGGCAACCCGGGTTCGAGTCCCGGCTTGCACACACTTTTTTTTACTAAATTTCATTTCTTTTTAAAAAACAAACCAATTATATATATCTTATACATTTAAATCTTATAAATTCATTTTTAATTATTAAAACCTTGTTATAAATTCTAAAAAAATTATATTTATTAAATCTGAGATAAAAGTTTTATTTACAATTTTTATTTTTCTGAAATTCATTTATTTAATATTTATTATAATTAAATCAATTTTATACTATTATATTTATAAAAAATCCATTAAAATATCAAAACGATCTTATTAATTTCTACAAAAATTATCCTAAGTTTTTATAACATTAAGCTTTTCAGAAATGATTTTTATTTCTGAAAAATCATTTATTTAATATTTTTAATCAATTTTTGTTAGTTTTAATCATAATTAAATCATAATAAATCCAATTTTTATTATTTTTGCACCAAAATTTTATACAATTTATTTTTAAATATTTTGAACAGAAATATGATTTTTAATATAATAATTCTTTAATTTTTGTATTTTTGAAAATTAAAGTTAAATTTTGGCAATTTGTAATAAACAGATTTAAAAATCTATTTTAAAAGAAATAATTTTATAAAAATTATTTTCATACTTCAAACACATTATTGTGAGCATTCTAAATTCAAATTTTATAAAAAGGCTTTCTTTTATTTAATTATCAAATTTCCCTTTATTTAATTAACATTTTATTTTAAAATTCAACAATTGGATATCCCCAAATTCGAAGCCCTAGAAACTTATACATTTATAGACTTGGTAGACTTAGACATATATATTACCTCATTATAGGGTGATACTTGATACATTGGGCAACACACTATTTTTCAAGAGATAATGTTTTGCTAAGGTGAGTTTACATAGCCCCTTTACTCTATTTTCACTATTTTCGGGGTGAAACATGTTTAAACATTTTATACTATCATTTACTCATATTTACTTGTGATTCAATTACAACATCATTCTATCATTTGACTGTAACAAAAAGACACAGTACAATCATTAACAATGATCAAGCCGCCTGTTTAGATTATAGCGCTATAGGTCTGACAAACCCATCCCCCGCATAGACTCAGGGATGATCGATAACAGTAATAACATTTAACTAACTTGCGAGTTAGTCATCAGTCGACACAAGGTTTGGTTGTACAAAGACGCATTGTTGCATGTCGGTATCATACTCTATCATCATACAACCCTGAGTGTTGTACAAACTATTGCTATCAAATATATTCAAAAACCTATGTAATTCTCACCAACAATTGTTGACCCAAAATATTTTCAACTTAACATGTTTCAGGTTCTACTTGCTTGAAGATTTGCTTGAAGATATGTGCATAGTTTTATTCAATTTGATGTACGAATTCTTGTAGAATCATTGTATGTAAATTATTTAAATCATTTAATGAAATTATTATTCACCATGAGCTACTGAACAATCATCACTACGTGACATCCCGATGTTTCCGCCATCGGTTGGGGTGTTACAGATTGGTATCAGAGCCATGGTTATAGGGAATTAGGTTATTAGAAAAATAATCTAGTCTATAACCATAGGACTTAATCAGTACTTGCTTCTTTACTTGCTAATCTCTATCTCCCTGCTACTTCTTATCCCTACTATCATCCTTACAAGAAAATGCTCTACATCACTGGATCTACTCTTAGACTAATAGGACAAAATCCTCAGGTTTAACCTGAAACACCTTGAGATCTCGTCAAAGTTCTAGATTTTAATAACGAACACGTGCAATCTGGAAGGGTGAACGCCTGTATTCTGAGTCTTCTGTCTAGGCTGGCATTGCGCATATATCCCAATCAGACGAGGGACCCGGATGCCTACCTGGGAATTCTCGGGATGAGTGTTCACTTATAGGCTAAAGCATGTCTTCATATGTTATAAAAATCTAGAGTCTTTGATAAGTCAACGTTTTCGTTTATTCGTTTTAATTAATGAATAGATGATTACATTCCTTATATAATCTCATTCATTTCACTGTGTCTCTTACAGATCATGCCTCCACGTCGCAGTGCTCGTCTTAACAGTGGTGAAAATCATGATGAAGGAAGTAGCAATCACAACCACAACCACGATACTAACCACAATAACAACAACAACAATGGTGTTGATGCCCAACTAGCTGCAATCATTTCTCAACAAATGGCGCAGCAAATCGCAACTCTGGTTCCCAACTTACTAGCTCAAGTCATCCAGTTGAACGGCAACGGGAACGGCAACGGCAACGGGAATGGAAATGGAAATGGACACCACAACGGGAATGGACTTCCAGCTTGTACCCTTAAGCACTTTAATTCTTGCAATCCCCCAAAGTTTAGTGGTGAAGAAGGAGCTACAGGACTCCTACAATGGTTTGAGGGTATTGAAAATACCTTCATCAACAGTGAGTGTCCCGATGACTTTAAGGTCCGTTATGCTATGAGTGTTCTTCACAAACGAGCACTCACTTGGTGGAATGAGGAAAAGCGTACCCGAGGAGCTGAAGTTGCACTTACTATGACGTGGGATCAAGTCAAGGAGATAATGAAAGATGAATTTTGCCCACGAAACGAGGTCAAGAAATTAGAAGACGAGTTCCACACCCTTGCTCAGGATAGTGGGGAAAACCTTGCCTATAATACCCGCTTTCACGAGCTTAGCTTATTGTTACCCCACAAAGTCACTCCCCTGCCGGTAGCCATCGAGAAGTACATCGGTGGTCTACCCATGCAAATCCAGGATACGGTGTGGGGAAGGAATCCTGCCACCTTGGAGGAAGCCAAACGTTTAGCAGCTACCTTAACTGATAATCACGTAAAGAACGGGACCTTAGTTCGGAAAGGCAATAAAACAAGTATTGTAGCCGCAGTAACTACTGAGAATCAGAAGCGTAAGGCCAAGGATCCTGATGTCAACCTCACTACACAAGCTTCTAACAAGAAACCTTATACAGGAAACCATCCATTGTGTAACACATGCAACCGACATCATCCCGCTGCTTCAGCGTGTCGCTTGTGCACCAATTGTGGTAGGTATGGCCATCTAGTTAATACATGTCGCGATACCCCAAATCCCAATGCCAACCAATCCACCAACCCTGCTCAAGCTGCTAACCTTAATCAATACAACTATGGTCAATGCTATGAATGTGGAGACCCAAATCACTTCCGTAACCGATGCCCTAAACTGAACAGAGATCAAGACCCTCCAGCTACTTAACAACATGTCCCACCACTCGAACGTTGTTTACTTTTATTCTATGTATTGACTCTATTTGAATAATAAATTCTAGTATTGAAATCTTTGAGAGTTGTTTACATGGTGCATGATTGTTTGAATGTGAATTAATTATATAAATCTACACAACTACAACTCGTATACTGTGCTTGTTATACTTGCTTGCATAAACATGTTATCAATTTGCAATACGTGTGTATAATAAATGTCATCATGTCTTTTCAACAGTCGGGAGAGGCCCTACAACCTGCTCCACGACTGGTGAAGACTATCAAACCTACTCAACGATTGGTAGAGGTCATTATGCTTTTCCAACAGTCGGGAGAGGCCCTACAACCTGCTCAACGATTGGTGGAGACTATCGAACCTGCTCAACAATCGGTGGAGGCATAGAAGGACGCAAAACCTTAATGTAAGGTAAATTGGTGATTGCGGTCCGGAACGTAATCATGAATTTACAGGTACGTTAAGGTAGTGTGAAATTCTATCAAGGTTATAAACTCTAGTTGTCTGGTTGTTCATTCATGTCATGCTATAACCCAAAATCACAACTATTTTATTTTTACCCTATCACCTTCAACCCTACGTTTTTAATAAACTTCGGGACGAAGTTTCCAAAACTAGGGGAGACTGTAACATTGCAAAAAATTTTCCCAAATTCTAATACGTATATTTTATTTTATTTTATATATTTTTTTTTATGTACAAAAGTCTTCATTTTACTACCACACAACTTATATATATATATATATATATATATATAAGGAATAATAATAATAATAATAATAATAATAATAGTAATAATAATATTAATACATAATGACAATAATGTGGAAACAATAAAATTAATCAATTGGTTTAGTTGTTATAGTCTTAACCCAACCCAAGAACAGTGGGCCGCCCAGACAAATGTCCAGCCCAAGTTCTAGGCCTGGCCCATTAGTCCCTTATTGCCTTCCCCCTCTCTTCGCTGTAATAAAAAAAAAAAAACTGACCCAGCCGGGTCTCGAACCTGTGCAACGAGCGGCCCAAGGCAGAACACAAACAACACCCCACCACTAGGCCACCATGTGTTATTAACTTAATAATAGATTTTATTTCATTTAACCCTTTCTAAAACAAACAGATACAATCTGTTTGTTTCTCACTGCACGTTCCAGCCAAGAGCCCCAAGTCAACCTTCCTTAAATCCATCCAATTGATTTGAAATCACACGTATTATAACCGGACTATGTATGGGAAGTTTTGGACTGGTCAAACGCGTCATTTAAACGCATTTTACCCTTAAAAACTTTCCAAATCAGTGATAATTTACGCGTATAATTATTATATAGGGTCAAACTTACCATACGATCAATCCTCTCGCTTTAGTATAAATTAAACCCTCATTCGCCACCTCTAGACACCGATAATCAAAACCCCATATCCAATTTCTGGTTATACTTCGTATTAAATCGTGATTTGCTCGCGTTTGACTTATTCGTTTGACCGGGCGTTCGTCTTCCACCACGTGCTGTAAGTTTCAATTAAATACATGTTTCTGTTTTTCGTTATTGTCCAATCAAAAGCCCTAAGGATTCTGTGGGAATTGGTTGTTAATTTGTCTAATTAAGAAACTAGGGTTCTTATGTAATAGATTTGGGGAAGAAACTGTTTTGCTTATAGTATTTATTTTTAATAAACTGAGATCAATCACAACCACAGGCCTAGGCCAAGTGGTTGTGACTGATGCCTATAACTAAGGCAACCCGGGTTCGAGTCCCGGCTTGCACACACTTTTTTTTACTAAATTTCATTTCTTTTTAAAAAACAAACCAATTATATATATCTTATACATTTAAATCTTATAAATTCATTTTTAATTATTAAAACCTTGTTATAAATTCTAAAAAAATTATATTTATTAAATCTGAGATAAAAGTTTTATTTACAATTTTTATTTTTCTGAAATTCATTTATTTAATATTTATTATAATTAAATCAATTTTATACTATTATATTTATAAAAAATCCATTAAAATATCAAAACGATCTTATTAATTTCTACAAAAATTATCCTAAGTTTTTATAACATTAAGCTTTTCAGAAATGATTTTTATTTCTGAAAAATCATTTATTTAATATTTTTAATCAATTTTTGTTAGTTTTAATCATAATTAAATCATAATAAATCCAATTTTTATTATTTTTGCACCAAAATTTTATACAATTTATTTTTAAATATTTAGAACAGAAATATGATTTTTAATATAATAATTCTTTAATTTTTGTATTTTTGAAAATTAAAGTTAAATTTTGGCAATTTGTAATAAATAGATTTAAAAATCTATTTTAAAAGAAATAATTTTATAAAAATTATTTTCATACTTCAAACACATTATTGTGAGCATTCTAAATTCAAATTTTATAAAAAGGCTTTCTTTTATTTAATTATCAAATTTCCCTTTATTTAATTAACATTTTATTTTAAAATTCAACAATTGGATATCCCCAAATTCGAAGCCCTAGAAACTTATACATTTATAGACTTGGTAGACTTAGACATATATATTACCTCATTATAGGGTGATACTTGATACATTGGGCAACACACTATTTTTCAAGAGATAATGTTTTGCTAAGGTGAGTTTACATAGCCCCTTTACTCTATTTTCACTATTTTCGGGGTGAAACATGTTTAAACATTTTATACTATCATTTACTCATATTTACTTGTGATTCAATTACAACATCATTCTATCATTTGACTGTAACAAAAAGACACAGTACAATCATTAACAATGATCAAGCCGCCTGTTTAGATTATAGCGCTATAGGTCTGAAAAACCCATCCCCCGCATAGACTCAGGGATGATCGATAACAGTAATAACATTTAACTAACTTGCGAGTTAGTCATCAGTCGACACAAGGTTTGGTTGTACAAAGACGCATTGTTGCATGTCGGTATCATACTCTATCATCATACAACCCTGAGTGTTGTACAAACTATTGCTATCAAATATATTCAAAAACCTATGTAATTCTCACCAACAATTGTTGACCCAAAATATTTTCAACTTAACATGTTTCAGGTTCTACTTGATTGAAGATTTGCTTGAAGATATGTGCATAGTTTTATTCAATTTGATGTACGAATTCTTGTAGAATCATTGTATGTAAATTATTTAAATCATTTAATGAAATTATTATTCACCATGAGCTACTGAACAATCATCACTACGTGACATCCCGATGTTTTCGCCATCGGTTGGGGTGTTACAAGAAATACTCGACCCTTGAAGACCACTTGGGCATACGTTAGATCGAACATGACTTATTCACCATGATGACACAGCAGCACACGGCCACGAGTCTCATGAGTCTCATATCTGATCCACGCAGGGTCCCGTTCTCAAAACGCATTGGCCTAGCAGGGATGCGCCCTCGGTCTTCACTGGGTTCCGGGTATAACCTTTCACACACCGTACCCGTCATTTCTCGCTTCGGTAGGCCGTGTATTCTTGTACGCCCGCTCCTTTGGAAGAACTTTGTGGCGGAGGCATTCACTCCTATACAAGGAAGCTTTCGTCTCCTGTCCCTTCCCGACGGGAGGGTTTGCGTCAGATTACTCATATGAATAGACGTTCGAGCTCTTCCTGATCCAAAACAGAGATTTCATACAACAAATGACTTGGTCTAGTTTTGCTTCCAAATCATAAACAACACGGCGACATCCATTCGCGCGATAGAGATTAGTCCTTCCGATCATCCCGTCTACAGGTAAGCGAGTGAGCTCCTCGTAGACCATAGCATCCTTCCTTCTTGCTGGTACCGGTGATCGATGCAGGAGTGTGGACTAATGTGAAGCGTGACACAACATCCTTATTGGCAAAATATCCGTACTACGTATATATATTAACTAATCTTAGAGAATCGGATTCCTATGCAACATAACCTTCTTATCCGCATTTTCTAATACTTCATATATTGACACACATGGCTAGTCGGTCGGAATTTCCCCTTCTACATCCCATGTACAAATTTCTTTCTTTTCTAAAAATATTTTGTTGTGTTTTAGTTTTGAAAACTTTGTCTTCGAGCCGAAACCGGTTATAGTCTAGATTTTTCAAAAATGCTAGTTCGCTATAACCTTGGCTCTGATACCACTTCTGTCACATCACGCCAATGGCGGAAACACGTGGCGCAACGCTCGAAGCATATCAAAGTCAAGATTAACACAAACTATATTTAATTAAAAAAGATCAATTTATTAGAAAGTCGAAAATGAGTATATCGTTACAATATTGCGCAAAGCATTACATAAAACGATGGACATTAAGTTTCAATGTAGGGGTATTTCCATTTAGGTTCCAACCCGATGGTAACAATGAATGAAACCCCGACCAGTATCCGACATCCCGAATTCCACCGCACTAGCCCCATATCTATTCAGCACTTAGTTACCTGAAAGATATGTTTAAAAAGACGTCAATATATAAAATATTGGTGAGTTCACAGGTTTTAGTTTCAGAACAACATCATTTTCACAACCATCGACTCGACTCACTTTACCGTATAATTATTTTCCCATTAAATAATTATACTAGGATCTTGTCGATCGATATTTCCCTTTCTTTTACAACATGTGCGAAACCTGCACAACTTGTGGCATTTGTAAGGAGTAGCTAGCTCCTGCAAACTATAATGATGAGCAATCCCTTGAACCCCATAACCAAACCAAGACTAATAACAATGCCCCGCTCCCAGTCGTTCCTCGGAACCCAACGACTTAATTTCAGAATACGTGCACCCCAGGCATACGCCGATGCATAATCGACGCTATCGATTAGGGGTGGGCCTTGTCAGGCACCAATAGTACTATCCAAATATTCCTTCGGTTTCATTTCCCTGAATTAATGATTACAGAAGAGAGGACTCAACCCCGAGTGGCGATCACTGCTCAAGTACTCATCATACCACTTATCACATTTTAACCTTTGAAAACATTTCAACATGTGACAACGTTTGACAAAACATATCTTTCCCCCAGTTAAAACAGTAAAATGGGGCCGTGAAACTCACCTGTAACTGTGCTCGGCTCAAAGAAGAAAATAGTAAAGTTTGTGATCCCGCACCTACAAATGTTCTAGGCGTATAAGTCACTACACCTATGGTGTATGTGCCTTGGCAAGTTGTACACCCAACTTCCCGACCACGTCTTTATCCCAATTCCCGTTTAATAGTTTCGTATCCTAGGTTCAATGGCGATGGATTACCCTTTCCTTACAAGTCATGCATTATTCTTATTAATATTCTTTGTGACTTGTACAATATTATACTCGACGCGACTCTACCCAACGTATAATTATTTTCCCATTTAAATAATTATACTTTGGATTGTTTCGCTCGATATAATCTGATTTCTTATTATCCTACCCGACTCACTTTGCCACATATTTATTTTCCCATTTAAATAAATATGCTAAGTTCTTGTCGTTTGGTAATATATTTCTAACGCCCGACTAGACTCACCACACCGTACATTTATTTTCCCATTTAAATAAATGTACTAGGATCTTGTCGGTCACTCACACGTTCATAGGTATATTTCACCTACTCGTCTCGGTTTTCCTTCTCGCATATCTATTTTCCCATTCAAATAGATATACTAGAATTTCGTCGAAAACGAGCATATGTACATATACCATCGCGTGGATACTACTTGTTAAGTTCATGTGTCGTTTAGCGTTTTTAATTTGTTACAATGTGTTTTCCTTTTCCACGAATATTCTTTCTACACTTAGGAAAGTGTTTCGCACGTTTCACCCTTGTTATATATATTTTATTTCCTTAAAATATATATGTATATTTTTATCTTGTCGTAATGGCATTTTTCTCATATGTCCGTTTACGTTAGCTCATGTAACTAAGTTCGTTAGTTAGCGTTTTTCACATTTGTTTCCATTGCGCGTCCTTATGGAAGTATTGTCCCTACTTCCGATTCCGAACGTTTATTTCTTGGAAAAATATACTTTGTACGTTTTAGCCCAACTTGTCCAACTTGTAACCCAAAAATGTTTCCGATACTTTTATATTCCCATTTATATAAAAGTATCCATTTTCGTACAAGTCTTCCCAAGTTTTTATTTTATAAAATCTTATTTTATAAAATCCTTGTGTTACTCCTTTTTTTTTTTTATAAACTTCCATTTTTATAAAAGTACACTTTTTATACGAAATGCCCAAGTATGTTACTAGTATTTATCAAATCAACCTTGGAAAATTATTACTTACACTTTTGACACCAAACTTTCCATTATTGTGTTTTTGGACTAATAGTTTCCAAAATATTCATTTTAGTCCTCTAACTTTCAAAGTTACAACATTAATCCCTTAGCTTTCAATTGTTGCATTTTTCTACTCTAACTTCCCAAGTTAGCATTTTTCACCTAAAGTAGTGGACTTTGAAGATCCATTTTCTTGGTGCTTAGTTGCTTTTACTTCATTTTACTTTTAATGATCTTATAATTCATCCTAGATGTCATTAACATGATTGTTCCATACTTTCATCCAAAATATTCATTTTTCACTTATCCAAGTGAGTGGACTTTGAAGATGGAACTTTTTCATCTATGATTATTTAACCCATTTTAATTCATTTTTGTCATTAATATATCATTCTATGATGATTAAGATCATCCTTGATCATATCCAAGTCTTTCTCAAAAATCATGTTCCAATCATCATCTTACTCAAGAGTATGTTCATATTTCTACATTCTCTTTAAATATCATATTAATAATATTAAATCCAAGATTTACCCATATTATTGTTCATCCATTTTTATTCTAACAAAACTTAATAAAATCCATTTTATTACCCATTAATGTACAACTTGCTCTCCATAGCACAAAACATGAACATTTAAGAAATAAAACAATGTAATACTTACTACTAGCTCAAGGCTAGGGAAGACAAAGATCTTGGATTTGGGTGAGGTTTAATGTGTTCTTCCAAGTGGGTTAAGCTCCAATCTCTTGAAACACACAATGGGGTTTTGAAGGATAATGATCTAGAGGTGATTTGGAAATGTAAAAATTGCAAGAATGATGTTGGTGTGGGGGTGTAATGCCATGGCCACAAGAAGAAGGAGAAGAAGTGTTTTTGATTTTTCTTGATTCAAGTATGCTTGTGTATGTATATAATATCTCTTCAAATCTTCAAAGATTACCTAATATCTTTGTCTTGGATTATGGGAGATTGCAAGGATCATGTAAGATCACAATCAAAATCTTTGAAAGATCATAAGAGGGTGCTTGGGCCGTGAGTTTTGAGAGAGAGAGAGTGAAGAGGATTGGGTGAATTCTATTGCCCAATACTAAACCATGCAACCTCATGATTAATATTGATCTTAATGATTTATTAGGATAACACAAGATATCTTCCACTTGGGTGGGCCATAGGCCGGCCCCAAGGGGTGTTTTGGTGGGTCCACTTTGCTAAATATTATCCCATGTTAAGTTTAAGTTAATCTCTTTCGGGTACCGTCCGGGTATCCTTGGGTTTTTAACCGTGTGTCACCTGAATATTAAAATACCATTAATATTCATTAAATTTTGCCCAGTTAAATTACTGATAATTTATTTCGGCTTTTGCCGGGTGAAATTACGTGCTACGCGCGTATCGGGTGCGGTACGCGCACTTTATTCGTTACCGGGAGATTTGTATGACAAGTTTTCACGTATGGCTTTGGGGTTCCAAAACTCATTATATTTTGTGAAATTATCTTTTATTTTATATCCCGGGTGTCCGGGGTTCGTTTCGCTTATTGATTTTTACCGGGTAATCGCCAGTGTCCATACCGGATAGATTTGCTTGCACATGATCCTATCATGTTTTGTCATTAAACTTATGCATTCATATGCATTATTTGGGAATTGCTATTTTTCTAAGGCCTCAGTTAAATAATCAACACATAATTACATTTAATTACGTTAATCGCGTATGGTTAATTAGTACGGGATTACCTTAATTTTGCCGGTTGTTACAGTAGGACCACAGAACACTGATATACCAGCTGGATCTTCTGGAAAGGCAACAGCTAAGAAGAAAGAAGAGGGATTGCCATTCGATGAAGCTCATAACTGCTGTGCATTCCTTGGCGAGGTCAAGAAACACACAAAATTCGCTGGTACTGTTGATTTTCTAAGAAGAATGTAACACCCCAACCGATGGCGGAAACATCGAGGTGTCACGTAAGAATGAGTATACAGTAGCACATGGTAATCAAGTTTTAATTGAAATTATTTTAAAGTGCAAATATCCAAAATTGAAATACATAATAAGTTTTGAATGGAAATCTAATACATCAAATAACCAAATAAAGCATAAACTTCAATATGTCTTCTCATGCTAACACTCTAGTCTTCACGCATCATTATTTCCTGTTGAGTTGTAAAAATGGGGGGGGGGGGTCAACTAGAAGTTGGTAAGAACATATAAGCCATGTCAAACAATTAAGTTTAAGTATAAAAGTTTAGCAATTCATATGTCTATCGTAAGTTTAAGTCTACATGAATAAACATGAAATGTTGAATCGACATAATCAAACCTCCGACTAGTTTTGGTCCATCCCGTCATCCACGGTTCACCTTAATATTATGTTGGAACGATAACAATCACCCGCGCTCCCCATAAAAGATGGTCAACGAATCTAGGTGGGATTGTCAATCCAATAGATCTATTATTGAGTATCGCCGGCTTGGCCATAGCTAATGATTAAGTATTGTTGAAGCGAGTCTAACTGTTGTTGTTGTCTAAATCATGAGGCATTTAAAGTTTACAACTAGACATGTATGTAGAATTGCTTAAGTATAATGTTGCAAGTATAAAGAATTGCATAACATGGTTACGTAAACTCACATTCGCTAAGCTGAATTATCCTCTAAGCGTTGTGAATGTATGTGAAGCGAATCCCAAAGACTTAACAACGTAGCTAGTCCAATTTGAAGAAATAAAAACCGAAAAAGAAAGAATATCAAGCTTCCAATTCGCCAATTACAAGAGCTTATAATCAAAGCTTCAATTGTAGAAGTAATAGACTATAGAAGAAAGGTATGAGGGAAAGTTTAATCGGATTGAAACAATCGATTTAGAGGTGCCTAGTGTAATGGGTCATAGGTGGGTTTTTATACTAGTTTTGGATTCAATTAGCCATTAAAATTGATCAACACCATAAAGTAAGATTTTATGATGAATTGACTATTTGACTAGGACTTTGACTGTTTGACTAAGACTTTGACTCCAAGAATTATGTTGTCAAGACTTTGACTGTTGACTCAAGGCTTTGATATATATATATATATATATATATATATATATTTATTTATTTATTTATTTTTAAACGAATTTATATCATCCTTGTTTGAGATTATAAATGTAATTGGAAAAATGATTAGCTTTAAATAAGAAATTAAAAAATCATTAGTTTGAATTAGAAAATAAAAACATCGTCTTATAAAATGACGATTTTATAAATAGAATTAGGATAGGACATATGTCATGATTGAAGATTTTTTTTTAAGTACAATGATAAAAGGAACTTAGAAAAATAGAGTGCACGGATAAAGATAAAAATACTTAGAAATAAATTAGACTTTATATAATGGATCGGGAAATACTTTAATGCAACATAAATGGGAAAATTAGTGAGGTTACAGTCTCCCCTACTTTTAGGGCAACTGTGGTTTGGAAAATTTGTGTTAAGACATGACATGAATTTATAGGTAACAGAATAAACTATTTCGAATAATTTGGTAAGAGGTTTGATAGGTGTGGGTTTTAAGGGTTGGATTAGGTTCGTCTAAAATAGCAAGGAGAATAAGAATCTAGCAAAACACTAAACTTTAAGTTCTAGGAATCTTAAAAAGAAATGCATGAGTTAATTGACTATAGAAATACTAAACAGGTAACTAGAGTTTATAATTGGTTATCTACCAAAAACCTTGATAGAATTTCACACTACCTTAACGTACCTGTAAATTCATGATTACGTTCCGTACCGTAATCACCAATTTACCTTACATTAGGGTTTTGTGTCCTTCTATGACTCTAAACACACATGTAAGTAATGCAAAATAACCTTGTGATTGAATCGTATACAATGTATCCAAAAATGAGTCTAACTGTTGAGCAGGAAAAAGACTTCTACCAGTCAGTGAGTAAGAACCTCTACCGATTGTTGAGCAGCTGCGATAGCCTCTACCATTCGTTGAGCAAGTTGTAGGGCCTTTACCGACTGTTGAGCAGGCATGATGACCTCTACCAATCGTTGAGTAGGTTATTTGGTACTCTACTAACTGTTAAGCAAGTACTTCATCCTCTATCCGTTGTTTGATTAAGGCACCAATTATTACACACATGAATTTCAAGTTGATAATATGTACATGTAAGCAATCAAGTATCAAGTATATCATACGAGTTGTAATAGAGTTGCCCTAGACAATGTTAATGACTCTAGGTGTGTCTATAGCAAATTTATATTCCATGAATTCTAGTTTCAAATGTTCAAATATGGTAGATAGTCGAATCCTCATGTATAACTAAGGATTATGTTTGATGCAACACACAATCAAGTTTCAATAGTTTGGTTATCATGGGTAACTAGCTCATGTGTGAGAAGGTGAAGGATATGAATTTAGTTCTTGAGAGGATGATGAAAAATCTTGAAGCAGAATCAAGGTTGTGAGAGATAGTGAATGTGAAGATAGTTTATAAAGAGTTTATTTTATAGTAAGGAGATTATGTAGCAGTGTAAATTTTGGGGTTTGGATCAAAGGTTATAATCAAGTGTATAAGAAAACATGATTGTGGTATATGCCAAATATTGTAAAAATTTGAACAAGTTGAAAATGAGTGAGTGTCGATGGAGAATTTAGAGACTAGATATAATTCCTATGGAAAAAAAAATCTTATTTTCAAAATTGGTTTTATACATAAAGCAAAAGTTGTTAAATAGTATAAGCTAAGTGGGCTTTGATTAAAATATTCCCGTTAGTTGGAGATTTCAAACATGACATTAGGTTTTGAAGATCAAGGTTCTATTAAGTGATTTTTAATAGTTTAAAGCATTATATAGAAATTTTTTGTTACGTCAATAAATAAACAATTGAATTTAAGTTCGAGGACATCTTTTGACAAAAATATGTACTTTGTAAAGTTACTAGTTAATGAAAATACAACAAGATTTAGAAATCTTTAGTTTGTGCTAAGGTATGAGGTTATAGTTTTTAAAAATAAGTAACATGTGGAGAAATGAAATAATATGATTTGGGTAGGGTGTTGAATATTTAAAAAGTTGCTAAGATGGTAAGGTGAAGTGTGATTGTGAAATCCATTTATGATTATGAAGTGGGATTGATTTAGGCTGTAAAATTTTGGGATTTTAGAGCTTAGTTTAAGGAAAGTGAGTGTAATCATTTATTCATTAATTAAAATGAATAAACGAAAACGTTGACTTATCAAAACTTCTAGATTCTAATAACATAGTGAAAACATGCTTTAGCCTATAAGTGAACACTCATCCCGAGAATTCCCAGGTAGGCATCCGGGTCCCTCGTCTGATTGGGATTTATGCGCAATGCCAGTCCTAGACAGAAAACTCAGAATACAGGCGCTCACCCTTCCAGATTGCACGTGTTCGTTATTAAAATCTAGAACTTCGACGAGATCTTCAAGGTGGTTCAGGCTAAACCTGAGGGTTTGTCCTATTAGTCTAAGAGTAGATCTTGTGATGGAGAACAATCTTCTTGTAGGGACTAAAGTAGGGATAAGAAGTGGGAGAGAGATAGAGAATAGAAACAAGTAAGGTTGCAAGTAAAAGGAGCAAGTGCTGGTTAAAATCCTATCGTTATAGACTAGATTATTTTTTTTTCTAATAACCTAATTCCCTATAACCATGGCTCTGATACCAATCTGTAACACCCCAACCGATGGCGAAAACATTGAGGTGTCACGTAAGAATGAGTATACAGTAGCACATGGTAATCAAGTTTTAATTGAAATTATTTTAAAGTGCAAATATCCAAAATTGAAATACATAATAAGTTTTGAATGGGAATCTAATACATCAAATAACCAAATAAAGCATAAACTTCAATATGTCTTCTCATGCTAACACTCTAGTCTTCACGCATCATTATTTACTGTTGAGTTGTAAAAATGGGGGGGGGGTCAACTAGAAGTTGGTGAGAATACATAAGCCATGTCAAACAATTAAGTTTAAGTATAAAAGTTTAGCAATTCATCTGTCTATCGTAAGTTTAAGTCTACATGAATAAACATGAAATGTTGAATCGACATAATCAAACCTCCGACTAGTTTAGGTCCATCCCATCATCCACGGTTCACCTTAATATTATGTTGGAACGATAACAATCACCCGCGCTCCCCATAAAAGATGGTCAACGAATCTAGGTGGGATTGTCAATCCAATAGATCTATTATTGAGTATCGCCGGCTTGGCCATAGCTAATGATTATGTATTGTTGAAGCGAGTCTAACTGTTGTTGTTGTCTAAATCATGAGGCATTTAAAGTTTACAACTAGACATGTATGTAGAATTGCTTAAGTATAATGTTGCAAGTATAAAGAATTGCATAACATGGTTACATAAACTCACATTCGCTAAGCTGAATTATCCTCTAAGCGTTGTGAATGTATGTGAGGCGAATCCCAAAGACTTAACAACGTAGCTAGTCCAATTTGAAGAAATAAAAACCGAAAAAGAAAGAATATCAAGCTTCCAATTCGCCAATTACAAGAGCTTATAATCAAAGCTTCAATTGTAGAAGTAATAGACTATAGAAGAAAGGTATGAGGGAAAGTTTAATCGGATTGAAACAATCAATTTAGAGGTGCCTAGTGTAATGGGTCATAGGTGGGTTTTTATACTTGTTTTAGATTCAATTAGCCATTAAAATTGGTCAACACCATAAAGTAAGGTTTTATGATGAATTGATTATTTGACTAGGACTTTGACTGTTTGACTAAGACTTTGACTCCAAGAATTATGTTGTCAAGGCTTTGACTCTTGACTCAAGGCTTCGATATATATATATATATATTTTGAAACAAATTTATATCTTCCTTGTTTGGGATTATAAATGTAATTGGAAAAATGATTAGCTTTAAATAAGAAATAAAAAAATCATTAGTTTGAATTAGAAGATGGATTACTGGGATAACCGAACAACAATAGTAACTAGCATTCAAGGACAGCTTGCTATTGTTACAGAAAATGATATTCGGGAAGCTTTAAGATTGCGAGATGAACCGACAGATCCTAGATGTTTATTTTGGATAGAAGAGAGAAAGTGATTTCTTCGTATGAAGTACAACGGACCAATAATTGATGGAGCTTTGCACAAAAAAAAAGTTGTGTCCGAAGTTTAAGCATGTAGCTCATGTTATGATACATGTTTTTGGATCCGTTAGTGGTGGCTATGATGTGATGAGAAATAGCATCAGTTCATTGATGGCTGCTTTAATACTTAACAAGCCGTTTAATGTTTCGGGAAAGATATTGGATCATATGCTTGAACCTAAGAATGGTTTGAAGACGAAGAAGCTCTTGATGTACCCCATATTCTTACAGATGTTTTTTGACCTGAAGTATTTTAATCTGAACTAAGATCTGACAAGAATCTAGATTTTTAAATGTCAGAACCACATAACACTTATATACTAGCTGGATCTTCTGGAAAAGCAACAACTAAGAAGAAAGAAGAGGAATTGCCATTCGAGGAAGCTCATAACTGCTGTGCATTCCTTGGCGAGGTCAACAAACACACAGAAATCTCTGGTATTGTTGATTTTCTGAGAAGAAGCAGAGTCGTTGATGCGTTAGCTACACAAGCAATTATCTATAAAGACCATCAAGTGGATTTCTGGACAAAATGCGAAGATGGATTACTAGGATAACTGAACAGCAATAGTAAGTAACATACAAGGACAGCTTGCTATTGATACAGAAAATGATATTCGGGAAGCTTTAAGATTGCGAGATGAACCGACATATACTAAATGTTTATCTTGGATAGAACAGAGAAAGTGTTCTCTTCGTTTGAAGTACAACGGACCAATAACTGATGGAGCTTTGCACAAAGGAAAGCTGTGTCCGCAGTTTAAGTATCTAGCTTATGTTATGATACATGTTTTTGGATCCGTTAGTGGTGGCGATGATGTGATGAGGAAAAGCATCAGGTCATTGATGGTTACTTTAATACTTAACAAGCCGTATAATGTTTCGAGAATGATATTGAATCATATGCTTGAACCTCTGAAAGGTTTGAAGACGAAGAAGTTCTTGATGTACCTCAGATTCTTACAAATGATTTTTGACTTGAAGTATTCTAATCAGAACTAAGATCTGACAAAAATCTAGATTTCTAAATGTCAGAACCACATAACACTGATAGACTAGCTGGATCTTCTGGAAAAGCAACAGATAACAAGAAAGAAGAGGAATTGCCATTTGAGAAAGCTCATAACTGCTATGCATTCCTTGGCGAGGTCAAGAAACACACAAAATTCTCTGTTATTGTTGATTTTCTGAGAAGAAGCAGAGTCGTTGATGCGTTAGCTACACAAGCAATTATCTATAATGACCGTCTAGTGGATTTCTGGAAAAACGCGAATATGGATTACTGGGATAACCGAACATCAGTATTAAGTAACATTCAAGGACAGCTTGCTATTGTTATAGAAAATGATATTCGGGAAGCTTTAAAATTGCGAGATGAACCGACAGATCCTAGATTTTTATCTTGGATAAAACAGAGAAAGTGTTTTCTTCGTATGAAGTACAACGGACCATTAATTGATGGAGCTTTGCACAAAGGAATGATGTGTCCGCAGTTTAAGTATATAGCTTATGTTATGATACATGTTTTTGGATCCGTTAGTGGTGGCTATGATGTGATAAGGAAAAGCATCAGTTCATTGATCGTTGCTTTAATACTTAACAAGCCGTTTAATGTTTCGGGAATGATATTGGATCATATGCTTGAACCTCTGATAGGTTTGAAGACGAAGAAGTTCTTGATGTACCCCAGATTCTTACAGAAGATTTTTGACTTGAAGTATTCTAATCTGAACTAAGATCTGACAAAAATCTAGAATTCTAAATGTCAGAACCACATAACACCTATATACTAGCTGGATCTTCTGGAAAAGCAACACCTAAGAAGAAAGAAGAGGAATTGTCATTCGAGGAAGCTCATAACTGCTGTGCATTCCTTGGCGAGGTCAAGAAACACATAGAATTCTTTGGTATTGTTGATTTTCTGAGAAGAAGCAGAGTCGTTGATGTGTTAGCTACATAAGCAATTATCTATAAAGACCATGGAGTGGATTACTGGAAAGATGCGAAGATGGATTACTGGGATAACCGAACAACAATCGTAAGCAATATTCAAGGACAACTTGCTATTGTTACGGAAAACGATATTCGGGAAGCTTTAAGATTGCGATATGAACCGACAGATCCTAGATGTTTATCTTGGATAGAAAATAAAAATGTTTTCTTCGTATGAAGTACAACGGACCAATAACTGATGGAGTTTTGAACAAAGGAAAGTTGTGTCCGCAGTTTAAGTATCTAGCTCATGTTATGATAGATGTTTTTGGATCGGTTAGTGGTGGCTATGATGTGATTAGAAAAAGCATCAGTTCATTGATGGTTGCTTTAATAATTAACAAGCCATTTAATGTTTCGGGAATGATATTGGATCATATGCTTTAACCTTTGAAACGTTTGAAGACGAAGAAGTTTTTGATGTACCCCAGATTCTTACAAAGGATTTTTGACTTGAAGTATTCTAATCAGAAATAAGATCTGACAAAAATCTAGATTTCTAAATGTCAGAACCACATAACACTGATAGACTAGCTGGATCTTCTGGAAAAGCAATAGCTAACAAGAAAGAAGAGGAATTGCCATTTGAGAAAGCTCATAACTGCTCTTCATTCCTTGGAGAGATCAAGAAACACACAAAATTCTCTGTTATTGTTGATTTTCTGAGAAGAAGCAGAGTCGTTGATGCGTTAGCTACACAAGCAATTATCTATAATGACCGTCTAGTGGATTTCTGGAAAAACACGAATATGGATTACTAGGATAACCAAACATCAGTAGTAAGTAACATTCAAGGATAGCTTGCTATTGTTACAGAAAATGATATTCGGGAAGCTTTAAAATTGCGAGATGAACCGACAGATCCTAGATTTTTATCTTGGATAAAACAGAGAAAGTGTTTTCTTCGTATGAAGTACAACGGACCATTAATTGATGGAGCTTTGCACAAAGGAAAGCTGTGTCCGCAGTTTAAGTATATAGCTTATGTTATGATACATGTTTTTGGATCCGTTAGTGGTGGCTATGATGTGATAAGGAAAAGCATCAGTTCATTGATGGTTGCTTTAATACTTAACAAGCCGTTTAATGTTTCGGGAATGATATTGGATCATATGCTTGAACCTTTGATAGGTTTGAAGACGAAGAAGTTCTTGATGTACCCCAGATTCTTACAAATGATTTTTTACTTGAAGAATTCTAATCTGAACTAAGATCTGACAAAAATCTAGAATTCTAAATGGCTGCACCACAGAACACTGATATACCAGCTGGATCTTCTGGAAAAGCAACAGCTAAGAAGAAAGATGAGGAATTGCCGTTCGAGGACGCTCATAACTGTTGTGCATTCCCTGGCGAGGTCAAGAAACACACAGAATTATCGGGTATTGTTGATTTTCTGAGAAGAAGCAGTGTCGTTGATGCGTTAGCTACACCAGCAATTATCTATAAAGATTATCAAGTGGATTTCTGGAAAAATGCGAAATGGATTACTGGGACAACCGAACAACAATAGTAACTAGCATTCAAGGACAGCTTGCTATTGTTACAGAAAATGATATTCGGGAAGCTTTAAGATTGCGAGATGAACCGACAGATCCTAGATGTTTATTTTGGATAGAAGAGAGAAAGTGATTTCTTCGTATGAAGTATAACGGACCAATAATTGATGGAGCTTTGCACAAAAAAAAGTTGTGTCCGAAGTTTAAGCATGTAGCTCATGTTATGATACATGTTTTTGGATCCGTTAGTGGTGGCTATGATGTGATGAGAAATAGCATCAGTTCATTGATGGCTGCTTTAATACTTAACAAGCCGTTTAATGTTTCGGGAAAGATATTGGATCATATGCTTGAACCTAAGAATGGTTTGAAGACGAAGAAGCTCTTGATGTACCCCAGATTCTTACAGATGTTTTTTGACCTGAAGTATTTTAATCTGAACTAAGATCTGACAAAAATCTAGATTTTTAAATGTCAGAACCACATAACACTTATATACTAGCTGGATCTTCTGGAAAAGCAACAACTAAGAAGAAAGAAGAGGAATTGCCATTCGAGGAAGCTTATAACTGCTGTGCATTCCTTGGCGAGGTCAACAAACACACAGAAATCTCTGGTATTGTTGATTTTCTGAGAAGAAGCAGAGTCGTTGATGCGTTAGCTACACAAGCAATTATCTATAAAGACCATTAAGCGGATTTCTGGAAAAAATGCGAAGATGGATTACTAGGATAACTGAACATCAATAGTAAGTAACATACAAGGACAACTTGCTATTGTTACAGAAAATGATATTCGGGAAGCTTTAAGATTGCGAGATGAACCGACATATCCTAGATGTTTATCTTGGATAGAACAGAGAAAGTGTTATCTTCGTTTGAAGTACAACGGACCAATAACTGATGGAGCTTTGCACAAAGGAAAGTTGTGTCCGCAGTTTAAGTATCTAGCTTATGTAATGATACATGTTTTTGGATCCGTTAGTGGTGGCTATGATGTGATGAGGAAAAGCATCAGGTCATTGATGGTTGCTTTAATACTTAACAAGTCGTTTAATGTTTCGGGAATGATATTGGATCATATGCTTGAACCTCTGAAAGGTTTGAAAACGAAGAAGTTCTTGATGTACCCCAGATTCTTACAAATGATTTTTGACTTGAAGTATTCTAATCAGAAATAAGATCTGACAAAAATCTAGATTTCTAAATGTCAGAACCACATAACCTTGATAGACTAGTTGGATCTTCTGGAAAAGCAACAGCTAACAAGAAAGAAGAGGAATTGCCATTTGAGAAAGCTCATAACTGCTATGCATTCCTTGGCGAGGTCAAGAAACACACAAAATTCTCTGTTATTATTGATTTTCTGAGAAGAAGCAGAGTCGTTGATGCGTTAGCTACACAAGCAATTATCTATAATGCCCGTCTAGTGGATTTCTGGAAAAACGTGAATATGGATTACTGGGATAACCGAACAGCAGTAGTAAGTAACATTCAAGGACAGCTTGCTATTGTTACAGAAAATGATATTCGGGAAGCTTTAAAATTGCGAGATGAACCAACAGATCCTAGATGTTTATCTTGGATAAAACAGAGAAAGTGTTTTCTTCGTATGAAGTACAACGGACCATTAATTGATGGAGCTTTGCACAAAGGAAAGCTGTGTCCGCAGTTTAAGTATATAGCTTATGTTATGATACATGTTTTTGAATCCGTTAGTGGTGGCTATGATGTGATAAGGAAAAGCATCAGTTCATTGATGGTTGCTTTAATAATTAACAAGCCGTTTAATGTTTCGGGAATGATATTGGATCATATGCTTGAACCTCTGATAGGTTTGAAGACGAAGAAGTTCTTGATGTACCCCAGATTCTTACAGATGATTTTTGACTTGAAGTATTCTAATCTGAACTAAGATCTGACAAAAATCTAGAATTCTTAATGGCAGAACCACAGAACACTGATATACCAGTTGGATCTTCTATAAAAGCAACACCTAAGAAGAAAGAAGAGGAATTTCCGTTCGAGGAAGCTCATAACTGCTGTGCATTCCTTGGCGAGGTCAAGTATTAAAGCAACCATTAATGAACTGATGCTTTTTCTCATCACATCATAGCCATCACTAACGGATCCAAAAACATGTATCATAACATGAGCTAGATACTTAAACTGCGGACACATCTTTCCTTTGTGCAAAGCTCCATCAGTTATTGGTCCGTTGTACTTCATACGAAGAAAACATTTTTGCTTTTCTATCCAAGATAAACATCTAGGATCTGTCGGTTCATCTCGCAATCTTAAAGCTTCACGAATATCATTTTCTGTAACTATAGCAAGTTGTCCTTGAATATTGCTTACTATTGTTGTTCGGTTATCGCAGGAATCCATCTTCGCAATTTTCAGAAATCCACTTGATGGTCTTTATAGATAATTGCTGGTGTAGCTAACGCATCAACGACTCTGCTTCTTCTTAAAAAAATCAACAATACTAGAGAATTCTGTGTGTTTCTGGACCTCGCCAAGGAATACACAGCAGTTATGAGCTTCCTCGAACGACATTTTGTAGATGCATTTATGCGACTAGTGCTTCAAATTGTTCAATAAACTTGTTTTGTTAATTGTCGAATAGGCGAAGGAAGTTTTGATAGGGGCGAAGGAGAATCAGAAGGTACGAAGGAGACTCAGAAGGTGCAAAGGAGATGTTTTGGACGAAGGTAGAATAGGTTCTTAATGTATGGCTTGGTTCGACCGGATGAAGTGGTCGAACATGCACATTCGCACGAACTAAGTGGGCGAATGTGCAGTCTATATATAGTCAAGCTGATTTTTTGAATGTAACTTTGAGTCATTTTGTTCCCTCCACTTTCTGATTCTCTCTCTAGGATATTATTTAGCTTAATTCACGTTCATACCTTGTTGCTTTCAATTTGTAAACGTGTAATTGAGTTCGTAATTAATGAAAAAGCTTTGAAATGATGATTTACGTGTTTTGATCTGTTTGATTATCATTTTGTGATTGTTTTAGGGTTTCCGCACCTAAAACAAACTTGTTTGATCATTCTTTGTTGTTTTGTCGATCCTTATTGCACATACAAAGTGATATCAGGTTCTTTGGATTCAACAACAGATGGTGGATTATGGTTTGCAATTTCTTAAAACCCCTATTTACTGTGATAATGAAGCCGCAATCGCATTAACAAAAGCCTTAGTAAATCACTCAAAAGCTAAACATATCCGGATTAAATATCATTTTATCCGTGATTGTTATGCTAAAGAGTTGATCGATATGGTCAAAATCCACACTGATTACCAACGCGCAGATCTTTTTACCAAAGCTTTTGACAAATCTAGATTTGATTATCTTTTAAAAGCTAATGGTATTAAAGAAAAACAAGACTGATCACCACCTCAGTCTATCACTTTTTAGTTTAAATTTTTACTGCTTTTCAGAAAAATTTTGAAAATCCAAAAACATTGAAAAATTTCAAAATCCATAAAAATTAGAAAATTTCTTTGCTGACTGCTATATCTTCTTCCCTTAGATTAATGCCGTCAGATTTCTGTGAACAAACGATATCTGGACAGTAAATTCAAAAATTTATAAAAAAAAAATCAGAAAAATCAAAAATGATTTCCTGGAGTAAAAGGGGAAATGATAGTACATCAGTGGTGATCTGACACATTCTAAGTAATGTACTGCTATATAGGACGTGTGTCTAAGTCTGTGCGATGTGCTGATAGGCTTCGTAGACCTATTACTGCATGTCTGATACATACATAGGAAACGAATTGATGTGTGGATGAACTCCTCATGGGCATATGGTCTTAGTACCGTAATTTCGTTTAATAGGGTATTTGTACAAAACTCGGAGGTTTAGGGTCGTTATGTTATTAGTTGTCTGGGGATAACCTCTCTGATCTTCTGCTGTAAGTCATTACGGACCTAGATCAGACAGGGTGTCTTTATAAAAGAGCTTTATGCCAAATCCTAAAGTTACCGAATTGAGGAACTTTTCATGTTTTATGATGATCAAAGATTATCTATTACATCGTATTAATCACTGATGCAAATCATGATTAATATCAGTCCTCAACCTGGTAAAGTGCACATGTTACTTTGCTGCATTAATTTGTTGACCTGTATACCTCTGTGCATTCTACTTTGTACATTACCGACGACGAAAGCATAATCACGCTTTACAATGAGTCTTTGTGCATTTACTTCTTGATACGGGAGTATGTCGTGTGCGTGGGAACCACAGACAATTATGTTTATACTATAAATAACAGTATCAGTTTAAAACACTGCACAAAAGTCTGCATGTGAGTTTATGTGGATCACAATATCAGCAGTTGCCAGATCACACATTGTCTTTAATGATAATAATTCAAAAAGATCAATGGTGTGATCAGATTTCTCAATAACTTATATGATCCCTTTACCGGAAATCACAAAAACATTTACTGTTTTTCATTTACATTTCTGCATTTTATTTTCTCGTCAAAAATTACAAAACTCAAAAAGATTTTAGGTGTGTTTTAGCATAAACTTTAGAAAATCCAAAATGTGAAAAAGATTTTAGGTGGTTGATGTCGATTTTCTAAACCTTGATGACCCATGTGAGCTTTGTAATCTTTTAAATGTGAAAATATGAATATTGGATGCTTAAAAGTTGAAAAATAATCGGAACGGGACTCGTTTTTGAGATTTGAAAAATTTATCAAAAATTCCAGTTCTCGTTCGGCCATTCGTTTGGTCGAACGTGGGATTTTTCATGCTCCTTCGTATGTTTAAAACGGGCGAATGAGAGTGTTCTTGAACATCTGTTTCATTCGAACCCTTTTGCCTCATTCGAACCTTTAACTAGGGTCGAAGGAGACAAAAGCATCTCATTCGACCGGTAAGAACGGTCGAAGGAGCTTGCCTATATATACCCTTTCAGCCTCATTCAACCCATTACAAAATTTTTTCAAAAATTCTTCTCTGAAGTCACCTTGTTGCCCTGATCTTTTGCACCATACCATTGTGATCGTCTAGTGTTACTGATCATTTGCCATTCATTTTTACAGGTTAACATCACGAATTAAAGGATTAATCATTGTTTTTCTGTTTCAAGCCCTAGTTTTCTAAAACCTGCAATAATTATGTTCATTGTTGTAATTGATGCTTAGGATTCATTCTATCAATGTTTTAGGGGGAGAAGAAACAACAATTAGTGGTGTTAATCCATTAGATTGATCAGTGGATCATGATGAATGGATAAACCATAATTTTGAACTGAAAACATGGATAAAATGAATAATTGATACAATTGTTGGTTTAAAAACATTAATCGGCATTGTTACTCGTCAAACAAATCAAAATTACATGTTCAGAAACAACAAAATTCAGAATTGAAAATTTGAAATTACAGACAGACTCCTTCGCACCTATCGAATGGGCGAAGGAGATGATTAACTGGTCGAATGAACAAAAATTGGGCGAATGAAACTTTTTATCAAAAACTATTACATTCGTACCTTTAAAATTTCTCATTCGCACCATGTTTTTCTCATTCGCACCCCCGTTTGGGCGAATGAGAAGATTAATTATCAAATTTTCAAAGTTTGAATTTTTTGTCGATTTTTAACATGTTTCTTTGTTTTGTTTTGCAGATCAAACCATGTCTGAGCAGGAGAAGACTACAAAGCAAGCCGGATCATCCTCACAACCTGCAAAGAAAGCTACTGAAGAGCTTTTAACCTTCGAGAATGCGCATAATTGCTGTGCGTATCTTGGAGAAGTTAAAAAACATACTGAGTTTATCGAGATCATAGAATTCTTGAAGAGGAGTCGAGTGATAGACGCGATTGCTACACCTACCATTATTTACAGAGACATGATGCAAGAATTCTGGACTGAAGCGAAGTTAGATTTCTGGAATTGCGAGTCATCCGTGATTAGCAAGATCCAAGGGAAGATGGTGATTGTATGTGAGCAGGATATTAGAGAAGCATTGAATCTGCATGATGAGAAGACGGATCCCAAAGAACTTAGTTTCATGGATCAACGGAAGTGCTTCCTGAGGATGAAGTACAATGGACCTATCACTGATGGTTCATTGCATAAGGGAAAACTGTGTCCACAATTCAAATACTTGGCACATGTTTTGATACACGTCTTTGGATCAGCCGCTGGAGGATATGACTTGATGCGTAAGAGTATTAGCTCAATGATGGTGGCACTGGTATTGAACAAACTATTCAATGTATCAGGAATGCTAATGGAACACTTGTTGGAGCCTGTAAATGGTACGAGGAATCTGAAGTTTTTGCTGTATCCTCGATTCCTCCAGATGGTGTTTGATAATAAATACAAAGATTTGAAGAGGGATCCTAAGCACATTGTTGTTCAAGAACATATGTCGATCAATACTCTTGCTAGGATGAAAGCTTACAAAGGATTGTCAGTAAATGAACGTCCACCTGTAAGACGTTTATTTGGACATCTAGCAAGGATTGACTATGAGGATCCAGGTGATGGGCTGGTAAGACATGCCAACAGTGATTCAGATCCAGATAACCCATTACATCCTGTTGATCCAGATGCGAAGCACAAGAGACAGGTTGTTAATGTCGGTGCAAAGAGTAGAAAAGGTAAGGAAAAAGAGATCAGATTAGAGGTTGTTCCAGAACCTGCTAAGAAGAAGAGCACTCCAAGAAGAAACAAGACAACGGCTAAGAAGGGTTTGCATATTGTGGATGAGGCGTCGATTGATTCTGAGGAGACGCAAGAAGATGAACATTGGGATTCGGAAACTGAAACGCTAAAGACTACCACGCCCAAGGCCACTGTGGCTGGTGAGTCTGATAGTCAGTCTGTTGAAGATCAAGGTAATAAGAGCCCAATTCTTGTTGATGAAGATGAAGAGAGTCTGAATGTAGAAAAAGATTTTCCTGGTTCACCCGTACAGGCTGTGAAATCAAAGAAGAAGCCTCAGTACAAGAAACAAGAGAATGTATTGAAACCAAGTCAGAAGAGATTGAGGGAGATTGAGACACTCATTGCTGGAAAGAAACTACCACCAGCTTCTAGTTCTAAGTCACCGGTTACTGCACCTGTATCGAAGAAGCAAAAGACTGCAACTACTTCTAGCACACAACAGGAAGATGAATTACCTGTTGATGAGTTCAATGAAGCGTTAGACAATGTACTCAAGAAGATGAGGAAAGGCAAACTGCCTGAAGTTGCTGAGGTGCCTGTTAAGAAGAAGGTCACAGTTGATAGTGACGTAATGACTGCTGTGAACCAAAGGCTATCTGAAATGATGAGCATTATCAACAAACAGCAAACCGAGATTCAGAAATTGAAGTCGAATGATAAAAAGATGTTGGAAGTTGTAGTCACATCTCATGATAACAGTGAAGAGTTGAAGGAAACAATCAAGAAGTTGAAGAAAGAGAACAAAAAGTTGCTGAAGCACGAGCAGAGAAACACCAGACGGATAATAGCCTTGAAAGAGGAGAACAAAAAGCTGAAGAAGAGTAACAAGAACATGGATGATCTGATAAAAGACTTGTACTCTCGAGCTCCTCTACTTCAAGCTGGTGAAGAAGATAAAGAACAAGAAGAAGAGAAAGTTGATTAGATTGATTGTGTCTGATTCAATTTATATCATTTTGTAAACAATCTTGGGTTTCCGCACCTGGTTTGTTAGACTTGTATGATCATATAACTGTTTTAATCAAAACTGGTCCTCTACAAATCATGTTAATCCCTACAATAAGATTGAATGACGATTTTAGCACTCTCAAGCTGATGCTTATGTTGCTTAACATCTTCAGTTAATCTTTCACAAGTGCCACAATACTTATTATCACTAGTAGCAGAGTTAGGACTTACCGGTCTAGGCGGATCTGTCATGGCCATCAATGCAAAATGTGCTTCCTTCCCAGCAAAGAACATAGAGTAGTCAATCTTTGTGAAAGCATCATCAACCATGCACGATTTCTTCGTCATCAGAAAATCAGCTTCAGCTAGCAACTGATCAATAGCATCATCAAGAGAATTAATGCTAGCTTCAGAATCAGATTCGCTTTCTGAATCCGAATAGACAGATTCCAGTTCATTAGAGACATCAGCAACGGAATCAATAATCGTCCCTGTAACCGTTTCAGTAACCGGTTCATCAACCTTCTCTGCAACCTGATCAGAATCTTTCTCAGTCACATTCTCACAATCTTTCTCACAACCCAATTCATCATCATCTATCACCAGCTCCTCTAAAACCATCTCTTGTGCAAAACAAGCTACATTCCCACCGGTAACCTCTTCGACACCGAATTGCATACTCTGCATGCAATTCCAATCAAAACCTTTATCTTTCTGAATCACCAAAGCCTAGTTATCGTTTTAAGGTTGGGTATTTGGTGTAGTAATTGGAACAATGGTTCTGGTTGGGTTAGTATTAGGTGGAGTTTGGTTTTGGTTAGTTGTAGGTGTTTGTCTTGGTGTGGTATTTTGAGAGGTGTTTTGTCGATTTTGGTAATTGTTTTGTTATTGACAGTTGTTATTGTTTTGGCTTTGATAGGTGACTTGGTTTTGTGATTGACGATTCTGATAGTTTGTACTGAATGGATTGCGGTTACCTTGTTGCATGGGTTGAGTACATTCTCGCTTGAAATGACCTCATGTTCCACAATTGATATTGGTTACCTTGGCTTTGTTGAAACCATAGGTAGTATTAGGTGAAGTTATGAGATCAGTTCTTCCTGTATTTTCTATGAACTCAGTCGCTCTCCTCATCACGCTAGCAAATTGTAACACCCCAACCGATGGCGGAAACATCGAGGTGCCACGTATGAATGATTGTTCAGTAGCTCATGGTAGTACACAAGTTTAAATAATCCTTTAATACATTACAATATTGAATTACATTAAAGTCTACATCAAGTAATCAACAAAGCTTCAAATATCTCCTCATGCTAGCTCTAGACTTCAAGCATCAGTATTTCCTGTTGAGTTTGGAAAAATAGGGGGGTCAACTAGAAGTTGGTGAGAATACATAAGCCATGTCAAGCAAGTAGTTTAAGTATAAAAGTTTAGCAATTCATATGTCTATCGTAAGTTTAAGTCTACATGAATAAACATGATATGTTGAATCGACATAATAAAACCTCCGACTAGTTTAGGTCCATCCCGTCATCCACGGTTCACCTTAATAATATGTTGGAACGATAACAATCACCCACGCTCCCCATAAAATATGGTCAACGAATCTAGGTGGGATTGTCAATCCAATAGATCTATTATTGAGTATCGCCGGCTTAGCCATAGCTAATGATTATGTAATGTTGAAACTCGTTGAAACTGTTGTTGTAGTCTAAATCATGAGGCATTAAAGTTTACAACTAGACATGTATGTAGAATTGCTTAAGTATAATGTTGCAAGTATAAAGAATTGCATAAACATGGTTACGTAAACTCACCTTGATAACTAGAACTCAATTTGAAGAAATAAGAAATCCGAAAAAAAAGAAAGAATATCATGCTTCCAATTCGCCAATTACAAGAGCTTATAATCAAAGCTTCAGTTGTAGAAGTAATAGACTATAGAAGAAAAGTAAGAGGGAAAGTTTAATCAGATTGAAACAATCGATTTAGTGGTGGTAAGTGTAATGGTTCATAGGTGGGTTTTTATACTAGTTTTGGATTCAATTAGCCATTAAAACTGGTTAACACCATAAAGTAAGGTTTTATGATGAATTGATTCTTTGACTAAGACTTTGACTGTTTGACTAAGACTTTGACTAGGACTTTGACCAGGACTTTGACTGTTTGACTAAGACTTTGACTCCAAGAATTATGTTGTCAAGACTTTGACTCTTGACTCAAGGCTTTATTTTGAAATGAATTTATATCTTCCTTGTTTGAGATTATAAATGTAATTGGAAAAATGATTAGCTTTAAATAAGAAATAAAAAAAAATCATTAGTTTGAATTAGAAAATAAAAAAACACTGTCTTATAAAATGACGATTTTATAAATAGAATTAGGATAGGACATATGTCATGATTGATGATTTTTTTTTAATTACAATGATAAAAGGAACTTAGAAAAATAGAGTGCACGGATAAAGATAAGAATACTTAGAATTAAATTAGACTTTATATCATGGATCGGGAAATACTTTAATGCAAAATAAATGGGAAAATTCGTGAGGTTACAGTCTCCCCTACTTTTAGAAACTTCGTCCTGAAGTTATAAAAAAAACACCGGGTTGACAGTGATTGGGTAGAAATTAGGGCAACTGTGGTTTGGAAAATTTGTGTTAAGACATGACATGAATTTATAGGTAACAGAATAAACTATTTCGAATAATTTGGTAAGAGGTTTGATAGGTGTGAGTTTTAAGGGTTGGATTAGGTTCGTCTAAAATAGCAAGGAGAATAAGAATCTAGCAAAACACTAAACTTTAAGTTTTAGGAATCTTAAAAAGAAATGCATAAGTTAATTGATTATAGAAATACTAAACAGGTAACTAGAGTTGCCCTAGACAAGGTTAATGACTCTAGGTGTGTCTATAGCAAATAGTCTATATTCCATGAATTCTAGTTTCAATTGTTCAAATATGGTAGATAGTCGAATCCTCATGTATAACTAAGGATTATGTTTGATGCAACACACAATCAAGTTTCAATAGTTTGGTTATCATGGGTAACTAGCTCATGTGTGAGAAGGTGAAGGATATGAATTTAGTTCTTGAGAGGATGATGAAAAATCTTGAAGCAGAATCAAGGTTGTGAGAGATAGTGAGTGTGAAGAGAGTTGATAAAGAGTTTATTTTATAGTAAGGAGATTATGTAGCAGTGTAAATTTTGGGGTTTGGATCAAAGGTTATAATCAAGTGTATAAGAAAACATGATTGTGGTATATGCCAAATATTGTAAAAATTTGAACAAGTTGAAAATGAGTGAGTGTCGATGGAGAATTTAGAGACTAGATATTATTCCTATAAAAAAAATCTTATTTTCAAAATTGGTTTTATACATAAAGCAAAAGTTGTTAAATAGTACAAGCTAAGTGGGCTTTGATTAAAATATTCCCGTTAGTTGGAGATTTCAAACATGACATTAGGTTTTGAAGATCAAGGTTCTATTAAGTGATTTTTAATAGTTTAAAGCATTATATAGAAAATCGTTTGTTACAGCAATAAATAAAAAAAAATTGAATTTAAGTTCGAGGACATCTTTTGACAAAAAAATATGTACTTTGTAAAGTTACTAGGTAATGAAAATACAACAAGATTTAGAAATCTTTAGTTTGTGCTAAGGTATGAGGTTATAGTTTTTAAAAATAAGTAACATGTGGAGAAATGAAATAATATGATTTGGGTAGGGTGTTGAATATTTAAAAAGTGGCTAAGATGGTAAGGTGAAGTGTGATTGTGAAATCCATAGATGGTTATGAAATTAGATTGATTTAAGCTGTAAAATTTTGAGATTTTAGAGCTTAGTTTAAGGAAAGTGAGTGTAATCATTTATTCATTAATTAAAACGAATAGACGAAAACGTTAACTTATCAAAACTTCTAGATTCTAATAACATAGTAAAGACATGTTTTAGCCTATAAGTGAACACTCATCCCGAGAATTCCCAGGTAGGCATCCGAGTCCCTCGTCTGATTGGGATTATGCGCAATGCCAGCCTTGACACAAAACTCAAAATACAGGCGTTCACCCTTCCAGATTGCACGTGTTCGTTATTAAAATCTAGAACTTCGACGAGATCTCAAGGTGGTTCAGGCTAAACCTGAGGACTTTGTCTTATTAGTCTAAGAGTAGATCCAGTGATGGAGAGCAATCTTCTTGTAGGGGTTAAAGTAGGGATAAGAAGTAGGAGGGAGATAGAGAATAGCAAGTAAAAGAAGCAAGTACTGGTTATAGACTAGATTATTTTTCTAATAACCTAATTCCCTATAACCATGGCTCTGATACCAATCTGTAACACCCCAACCGATGGCGTAAACATCGAGGTGCCAAGTATGAATGATTGTTCAGTAGCTCATGGTAGTACACAAGTTTAAATAATTCTTTACTACATTACAATATTGAATTACATTAAAGTCTACATCAAGTAATCAACAAAGCTTCAAATATCTCCTCATGCTAGCTCTAGACTTCAAGCATCAGTATTTCCTGTTGAGTTTGGAAAAATGGGGGGGGGGGGTCAACTAGAAGTTGGTGAGAATACATAAGCCATGTCAAGCAAGTATTTTAAGTATAAAAGTTTAGCAATTCATATGTCTATCGTAAGTTTAAGTCTACATGAATAAACATGATATGTTGAATCGACATAATCAAACCTCCGACTAGTTTAGGTCCATCCCGTCATCCACGGTTCACCTTAATAATATGTTGGAACGATAACAATCACCCGCGCTCCCCATAAAAGATGGTCAACGAATCTAGGTGGGATTGTCAATCCAATAGATCTATTATTGAGTATCGCCGGCTTAGCCATAGCTAATGATTATGTAATGTTGAAACTCGTTGAAACTGTTGTTGTAGTCTAAATCATGAGGCATTAAAGTTTACAACTAGACATGTATGTAGAATTGCTTAAGTATAATGTTGCAAGTATAAAGAATTGCATAAACATGGTTACGTAAACTCACCTTGATAACTAGAACTCAATTTGAAGAAATAAGTAATCCGAAAAAAAAAAAGAATATCATGCTTCCAATTCGCCAATTACAAGAGCTTATAATCAAAGCATCAGTTGTAGAAGTAATAGACTATAGAAGAAAAGTATGAGGGAAAGTTTAATCAGATTGAAACAATCGATTTAGAGGTGGTAAGTGTAATGGTTCATAGGTGGGTTTTTATACTAGTTTTGGATTCAATTAGCCATTAAAACTGGTCAACACCATAAAGTAAGGTTTTATGATGAATTGACTATTTGACTAATACTTTGACTGTTTGACTAAGACTTTGACTAGGACTTTGACCCGGACTTTGACTGTTTGACTAAGACTTTGACTCCAAGAATTATGTTGTCAAGACTTTGACTCTTGACTCAAGGCTTTATTTTGAAATGAATTTATATCTTCCTTGTTTGAGATTATAAATGTAATTGGAAAAATGATTAGCTTTAAATAAGAAATAAAAAAAATCATTAGTTTGAATTAGAAAATAAAAAAACACCGTCTTATAAAATGACGATTTTATAAATAGAATTAGGATAGGACATATGTCATGATTGAAGATTTTTTTTTTAAGTACAATGATAAAAGGAACTTAGAAAAATAGAGTGCACGGATAAAGATAAGAATACTTAGAATTAAATTAGACTTTATATCATGGATCGGGAAATACTTTAATGCAAAATAAATGGGAAAATTCGTGAGGTTACACAAATGCCCACCGAATATCAATTAACTCCGTCTCTTCATTAGTCAGATTATTGTTACCAATCTGACTTGACACAAGTCCATTGTATGAAGCGAGCATTGCTGAGACTAAAGAAATGTGTTGTTGTGCCACTTCAACTGTAGCGTTATTCATGTTGGAAGTTTCCAACACGATAGGAATTTGGCTCGAAGATGCTTGGGGCATCATCTGAGGAACATACTGTTGTTGAGGCATAGATGAGGTATAGCAAGCTGCAGACATCTGTGGTTGCGTTGGCATGTAAGTAGTTGAGTGGTATGAAGTTGGTGCATAAGATGGTCCTGGTGTGACGTAATTGATTGGAATTCTTGGTGGTTCAGCATCATTCGAAATACAAGCAATGTGTGGTGCAACTGTTCCACCTATTGATGAATTAGACATGGAAGTAGATGAAGTAGCATGATACAACTCCGGGTTTTGTGGAAACTGGGATCTCTTTGCTTTCCTCTTTTCTTCCATCTCCTTATTCTCCAACTTTTGTATGAACTCATTGATGGACCAATATTGATACGCATCTTTCTCCTTCAAAACCCCAACATGTTGACTCCAATACGGAGGCAACGAGTTAGCAAACTTGTCCACCAATTCCTTCATAGGAATGTAAATCCCATAATTCGATAATTCAGACAATAAATGACAATATCTTGGAATGAGCTCCTTCAACGTCTCATTTCCCACATAGCTGAAATTCTCAAACTCTTTCTTCAACTCTTCCATATGAAGTCTTTTGGTCTTCTCATTACCATCATGTCTATTCTTCAAACAATCCCAAAGTTGTTTGGAAGTAGTACATCATCCAAACTGATGCAATTAGTCTGTGGACACGGCTTGAGACAATTGAGATATAACCTTCTTCTCAAGTGCAAACTTCTTCTTTTCATCATCTTTTAAGTATTCAAGTGGAATTGGAATGTTTGTGTTCTCAACTATTGTAGTAACATATCCTTTCATTATCATTTGTCATGCTTCTCCTCCTTCTAATCCCAATCCTTCCAGATGAATCTTGAACTTCTTCTACCAATTGTAGTACTCGGACATGTCTAACAACTTTGGAAGACGGTTACCACTACTTGATGATAAGTCATTGATGAGTGTAGTAATCGCACTAGTAGTCTGAGATTGTACCACTACTACTACCACTCCCCAAAGAACATTCACTTGTTGTTGTGGAGATTGAGTAACAGGTGGTGGTGTTGAACTTGTCATAGCAATGTAGTTTATTGGCTGGGATGACTGTGTGTTCATCTTCTGAGAAGTAACTGCCCATGGATTCATCGGAACATGTTGTTGCTGTGTTGTTGTAGGTCTAGGTGTAGAAGAATATCCCCAAATGTTGTCCATAATGCTAGGAATGTAAACACTTAGAAAATTTATCAAAAACAAAATCTGGTTCGACGTCTGAACAAGAAACGTGGGTTCGAATGAAAAAAATTGTCTAGTTCGACACCTTTAATACACTCGAATGAGAAACTGTAATACACAAGACTTGGTTCGATCTTATATACCTCTCCTTCGACATCCCGTATGGTCGAATGACACACAAATGGTCGAATGACAACACAACACACTGAAAAACTCTTGGTTCGACCTAAACTCTTTCTGGTTCGACCAAAAATCATAGATTCGACCCAAAAACTTACTCGTTCGACCTAAAACTCTCTAGTTCAACCTAACCCATTTGAAAAATAGTTATTCTTCAAAAATCAGTTAATTTGATCCAAATTTGTCAAAAGTTGATGGATTTTGATGATCTTAATCAGGTTTTGCTTTTGATTTGATGGAGATCAACTTTAATGAATGAAAATTTTGATTTTATCCGCGAAATCTAATCAAAATCAATGAATCTCCATTGTCATTCAAAGTTTATGCAAAATAGAAAAGTTTTAGGTGTTTTTGGAGAAAAATATATCCGAAAGCTATCAAATTGCAATTGTATGATCGAGATTAGCTCTGATGCCACTTTGTAGAGGATCGTTTTTATAGAAAACAACTAGGTGATCATACAAATGGAAAAATCCAGGTGCGGAAACCGTAGACCGTATGCAATATGATAGAAATCAAATCAGAACACAATTAAAAAGCTTTTAAGAATCATTTCATTCATAAACATGTTTAATAATCATGTTAGGTAGTGCTTACAATGAAATAGGTCGGTTACAGAAAGTTCTAGAACCTAGAGAGAAAACAAACTCGACCTCTAGACCAAATGACCAAAAACTTAATCACAAAACAAAACTTTAAGTTTATATAGACTGCACGTTAGACCCCACGTATTGGTCGAACGTGTCCTTCGACCACAACAAGAGCTCAAACCAAACTGATCTTCATTAAAAGCTTCCTTCGACCTACTGAAAGTCTCCTTCGAGCCACCGGCTGGTCGAATGGGAACATTATCAACACAAAATCTTCCAATAACGCTATATTGTCACTCCAAAGGCGATAGTCACATTCCGTGCACTTACAAAATCATAGGGCCTTGTGTGCAAACTTTTGAAATTTCACAATGCTATAAACCTATCATCGGATGCCTTAACCTATTGCCGCCACAGATAAGAATTAAACAAGCGAAACACGGTATCACTATATTGTATCCAATCATCAGGTATCTCGCTATCCAAACTCATAGAAGCTGATTTCTATAGGTTTAGAGCTTAGAGGTGCAACCTTTTGCATTAGTTTTTTTTTTCGTGTACCCGTGTTGTTCGAGGAAGAAGGGACTGAGACGAGGGTGGTGGTTATGGTGGTGATGGATGATGATGGTTGGTGATGTACGATGGTGGTGACGAGGAGGCGATGGATGGTTACGGTGGTGAAGAGGGTGGTTTTCCGATCATGTTGATGTTTGCTTATGGTCGAATGGCGTACGTACGTACGGGACGGCGTTGGGGTTGGACATGGTCACGACGGTGTGGGTATTGTCGGTTGGGGTGGTGTCCTGAGGCGATGCAGGTGGTGGTTTTGATGGGTTACGACGGTTGCAACGGTAGCGTACTGTAATTAAGGTGAAGGTCTATGTGGGTGTAGGGTGCATGAGGATTAAGGTGAATGTATGGGTCTTTCATGGAAATGAGTATGGTAAAGCAGGTTGTTTAGTGTAACATGTAGTTGAGATTGTGTGTGGGGCTTTTAGACTTGAAGATGAATGATGAGAATGTATAATATTGATGACAGAGCATGAAAATTGTGTGATTTTAATAACAAGGTTATGAGATTTAGGACAAGCTGTGTATAGGGATAGTTTTAATAGTGTACGTAATAGTTGACTTCTTATTTGATCCATGACATACATGCATGCATGGCATATATTAACCTTCACTTTTTATGTGAGGTTTGTAAAACATGCATAGGAAACACCTTCGGTGGTTGAGATGTTTTGTTTATATCGTACCATAATTACTACATGGAGGATCACAATTTGATAGAAATTAATGTGATGAAAGCATGAGATGTTTGAAGTTGGTGGTGATGTCACTATGGTCTTGGTAGTGGAAGTTTCCCATGAGTTATTCGGTTACAGCTTTGTGTTCGAGGATAAAATCGTGAGGCAGTTACCTTGCAAATTTGGAAGCTTTGCAACCGGTGAGTTCTAATCCCCCTATTATCTATATTTAAATATTTTTGGGGCTATCATACATGCTACACCTGTCATTCATAAATCATAAAGTGTTGATTAAATTATAGAGTTTTACAACTTAAATGTTTTTTTTTTGTTATAAACGTTTTCTAACGAGTTGGTTCTATAACGGTTGAATGAGTCAAGAGGTTTAGAGGTACAATTTTATAACACCATAATAATAGTTAGGTCGAATTATTATTTATGAGAATCGAGTTTTGGTTCTTTAGCCTAGATGGTGAATGATTAGAAACATAGATGTGTCGTGTGACACTTATAGAGTAATGAGATATGAGATATGTAGTTGGGTTGCACATGCGTGGGGATGCGTGTGTATCCTTGAATGTTCGGAGACAGGCTGAGCGGCCAGATTTCATTGCTAGTGGTTAATCCACATAAAGATCCGAGATGTCGCGAGTTATAGGCACCTATGTGTGTGTGTGTGTGTGTCTATGTGCTATGTGTAAGATGTGGTACCCTCGTGGTTTTTAAAGAGTAAGCCTTACTTGCGAAGATGATTGTCGTTGTCCTTGTGACACAATGTGTTAGGGATGATTGTCCTTGTCCTTGCAGCACGATGAGTTAAAGAGGCTAAAAGAAGTTACAGAGTCATGAAAGAGGATATTGACGTGTTCTAGAGAGGGTCACTTCTTTGTGATTTGACCAATTGTGTGGTAGGTTCCCAACTTAGGTGTTTTAGTTGCATTCATATAGATTAATTAGTGGGTATGTGCTATGTTTTTGTTAAAGATGATAATATAGAGTTTGTTGTGATGAATTGTACTTGGGGGTGCTTGGTACAATTATAAGGAGTATTGATGAACTAGTAGTGTGTTTGGACATTGTGTTGTAGAGGGAATGGTTGGACGCGTAAAAGAAGTTACAGAGTCATAATTGTGGGTCGAGATGGGTGATAACTTTGTTATGGTTATGAGTGATTTCGGGAGGGCTCTTGATAAAATATTTATATAATTAATGATGATTTTTAAGGCGATGAAGTTGAGTATTAAGTTAATGTGTTTTTATGACGTATTTGAACCACATAAAATTAAACTATTAGAACTCACTCAGCGTAGCTAACTTTTGCATGTATGTTGTGATTTCAATATGTGGAAGGTAGGATACTAGTATGACCATGTTGGGAAATATTTAGAACCCTCAATGTAGCATAGACAACCGACCACACTTGATCAACGTTGTTGGCTGTGTATCGTTTCTTCCTATGTTCTGAATGATGACCTAAAATGATCATGCGAATGTTCTATTTGGGTGGGTGATTAGTATAGTTTGATGACTATCAAGGGATTCTCGAGATTTGTGACGATGGCTTGTTGCCATTTTAGAAGATTTAGACGATTGTGACGTTGCTGGTGGTTTTATGTGTTTAGATGGGATTTCTTTTCAGGTGTTTAATGTTTATGTGAAGATTATGATGTTAATGGACTTCTTACGTAATTTTTAATTTAATTGTTGATGTAGGATTCGTTAGTCATCGAATCTTGTGTGGTTACATGATTATGTGTATTTTTTGAGATACTATGTGTAGGATGAATTTGTTTTAACATAGCCCTGGATGCATCGTAAAAGCCAATTGACGGTGTCCTAGACCTATCGAGTCGATGGGAGTAGAGAGTGAAATAGTGTGATGGTATATGTGCACTCGTTTTGTGTTGATGGACGGGTATAGGAAAAGACGTTGTGTTTCTTATACCATTGTCTTTATGTGTGCCTCCATGCCTGTGTCGGTGTTACGCGCGATTCATGGGAGCTCACTTTTTTTGGACATATAGAGGATATGTTTTCATTTCTATCCTGGGGATGTGGCATGCTATGATGTTGGGTACGACCCTTGTGAGGGTACGACCAGATGAAACCCGTATGGGTACAATGAGTGGTTATGACCACTAATGAGGTGTACACTTCCCTAGGTTATGTCATCAGATTGTGGTGTATGAGGTTAGTGACTTCGGTCACCAGTTGGTGTATTCTTAACGAATCACCGGGGATTGCAAGTTATAGTTGAGGTACACTTGTCTGAAAGGTATTCTTTAAGGCATGTGTTATTTGTACTATAGTACGCCTAGTTGTTGATGTCCTAATAGCCAGATGCAAAAAAAAAAAGGTTATTCATCCAAGTTCAGAGTATGAGTGCATGATGTATGATGTAGGTAGTGGAGTTACTCTAAGTGAGCATTTTATGCTTTTCTATTTTAAATGTTGTCATGGTATGTTTCAAAGTGAGTCTATGAGTGTCTTGTATTTAGTATGTTGGTGCGCTTGAGCGTCTATGAGTGTCTTGTATGATGGTAGGTGTTAGGTTACCAAATTGAGACCGAAAGAGAGTGTGTTGTCATGCCTAAGCTGGGGATGCCGTCAGTTATGATGAGGGGTACGACCAGATGAACCCTATGTGGGTATGATGAGTGGTTAGAATCGCTATCAAGGGGGACTTCCCAGGTTTAGGTTGTGTGACTTTGATATATGAGGTTAGTGACTTTGTTTACCTGTGAGTGAATCTTTTATGATTCACTAGGTATTATATGTAGAGTTGGGGCATACTTTTGGACTGGTCTTCTTAAGACTTGTGTATTTAGTATTCTAGTATGCCCAATTTGTTGATTCACTAGAAGTATAGTGCACATAATTGTTTTATCCATTGTGATGAGTATCATAATGTTGACTGATTAGCGATAGGAAGAAAGGCGTTTTAACGCATACTTATGTTTCGATGGTATGCCTTAAGGCGGTATATGCACACGTCACTTAGGCCATGGGATGTGTGATCTTAACTTAAGATACGAGTACAAGTTTGGAGCGTATTTTTGCTTATCGTATGATTAGCAATAAAACTATGGGATTATATCAGTGCTAAGAGATTCAACACCGAGAGATGATGTAATGCAACGACCTATGATGGAAGGACCGTGTGCAGTATAACACCCCAACCGATGGCGGAAACATCGGGATGTCACGTATTGATGATTGTTCAGTAGCTCATGGTAAATAATAAATTTCATTAGTTGATTTAAATATAATACATACAATTGTTCTACAAGAATTTGTACATCAAAATGAAAAAAAAAAAAACTAGATACACATCTTCAAACATTAACTCTACTCTTCAAGAAAGCTATAACCTGAAACATGTTAAGTTTGAAAATATTTTGGGTCAACAAAGTTGGTGAGAAATACATAGGTTTTGATAATTGAATAAAAACCACAATTCGAGTGTCCGGGCAAGTCTAGTCCATATGTGAAAACAAAACCATCGGGTAAATCGAGTGCATAATTAAACCTTGTGACTAGAATATTGTGGTCCATCCCATACGCATATGGTTCACTCGATTTTTTTATAAATTCGATAACAATCACCCACGCTACCTATGTAGGAGGTACACGTATCCAGGTGGGATTGTCAGTCCAATAGATCTATCATTGTATACCGTCGGCTGATCAATGTTAATGATTATACTAGAATAATTGTGCTTACCCTAGTAATGTTTAAGACATAATGAAACATAGAATAACACATAGACACCTATGATTGAATTGCAAATTGAATGTTGTAACACGTTTCACCCCAAAATAGTGAAATGGAAAAAGGGGCTATGTAAACTCACCTTAGGTGCTTAATGAGTTCGTGAGTTTTATTGAGCGTGCAAACACTTAGTAATAATGCCTTGGAAAACTCGGAACTAGCTAGAGGAGATAATGATGGATGAAAACTTTAGTATGTGGGAGATGGGATAATAATGTTTTTTTATTGAATGTTATAAAGAGTTGAATGGTAGGCTATTGTATTTATAGTGTAGAAATTGGAGTGGTAATTAGGGACTACTTTGACTAGGCTAGAATTTAGGAACAACTTTGACTTGACTAGAAGACCATATTTACTAACACTTTGACTTGACTAGGAGACCATATTTACTAACACTTTGACTTGACTTGACTAAGAGACTACGTTTGACTTTTCAGGTTTGACTAAGGGACCTTGAAAAGTTTAATTGGTTTTAATTAACATCACAAAACACCAAATGGTGTAGTGCTTTGTGTGGTGTGGTTAAGGTTTAGCCCGCCAGGGACTCGGGTTCGAATCCTGGCTCAGGCAAACATTTTTTTTAACATTTTTAAATCATAATTTTTAATAAAATCCAATTTAATATTGATTATAAGTCATTATTTAAACAAAAAATTAATAAAATGGATGGGAAAGATAATGTAAACATGAATCGGATGAATAAACGAGGGAGTTCTATATATATATATATATAAAAATTGTGTGATGTTATAGTATCCCCTACTTTTAGGAACTTCGTCTCGAAGTTTATTAAAAACACAGGGTTGAGGATGATTAGGTTGAAATTAAGTCAACTGGGGTTTGGAAAATTTGGGTTAAGGCACAACATGAATTTATAGGTAATAGAATAATCTGTTTCGAATAATTTGGATAAAAGGTTTGATATGTGTGAGTTTTAAGAGTTGGATTAGGTTCGTCTGAAATAGCAATGAGAATAAGAATCTAGCAAAACACTAAATTAAGTGTTAGGAAAGAAATGCATGAGTTGATTGACTATAGAAAGACTAAATGAACTACCAGGTAACTAGAGTTTATAATTGATTATCTACCGAAAACCTTGATAGAATTTCACACTACCTTAACGTACCTGTAAATTCATGATTACGTTCCGGACCGCAATCACTAATTTACCTTACATTAGGGTTTTGTGTCCTTCTATGACTCTAAACACATATGTAAGTAATGCAAAATAACCTTGTGATTGAATCTTTGTATCAATGAGTCTAATAAATCTTTGTATCAAATTACATGTATGATGTATCCAAAAATTAGTCCAACTGTTGACCAGGAAAAGACCTCTACGAGTCAGTGAGTAGGAACCTCTACCGATTGTTGAGCAGGTGCGATAGCCTCTACCAGTCGTTGAGCAGGTTATTAGAACCTATACCGACTGTTGAGCAGGCATGATGACCTATACCAATCGTTGAGCAGGTTGTTAGGTACTCTACTAACTGTTGAGCAAGTACTTCAACCTCTACCAGTTGTTTGATTAAGTGTAACAAATGTTTTTTATTTAACACATAAGTTGCAAGTTCGTAATATATACATGTAAGTAAGTTTATAGATGCATCAAGTATAGCATGCGAGTTGTAATAGAGTTGTCCAAGAAAAGATTAATGACTCTAGGTGTGTTTATAGCAAATAGTTTATATTCCATGCTTTCAAGTATCATGAATAATCAAATGTTCAAGTAGATAGTCAAATCCTCATGTATAACTAAGAATCAAGTTTGATGCAACGAACAATCAAGTTTTCAATAGTCTGATTATCATATGGATCAAGTTCATGTTCCAGAAGGTGAAGAATATGAATTTAGTTCTTGAGAGGATGATGAAGAACTCAAAGCATCATCAAGGTTATGAAAGATAGTGAAAGTGAAAATAGTTAATAAAGGGTTTATTTTATAGTAAGGAGATTATGTAACAGTGTAAATCGTGGGGTTTGGATCAAAGGTTAGAGTCTAGCGTATGAGAAAACATGATTGTGATAAATACCAAAAATTGTAAAAGTTCGAACAAGTTGAAAATAATTAGGTGGCAATGGAGATTAAATTTTGTTCATGAGGATGGGAAGATCTTATCATTTTTCTTTTTAAAACTGGTTTCTTATATAAAACAAAAGTTGCTAAATAGTACAAACTAAGTGGCTTTAGATCAGAATATTTTAGCTTAGTCGAAGATTTTAAACACGACTTTAGGTTTTATAGATCAAGGTGACATTATATCAAAAATCCTTTGTTATGCTAATGAATAAACATTTGGATTTACAAATTAAGTTTGAGGATATCTTATAACAAAAATATGTATTTTCCATGGTTTATAGGTGATGAAAATTTTGACAATATTAAGAAATCTTTAGTGTTGGGCGAGGGTCTACCCAGGTTATGAGGTTACAGTTTAGAAATATGTAACATGTTGAAAAATGAAATAATATGATTTGGGGAGGGTGTTGAAAATAATCAAACATGTGGCTAAGATGGTAAGATGAAATGTGATTGTGAAATCCATATACGATTAGGAAATGGGATTGATTTAAGCTGTAAAATTTTGAGATTTTAGAGCTTAGTTTTAAGGAAAGTTAGTGTAATCATTTATTCATTAATTAAAACGAATAAACGAAAACGTTGACTTATCAAAGCTTCTAGATTCTAATAACATAGTGAAGACATGCTTTTGCCTATAAGTGAACACTCATCCCGAGAATTCCCAGGTAGGCATCCAAGTCCCTCGTCTGATTGGGATTTATGCACAATACCAGTCCTAGACAGAAAACTCAGAATACAGGCGTTCACCCTTCCAGATTGCACGTGGTCGTTATTAGAATATAGAGCTTCGACGAGATTTATAAGGTATTTCAGGTTAGGATCTAAGAATTTTGTTCCAGTTATGGAGAGCAAACATCTTGTAGGGACTAAAGTAGGGATAAGAAGTAGGATAGAGGTAGAGAATAGAAACAAGTAGAGTTGCAAGTAAAAGGAGCAAGTACTGGTTATAATCCTATGGTTATAGACTAGATTATTTTTCTAATAACCTAATTCCCTATAACCATGGCTCTGATACCAATCTGTAACACCCCAACCGATGGCGGAAACATCGGGATGTCACGTATTGATGATTGTTCAGTAGCTCATGGTAAATAATAAATTTCATTAGTTGATTTAAATATAATACATACAATTGTTCTACAAGAATTTGTACATCAAAATGAAAAAAAAAATACTAGATACACATCTTCAAGCATTAACTCTACTTTTCAAGCAAGCTATAACCTGAAACATGTTAAGTTTGAAAATATTTTGGGTCAACAAAAGTTGGTGAGAATTACATAGGTTTTGATAATTGAATAAAAACCACAATTCGAGTGTCATGACAAGTCTAGTCCATATGTGAAAACAAAACCATCGGGTAAATCGAGTGCATAATCAAACCTTGTGACTAGAATATTGTGGTCCATCCCATACGCATATGGTTTACTCGATTTTGTTATAAATTCGATAACAATCACCCACGCTACCTATGTAGGAGGTACTCGTATCCGGATGGGATTGTCAGTCCCATAGATCTATCATTGTATACCGTCGGTTGATCAATGTTAATGATTATGCTAGAATAATTGTGCTTACCCTAGTAATGTTTAAGACATAATGCAACATAGACATAATGCAACATAGAATAACACATAGACACTTATGATTGAATTGCAAATTGAATGTTGTAACATGTTCCACCCCAAAATAGTGAAATGGAAAAAGGGGCTATGTAAACTCACCTTAGGTGCTTAATGAGTTCGTGAGTTTTATTGAGCGTGCAAACACTTAGTAATAATGCCTTGGAAAACTCGGAACTAGCTAGAGGAGATAATGATGGATGAAAACTTTAGTATGTGGGAGATGGGATAATAATGTTTTTTTTATTGAATTTTATAAAGAGTTGAATGGTAGGCTATTGTCTTTATAGGGTAAAAATTGGAGTTGTAATTAGGGACTACTTTGACTAGGCTAGAATTTAGGAACAACGTTGACTTGACTAGAAGACCATATTTACTAACACTTTGACTTGACTAGGAGACCATATTTACTAACACTTTGACTTGACTTGACTAAGAGACTACGTTTGACTTTTCAGGTTTGACTAAGGGACCTTGAAAGGGTTTAAGTTTAATTGGTTTTAATTAACATCACAAACACCAAATGGTGTAGTGGTTTGTGTGGTGTGGTTAAGGTTTAGCCCCCAGGGACTCAGGTTCGAATCCTGGCTCAGTCAAACATTTTTTTAACGTTTTTAAATCAGAATTTTTAATAAAATCCAATTTAATATTGATTATAAGTCATAATTTAAACAAAAAATTAATAAAATGGATGGGAAAGATAATGTAAACATGAATCGGATGAATAAACGAGGGAGTTCTATATATATATAAAAAAAATTGTGTGATGTTACATGCAGGAAATTAGTCGATGCATATTTTATGAAGATTTGAGGAGTAAAGATACTTGATAGATGTAAGGACAAAAAGGATTGAAGAAACCACTTTTGCAAGCCTTAGTCTAATTCCTATTCTACCACAAATAGTAAGCATAGAAACTGCTGAAGAAGAAGAATGAAAGTACTGAAGAAGAATACATCAAGTGCTGAAGAGTAAAGATCAGAAGTTCTGAAGTCAAACCAGACAAGTCAACTGAAAAACTACTGAAGACAAACTAATCATCAGTAGTTTGTCAGTCATCAGGTGTTCTGATAGAAGCTTCCCACCGCCTTTGTATTTCAGTAGTTTAGTATTATAGTATTACTTTATGCTTTTGTTAACGTCTTTGCACAAGTTCCAATATTACAACCTGTTGCAGTATTACTTTTGAATCAACTTGTATGTATTTGTTGGTCTATAAATAGATGGGTTAATCCCACTATTTTAGACATTAATTTTTATAAACTGAAATCCTTCAAAGGCTTTTTAATTGAAATACCATTTCACATCTGAGAATCTTTCATCATACTTATTGTTATATGCATTCAATTGTTTAGATTCTCATTAACTGCTTTAGTTCATTAAATCCAGGGGGAGTAATAACTCCTGTTGAAAGTGAAACTTTAAACTTGAACACTTTACTTATTCTGTTGTGCAAACTGCTTTGATAAACTTACAACACATAAGTGTTCATGAATAAGAACTGTTAATGAACATACTGATCCAACAATCGGACACAGGCTCTTATTGATATTCAATAAAGGATAAAAGTTCACTTTTTCAAAACATCCATCACATTGAGACAAACTTGACAAATCAATTTTCTCAAAAATGGATCCTCATAATACCGGATCTGCCAATAAGCCTCCTATGCTTATTCGTTCTGAATATAACATATGGCAAAAGAGGATGGCACATACTCTGCCACAGACAAACACGGGTTGTTGGAGATCTGTTATGTATGGACTCCATAAACCGGTAAATATAAATCTTGAAACTAAAGTTGAAATACTAAAGGACCCAAAAGACTACACTGATGAAGATTTCCTAAAACTTGAGCTTGATGCTAAGGCATTCTCTATGTTGGCAATGGCTCTCCCAAATGAAATCTACTGTGGACTTTTAGATTGTGAAAGTGCTTTGGGACTGCCTAAAAGAACAGTTTGGAGGAACTGGGGAGGTGATTGCCAACACCAGAGAAATCCATGCTCAGCAATATGAAACCTTTACTCACATTAATGGGGAAACTTTGACACAACAATTTGAAAGATTCTCCTCATTAATCTCCTAGTTAAAGTTAAATGGTCATACCTATACAAATGTATCTATGCTTCATAGATTCTTAAGGTATTTACCAGAAAAATGGAAACTTATTCATGGTGCTCAGATCTGGACCAGATTTTAACTCCCTCACTCTTACAAAATTACATGGGAGATTGTTGACTTTTGAAAGAGAAATAAATCAAAAGAAAAGGTTACAAAATTCTGGCAAACCAGCTTATGACTATGTTCCAGGTAGTACATCACTTTTAGGACAAGACTCATCTTCTTGTTTAAATGATTTTGGATCGTTTGATCACATTGACATAACTGCTGGGATCTCATCAGAAAGATCATATCCATCTTGTGACAATGATGAAAATAGTCAAACTACTCATAAAATGTGTTTTATAATGGATGACTTAAAAAAAATATCAGTAGTGATGACTTGGAAGAAATGGACATTTTGCACAAACTGGGCATGTTAAGCATAAAAAACTAACAAATTTTATAAAAGGTCAGGAAGGAAATTTCCAGGACCGAACAACTCAACAAAAGTTGGTTTTGACAAATCTAAACTTAGATGTCACAAGGGTCAAAAGTTGGGACACTTTGCTAGAAAGTGTAGAAGCTCTGGCTTTAACCAACCACAGTCTGGAAATCAGTTTAACTCTAGTTATAATAGGAATAATGGAACACAGGGAAGTGCACATTTTGTACATGCACAAGCTTCACAAATCCAATATGTGCCACAAGTACAATATGTTCAGATGCCTGCTCATCAAATGCAGAGCCAACAACTGATGCCTTCCATTCCAGCTGCTCAACAACCTCCACAATCTCAACAACCCTCTCAACAAAGTCTTTTGACTTCAGGGTATGTTGACTGGAGCAGTCTTCATTTTGACACATCTGAAAGTAATCCAGATGCAGACAACAAAATGTTTGACATCAACTAGGGAGAACCTGATAATGGCAGAAAGAATTTTGCCTCAATGGCCTTTGAGGGTTGCACCTCTAAATCTGCCTTATTTCAGGTATCAAAAGAATCTTTGACAAAACTTTGTTCAACTTCATGCAAATAATCTTTTGCTCTCATAAGAGAGACCAATGTGCATCTACTAGGCAAAGCCAATGACACTGAAAGAAAATATACTCAAATAAAATGTTATTTAGAAAGAAAACTTGCTGCAAAATCAAAGGAAAATTTCAAATTAACAAATAATGCTATTGAAACCCAAGTACAAATTAAAATCATGATAGAAGACCTAGGAAATGTCAGAAAAGAGCTTGCTGACACCAAGGTTGACTGTGAAAAATGGGTTGAGTCATGTAGAAGTTACCAAATTCTGCTTAACAAAGTTCATTAAATGTTAAGTTTTGCATACGGTATAATCATACCAAAACTCCAACTGTTTTTACTCCAAACACTGCTGATGATGGTAGTTGAATAGTTCAAAATCATACTTCTGATATGAAAGACTGCACATCCTTTCATCAGAACTTTCTCAAAATTGAAAGAGAAAGTTCTATAGAAGTACTGAACATAGCTGACATTAAGCCATCAATAGTTTCATCTACATTAGGAGTTTAGAACCTGAAAACTACTGATGACCTAAATCAAACCAAAACTGTCAGTAATTTGCCTTTCACATCTCATGATGAAAAGGAAAAGGCAAAAGAATGTGAAATTTGTGGTCTGTTTAACCACAAAACAGAATTTTGTAGATATAGACAAGCAAATTAGTATAACAAGAAGATTTCACAAGTGGTTGTGGGAAAACAAATCAAACATGATTTTAAAGAAACTTTATACCCCAACAAACAACAACCAAGCAACACCTTTTCTCTGAAAAAGACTAAATCTCAACCAAAGCCTTTTTCTCAAAATTCTTCCCCAGTAGCTAGACCTACATCATCAGCATTGCTCTTAAAGATAAATTCATTGCTCTTAAAAGGATACCACCATTGCTCTTAAAGATAAATCCATTGTAAAAAAGACATGGATTTCTCAAATTGGTCAAGAACAAACTGTTCATGTTCTTAAGAGCAAACCCAAAGCCAAATTGGCTTGGGTTCCTAAATCTAACTAGTTTAGTATTTTGTACAGAGGGTCTCCAAAGGCTTAAATAGCATTTGGTATGTTGATAGTGGAGGGTTAATGCACATGACAGGATGCAGATACCTGATAAACAATTTTATTAGTCAAAAAGAAGGATCTGTATCCTTTGGGAACAGTGCCAAGGGATATATGCTAGGCCATGGCAATGTCTCCTCTGGCAAAATATAGTTGACAAGGTCAATCTGGTTGAAAATTTAGAGTACAACTTGCTGAGTGTCTCTCAAATGTGTGATAAAGGATATTTTTCCTTTTTCACCAAAAGGACAAAAGTTGACAAAGAAGATAATTGAAGATCATACTTTGTTGATAGCCAAAAGATCTGGCAATGTCTATGCAGTGGACATTTAGATAGACAAAGTATTGAACAATACTACCTGCTTCTTCTCAAGAGCATCAACTTCTAAAACTGATCTCTGGCACAGGAGACTTGGTCATGTGAACTTTAAAACCATAAATAAAGTCACAAAAATGGGCTTGGTCAGAGGTCTACCTTTGAAGGAATACCAGTGTAAAGAACATTGTGTATCCTGTCTCAAGGGTAAACAGCATAAGTCCTCCTAAAAGTCTATTGAAGAATAAAAAACAACTGCATGTCTTCAACTACTCCATTTGGCCTTATTTGAACCAGTCAAAATCACGAGCCTTGGTAAGAAGTAGTACTGTTGGTCATCATTGATGACTATTCAAGATTCACTTGGGTCTTCTTCTTATATTCCAAGGATGAAGCAGCTGATATCATCAAATTTTTCATTATACAAGTAGAGAAACAATATTCGCTCTCTGTCAAAGTCATTAGAAGTGATAATGGGACAGAGTTCAGGAACAAAACTCTAGATGAATTCTGTTTGTCTAAAGGGGTTGTTAGACAATTCAGCATTCCCAGAACTCCTAAACAAAATGGTGTGATAGAAAGAAAGAATAGAACACTAATTGAAGCAGTAAGAACTATGTTAGTTGATTCAGGCCTACCATTGTATTTTTGGGTTGAAGTAGTCAACACAGCCTGCTATGTTCAAAATAGGGTCCTTGTCAACAAAAGACATTCCAAAACTGCCTATGAAGTTCTTCATAGCATCAAGCCCCTTATCTCCTTTTTCAAGGCTTTTAGATGTCAATGTTTCATTCTAAACATCAAAGACTCTATTTCAAAGTTTGCTACAAAAGTTGATTCAGGTTATTTACTTGGTTATTCTTCCTCTAGAAAAGCCTACAAGGTTTTTAATTCAAGAACCATGATAGTAGAAGAAACACTGAATGTCATGTTTAATGAGTCAAAACACACTCTCATTCCAGCACATCCTGCTGAACTCTTTGACCTTGACAGCTTTAATTTCGGACCTGAAAAGACTGTTACTTCATCTAAACTTGTTTATTATGGTGATCAAGGGTTTGATGATGAGGGTCTTGCATCATGGACTCCTAATATAGTAATTAAGTCAACTTTTAAACCATCAGAAGTTTCACAAACTTCTGATTCAACAACTGCTGATGTATAAACTCAAACATCTGATTCAGCTCCTGCAACTAATGAAAATGTTCAAATAGCTGAACCAGATATTATCAAACTCAGTGGTTTGTTTGAAGAAGTACAAGAGCCACCTACACCTGTCAGTGGTTTACAACAACTGATTGAACACAAAGATCATCAATTGGATCAAATCATGGGTGACATTGCATTAGGGGTACTCACAAGAAACCAGCTTTCCAACTTCTGCTTTTCTCTCAGCATTCATTTCTTAGTTGGAACCAGAGAAGTATCAAGAAGCCCTCAAAGATAACAATTGGGTTCAAGCTATGCAAGAAGAGTTGCTCCAATTCAAGAAGCAATGGGTCTGGGAAATCTAACCCTTACCACCAAACAAGCTACCAATTGGCACAAGATGGGTTTTTAGAAATAAACAAGATAAAGCTGGGATGATTATCAAGAACAAGGCAAGACTGGTGGTACAAGGTTATTCTCAAGAAGAAGGAATTGACTATTGTCACACCCTCAAATTTCCACTGCGGGGTTTATACCGCGAGGCGCATGACAAACCAGGATCCCATAGCCATAAGTCACGGGAACGAACTCTAAATGCCCAAACCATTTAGTTCGTTTTCGAAAACCAAGTTTAGTTAAGCTGCGGAAGCGTAAACCAAATTTAAACCTTTTTAAAAACTATGCGCAAAACAATGCGCCCAAATTAAAACCATACGAAAGCATAATATATAATTTATGTGTATGCTCAAGAGCCCAAATGCAGTGAAGTGTACAGTGCTTTCTAATCCTGGCACCGGAAGCTAACTACCTGCAAAAGAATGTAAATCGTGTGTCAACATAAAGCTGGTGAGTTCACAAGGTAAAGTAATTCAATATGCAAATGCGCTGGTTTCCAAAACCACGTAAGTAAGTAAGTTGTGTTGGTGCCCCGCACCGTGTAACCACTAGTTCATCGCATGTCAAGGGTAGCTAACCCATTCATGATAACTAACCGAATATACCGAACTGCTATGTACGTGTAGCCACATAAGTGTGCCGCATGCCTGACATCATTGTCTATCCACAATGATAAAGTTTCGTTAAGTTATAGTTCACGCCCGCGCTCCCTGAGCCGGTGTGAGGTTTGTAAGACCTAATAGTGCTATCAACTAATAACCCGCTTGCCACCCCGGCAACTCATTCGGTACGTGAGGACTTACAGATGATAGAAATGGTTTAGTTAATCAAGGAAACAATTGCGAACTAGCAAAGCAACCGACCCACACAAGGGTCCATGGCATCCCAACCCGGGATGTGTAAGTAGTCCCAAACCGGTCTAGAAAATGTTAAGTAAGTTGTCTCATACCTGAGACGCATGCCTTTGAGAAAAAGAGTAGTGAAACTCACCTTAGGTTGCACGTGAATGATCCAAATCCCTCAAACAATAACGAGCTACCGACTCCCTATTACAAGTGTCACTAGGTGAGTATATGTGCATAACCAACACACCATATAACTCGTTTATCCGATACCTTTAAATGTTCAAAACCGTGTAGTGACGCCTAATGACTCTACATGCTCAAGTACGTCCTACGTATCCCGTTGGTGATCATAGTGATTATTATCAGTTTAATACATCAATTACATCTCATACAAGTTTTCACACAAGTACATGTCAATTACATACCACATAAAACTCCAAATAGTCACATAAAGACCCCGTACACAATCTGCGTTTTTAGGACAGATTGTGCGCTGTGAAAAACAATTTATTTAAAATACTTAACGAATGAATTAGGTTCCCAAATTTTTTACTGAATTTTATTTGGGATTCACTTGACAATACCTATTTTTTTTGTCTTAATTCCAAACACAAAAAATTATGAAAATTCGTACAACACAGCTATGTCCAGAAAATTTCCTCAACAGGTCAGTTTAGTAGAAAAATTCCCAAAAATTGTGTATTCATCCAAACGGAAAAGCTCTATTTTTCCAATATTGACCTTCTGTAAAAATTTCATAACCTAACTCTTTGTAAATATCAAGTTATGACCATTTAAAGTTAACCCAATTTACAAATCCGAAAATCTAATATGACCTCTAATCAATTAAAATTCCAAAAACGACTCAACGATGTCCAAATCTGATGGTTTTGCCCATTATGAAAAGCTAAGACCTTGTACATTACAATCATGCAAAGAAATCATCAAAACAATCAATTTACCAACCCATTACAGCCCCTACAAAACGTTCAACCGAATCTGCCAGAATCTTAAACTTGCATCCCAAGTAATCTACAAACCCTAATTTTTCATGAACATCCCTAATACATGTATAACACCTATAGTACTGATTAAAACACCATATTAATCATAGCAAAACACATATGTTATCATGTGAAAACCCTAATCATGGCTACTAATAACAATCATCATCAAATCATCAAGAACATTCAAGAACTCCTACACATACATACATGCGATTCTACATATATTATTTTTAGAGTTTTTAAGGTTTTTCAAGTATTATAATTCATCAAAAATCATAAGGATGTATACCTTGCAATGCTAAAACTCCCTAGAGCCTTGAGATTAAACCCGAACTAGCTTGATTAGGTGAAAGATTACTTGATTGCTTGAAAGCCAAGAGAGAAGGGGGTGGGGGTTTCGCATGGCACAAACAAGAAGAAGAAGTAGGGTTTTATCTTTTTCTTGCCTCCTAATTAGAAGAGGTCCTTGCTTGTTCCCCAAGTAATTGGGTTTTAGGGCCCTTCTAGTCCATTAACTTGACCTTTTAATCATGTTATAGCCCAATACCGGACCCAATAATATTAGTCACCCTAAATTGCATAGAAACCATTGTTTTCATTATTAAATAGTATATTAATCATGTTGCGCACGTAATTTACATAATCAACGTATTATCTTTCAGTTAGGCGATCATTCACAAAAACATGTAATTCACAAAAGCACGTACTTTATGTTCACCATAATTCAATTATACGTATTACTGCTATGTATGCCACATAATTCACCAACGTTTGGGATACAGGACTCATGTGTGTGTTTAACAAGGATTTTCCTACTTATAACATATGTTAGCATCTTCTAACACATGTTAACCTACTTAACTAACCCTAGTTAAGTATCTAGCCATGTATGAACATGTAAGTTTACTAGAGTTCAGTAAAAGTATTTAACCTGAAAATGCGGGTGTCACATCATCCCCAAGTTGAAAAGAATTTCGTCCGAAATTCAGCAAGTAAACAATAAAGCCAGCTATAAAAAATGTGTGCTTGGTTCCCGCATGTCACATCATCCCCAAGTTGAAAGGAAGTTCGCCCCGAAATTCACTTTGAAAGACCTGCTTTATGTTCCGCGTTTGATCTATGTACGATTTCAGGTTCAGTAAAGAGGTGTGGGTATTTGAGCCGCATCTGATCTCTGCGCTCCCACGTGTATTCCGTCCTAGACGGGAATTCCACCGTACCTTAACAATAGGTATAGTGCTTTGTCTGAGTTTCTTGACGCCCTGCTCAAGAATCTCCACTGGTTCTTCCACGAACCGTAGCTGATCGTCCACCTGGATCTCCTCCAGTGGCACTACCAGTGTCGTATCGGATAAGCATTTCTTCAAGTTTGAGACGTGGAATACATTATGCACTCCACTGAGTTCATCTGGTAAATTCAGCTCGTAAACTACCGGACCAATCCTTTTAACAATCTCGAAAGGTCCAACGTATCGGGATTTAACTTCCCTCGTTTCCCAAAGCGTATCACTCCTTTCCAAGGTGACACCTTTAACAAAACCTTGTACCCAATCTGGAACTCCAAAGGTTTTCTACATTTGTCAGCATAACTTTTCTGTCGATCCCGAGCAGCAGCCATCCGATTTTCTAATTTGCACTATATTCTCAGAAGTTTCGTGCACTAGTTCGGGACCTGTTAGTTGGCTATCCCCAACCTCAGTCCCACAGATAGGAGACCTACACTTGCGCCCGTAAAGTGCCTCGAAAGGCACACACTGTATCGAAGTGTGGTAACTGTTGTTGGAAGAGAATTCGATTAAGGGCAAGTGCTTATCGCAGTTATTACCAAAGTCCACTACGCACGCTCGTAGCAGATCCTCTAATGTTTGGATGGTACGTTCACTTTGTCCATCCGTCTGTGGGTGATAGGCTGTGCTCATATCAAGACGAGTTCCTAGAGCATCTTAGAGAGTAGTCCAGAAACGAGAAGTGAATCGTCCATCGCGATCAGATATAATGGAAGTAGGCACCCCATGCCTAGAGGCTATCTCCTTGATGTATAGGTTTGCCAACTTCTCTAACGAATCCGTTTCTTTTATTTCCAGGAAGTGGGGCCGATTTGGTTAAACGGTCCACGATAACCCAAATCATGTTATGGCCCGTTGGCATTCTAGGAAGCTTTGTAATGAAGTCCATGGAAATTCCATCCCATTTCCACATAGGAATCTCTGGTTGTTGGAGTAGGCCTGAAGGTTTTTGATATTCAATCTTAACCTTCGCACAAGTCAAGCACTTACTAACATAAGTGCTATCTCGCTTTCATGTTTGGCCACCAGTATAGAGTCTTAAGATCTTGGTACATCTTGTCCGAACCAGGATGTACCGAATAGCGAGAGGTATGTGCTTCATCGAGCACCAGGTGTCTGAGATCCCAAATCGTGGTATCCAGACTCGATCCATGAAGTACTGCAGACCGTCTGTTCTCAGTTCCAAGTGCTTATCAGCACCATGTAGGGTCTCAAGCCCGATGTTTTCTTCCTTCAATGCCTCACCCTGTGCTTCACGTATCTTATCGGGAAGATTAGAATGAATGGTGAGTTGTAAGGCTCGCACTCTTTTGGGTTTCGTTTCCTTTCGACTGAGGGCATCAGCTACTACGTTAGCTTTCCCTGGATGATACTTGATGGCACAGTCATAATCGTTCAAAAGTTCAACCCAGCGACGTTGTCGTATGTTCAGCACTTTCTGATCGAACATATGCTGAAGGCTCTTGTGATCAGTGAAAATTGTGCACTTTGTTCCATAGAGGTAGTGCCTCCAGATTTTGAGAGCGAAAACCACCGCTCCCAGTTTCAAATCATGAGTAGGGTAATTCTTCTCATGGATCTTCAGTTGTCGCGATGCATATGCAATTACCTTATCACATTGCATCAGTACGCACCCTAAACCTTGGATAGACGCATCACAATATACTACAAAGTCCTCTGTACAGTGCTTTCTAATCCTGGCACCAGAAGCTAACTACCTGCAAAAGCATGTAAATCGTGTGTCAACATAAAGCTGGTGAGTTCACAAGGTAAAGTAATTTAATATGCAAATGCGCTGGTTTCCAAAACCACGTAAGTAAGTAAGTTGTGTTGGTGCCCCCGCATCGTGTAACCACTAGTTCATCGCATGTCAAGGGTAGCTAACCCATTCATGATAACTAACCGAATATACCGAACTGCTATGTACGTGTAGCCACATAAGTGTGCCGCATGCCTGACATCATTGTCTATCCACAATGATAAAGTTTCGTTAAGTTATAGTTTCACAGCCCGCGCTCCCCTGAGCCGGTGTGAGGTTTGTAAGACCTAATAGCGCTATCAACTAATAACCCGCTTGCCAACCGTGGCAACTCATTCGGTACTGAGGACTTACAGATGATAGAAATGGTTAGTTTATCAAGGACACAATTGCGAACTAGCAAAGTAACCGACCCTCATAAGGATCCATGGAATTCCAACCCGGGATTGTAAGTAGTCCCAAACCGGACTAGAAAATGTTAAGTAAAGTGTCTCATACCTGAGACGCATGCTTT